>PVIU01001687.1:0-200730 GCA_004026605.1 Ondatra zibethicus
CGCCTCTGAGCCTGGGCCACTCAGCTTCTAGTGTGGTAGGATTGTCTTCTCTGCCTTTGTAGGGGTGCCGCCTCTGAGCCTGGGCCACTCAGCTTCCAGTGTTGCCTGCCTTCTGGAACAGAGCCTCTTCTCGTTTCAAAGCTAGTGATGCTGCATCCATTTCTCCTGCTTTGGATATCTCTGATTTGCCATCTGTGCCCACCTGGAAAAAGCCCCGCTTTTGAAGGGCGTGTGATTACATTAGGCCCACTTGGAATCCTCCCTTGTGATTGATTCACATTCAACTCATTAGTAATCCTAATTATATTTGCAAAATTCCCTTTGACACATACCATAATCAGACTGTAATATCTCATCAGTTCCAAAGTTCCAAGAATTAGGCAAGAAGTTTTATGGGGGCATTTCAGGATCCCACTTATTGCCTGTGTAAACACACAGCCCCCGAACTGATACCAAATGTCCATGAATATGCTTGGGGGCTACTCAAAGTGATGCCGTGGCTTCAGGATCTCTTATCCAAAACATCAGAATCAGAAGTCGTGTGAATTTCAGAATTTTAATTTTGGATTTTATGCTATTTGCATGTATCTAATGAGACGTCTTGGAACTAAAACCCAAGATTTCTCCTGTATGTATGTGGGGTATGAGATGGGGTGAGTGGGCGGGTGTACTGTGTGTATGACTGCATTGTCACCTATGTGCATGTGTGTGGGGTCTGGAGGTTGACACTGAGTATCTTCCTCTGTCACTCTCCACCTTGATTTTTGAGGCAGGGTCTTGCTCACTAAACCTGGGGATTACTAGTTCAGCTAGGCTGGCTGGCCATGGGGCTCTGGAATTCTTCTGTTTAACTTAACCCAGTGCTGGGACTGCAAGGCCATGCTAGCTCACCAGGATATCTTATGTGGATGCTAGATATCAAACCAGGGTCCTCATATTTCCCTGACAGGAATTTTACTAACTGGGCCATCACTTTAGCCTAAAAGCCAAGAATAAATACAAAATTCAATCGTATTTGAAATACATTTAATACACAGAGCTAAAAGGTGATTTTTAACATGACATTTTAAATATTTTCCTGTTTTGACTCTGACCTTTGACATGAGGTCAAGTGTGGATGTTTACACTTGTGGCTTCATATCATATGCAGAAGGTTTATGAGCCTTTTGTACGTTTGTATTAAAGTTACTTTACTTCTACAAAGTTAATAGTAATTGCTCATGGGGAGTAGGCCAGAATTTGGAGGCCAGATGGTATTTAGCCTGAACAAGAACGTTTCAATTCTGGAAAAGAGGAAGCTTTGTATCTCCATTAATATCATTAGGAAGTAGGAACAAGTGTTAGGATAGAACTTGAAAGGCCAGACGCCCCGGCTCTATCAGTGCATGGTGTTTCTCCCTCACCTGATTTCTGTGTGACTGTCCCAGGACTAATCTAATGTTACCGTATCTAATTCTGTGTGACTGTCCCAGGACCAATCTAATGTTACCGCATCTAATTCTTCAGAATGTTGTCCAGGATCAGTTATAGTCATGTATCATTGTGATATTTAAATACTGGGCTGGGGATATAACTCAGGTAGCAGAGTGTTTGCTTAGCACACAAGACCCTGGGTTCAATCTCCAGGCCTGCGAATCCTGGATGTGGCAGTTCATACCTATAATCCTAGCACCTTGGAGGTAGAAGCAGGCAGGACCATTAGTTAAAGGTCATCATTGGCTTCACAGGGAGCTTGAAGGTAGTCTGGCATCCATGAGATCCTGCCTTAATAAACAAACATACAGTCAAACAAACAGATAAAATACTTCCACTCTGGTGGACAAACAGCCACTGTCTCTACCCCCCAAGTTTCCTGAAGCCAACCAGAGTGTCCTCAGATCCCCATGATTCTTGCAATTCTCTGCTTTTCCCTGAACCCTTAGCTCCTCTCAGCAAGCTGCAAAGTAGAGGGTTGAAGCCTGTTATGGGGTGGGGCTCCAGGGCAGAAGCCTTTGCTCTCTTCCAGTGTCTTCTTTTCCATGGCTGTGCATTGTAAAATCTTGTCTAGTTTTAAGGATTCTGAATTCATTAAGAAGTGTAACTCACAGACTCCTGTCCTTCTTTCTCTATCAGATGGTCAGTGAATACCCCAAGTATCCTCTTTGCATATCCTGTCCACCCATGTCATTGCCCTCCCCTCTCAGGCTAGCTCTGTGGAGGTAATTCTTATATCCTCTCCTATATTGTGTGGAAGGAACAACGAAACACTCTGCTTCCAGTAGGGGGAAAGTTTCTGCACATGTGCACACACACACACACACACACACACACACACACACACACACACAGAAGAGCCGAGTACATACTCAAGATATTTAACCAAACCCTGGGGAGGGTCTGAGGAGTCTCTAAAGTGTCTGCCATGCAGACAGGCATGTATGAGGACCTAAGTTCAGATCGCCATCACCCACAAAAATGAAAAATAAAAATGTCGTGGCCCTGAGAGATGGCCCGGTGGATTAGAACCCTTGCTGTGCAAGCATAAGGACCTGAGTTCCAATCCTAAATAAGGTAGAGAGTGATACAACAGGGCACCAAATATCCTGCTTTAGTCCCATGTATACATATAGACATGTGTGCACATACCCCACATAGTACACACAAATGCATGCACACACACGTGACATGTATGCACACACAAACAGACACACACAAAGGCTAAGGACAGAAACAGGCAAACCTCTGGAGTACACTGGCCAGCAAATCTAGCAGTTTTGGCAAGACTGGGGTTCTAGTGAGGAAATCACCAAGAAAGCAATCAAGGAAGACAATTAAAGTTGACCTCAACACACACATGCTCACATGCACTTAACAGCATGTGCATGTGATACGCACTTAGCAGCATGTGCATGTGATACGTCCACACAAATCCTTCCAGGTTTCTTCACTGTCTTCTTAGTGCAGAGCCTTACTGGCTATGAGTTTCACTCAGAAATGATTGCGAGGTGTCAGCTTGTATAAGTAATAATGTAGGGAAGCACTGGCAATCATTGTCGTATTCAGCTAGTGCTATTCCAAAATCAAATGGGTTTTGCATTTAAAGGTAATCCATGGAACAAATGCTCAAATAATCTGCAAGGAAAATTAGCTTTTCTGTTTGAAAAAAAGTGTCATTTTTGAGGACTTTACCATAGACATCACATGATTTTTGCTTTTTTCATCTTTTAAACAGGTTTATTTTTTATTGAAAATGCTTTTCAATATAATATATTCTGATCTAAGTTCCCCTTCCTCAACTCTTCCCAGATCCTCCCCTTCTCTTCACCCACCTAAGTCCATGTCCTTTCCTTCTTTCCCTCTTTAGAAAACAAACAGGCAAACAAACAAAAATAAGCAAATGAACAAAGAACAGAGTAATAAAAATATGAAGAAAACATGGAAATCTACATGTACCATAGAAACACAAAATTGTAAACTATAATATACAAGCAAATGACCAGTAAGACAAAGGCACCAAAATGAAACAATATAAGACAAAAAGTCTACAAAATGCCATTGAGTTTATTTTGTTTTGGTCAACTACTGATGGGCCTGGGGGCATCGGACCTACCTTCAAGTGTGATTAATATACCCAATACCTGCTTGTAGATTTTACTTTGATTGATGTGCTCTCTCTCTCTCTCTCTCTCTCTCTCTCTCTCTCTGTCTCTGTCTCTGTCTCTGTATGTGTGTGTGTGCGTGTGTGTGTGTTTGTACATGTGTGCATGTAAAGATACCAGAAGAAGGAATCAGATCCTCTGATTTGGAATACCAGGTTGTAAGCTACCGGCCCTAAACTGTGACTTGAACTTGGGTCCTCCCTAAGAGCCGTACAGTCTTAACTGCTGCACCATCTCCAGTTCTCTCTTCTGTTTTATAAATGAATAAGGTAATTCTTTGTAGCCTCCACTAACAGCACCCTTGCCGATAGTAATAGCCAGTGTTTACTGAATGCTCAGCATGCTTTGGGTAGTGTACTAAATAAGCGTTTTACATGCAGCATGTAATTTCATCTTCACAGCTCTATGAGGCAGGGGCTGTTATTATGCTTTTCCATTTTCCAGATGAGGAAACTAATACACAGATTGGATTCTTCAGTAAAATAATCAAGGAAAAATTATTAGAGATAGGCTAGAACTGCTAAACAGAAACACAATAAACTTCTGCTCAGTACCATCTGGCATGGTTATCACCATTCACAGCCTTCTATAGATTCTAGGGACTGAGTTTGCCACCTGGACAACTGCTCTGCCACTGATCCCAGCTCCCAGCCTTGTGGGGTTTTCAGTGGAATGGTCCAGCCGCTAAAATGAGTTGATAGAAATGGTGTTTTTAAAGACAAATTCTAGTGAGCCAAGTATTTTTTTAAATTTCTTTGTGTGTGTGTGTGTGTGTGTGTGCACATGTGTGTGTGTATGCGTGTGTGCGTGCCTGCCCGTGAGTGAATACATAGAGACCAAATGTTGACATTAGACTAATGTCTTCCTCTATTTCACCCTATTTTTTGAGATGGTCTTTCACTGGACCTGGAGCTCTGTTCTGTGCATCTAGACTTACTGGTCAGGAATCTCCCAGTATCCATCTGCCTGCCTCCGTCCATGCTGGCTATGGGATTATGGACAGGTAGTATTGAGCTCAGCTTTTATGTGGACTATAAAGATGGAACTCAGGTCCTCTTGTCTGTATATCAGGCACTACCCACTGTGCCATCTCCCTAGCACCCAGTGAGAGGTGACTCTTAAGAAACATGTGCACAACCATTAAACATGCAATGAGTACTGGCTATGTTAATTTCCCTGGGGCTGTTGTGAGCAGAGCCCCACAAGCCAAGTGCATTAGAACACAGCAGCAGTGTATCCCTGCTCAGTCCTGAAGGCTAGAGTCTTCAAGCAAGGTATTGTATCTGTGTGGCCATGCTACTCTGCAAAACTCTCGGGAAAAATAACTCCTTGCTTCTTCTTTGCTTGGGGTTTTAGCAGCAGCTGTTGGATTAAAGCCGTATCACCCAGTTATTTGGTTATCTCCTCTTAGTCGGTATCTGTGTGTGCTCTTGCATCTGTGTCGGAATCTTCCTGTTATCAAGAAGGCAATTGCACAATTTCAATTCCACCCCATGCAGTGTGACTTTATCTTACTTTGACCATATGTACCAAGATCATATTTTCTAGGAGTTCATATTTGTCCATTCTGGTTATGCAAGGAGTTTGGGAATGGAAACAATGTGAATCCCTAGAGGGCCATGAACCCTCAGTTCAAACAGTAAAGTATGGAATCAGAGGTTGGGACACTGAGACCTTAAAAATGTTGGAGAATATGTGCATTAAAACATGTGCATCTGAGGAATAATTTATAATTGCTGGAAATTAAGTTGGAAAACTCTTTTCTTTAACCAAAATATTCATAGCTAATTATACCTAAATATTGTCTCATAATATATTTATTAAACCAATAGACACACACACACACTTGCTTTCAGGGTCAAATGGCTCAGTAGCTGAGAGCACAGACTGCTCTTTCAGTGGACTGGACACAAGTTCGCTTCCTGGCCCCCATGTGAGGTCACAATTTCCTATCACTCCTGTTCCTGAGGACCTGACACCCTGTTTTCAGCAGCCACTCACACCAATGTGCAAAGTGAGAGATCGGCCACAGTCCCTACTCTGAGGGATCTTGAATTTTCTTGGGAAAATCCCATAGGGTAGAAGCACGTGAGTGAACGTTTGCTTTTATAAAGAGATGTATTTTCTGTCGAGTAGAAATGAATCTGCCCTGGCTCCTGTAAAGGAATCTTTCTCCAGGACAGCTCAGGCAGTTTTTCCATGGCATGGGAAACCTTGCAGGTGCTTCATAAGCTGGGGGGTGTTTTGGTTTTTTAGATCATAAAGTTTCAATAAACTGTAGGCCACATTTATATGTTAATAATAAGCCTGTTTTAAGCCATCTTTATACTCTTATAGTGGTCATATGTGACCCTGTAATAGAGACTGCTGATTTGACACATGTGGAGATTTAGTTTATTATCATTTTTAAAAGGATTTGTAGTCTATATGTGTTTACACACACAAATGCAGTTCCTACAGAGACCAGGAGAGGACATCAGGTTTCCTGGAGCTGAAGTTTCAGGCAGTTATGAGATGCTTAATATGGGTGCTAGAGAGTAAATTCAGGTCCTCTGTGAGAGCAGCAAGTACTCTTAACTGCTGAGCCATCTCTCTATCTCCAGACTGACCCTTTTAGAATAAAGCACTATTAAATTAATAGAGACAAATAACACTCAATGGGCTTAATTGACTATTAGCAAAAATTCTTTTAAAAAAATCACTTCTCATTTTTACTGTGGTATACATGTGCACACACACACGCAAGGAGTTTTGTTAGCCACATGATAAAACTTTATGGTGCATGAATTACTTACTGAAAATTATTTACTTTGATTTTCTTGCCTTTCCATCTTAGTGTGATTGTATCCTGCGTGGTTACCATGCAGCCAGGTTCTGGTAGCTTAAATTATTCTCTCTGTTCCCATTCATCTTTTATTTCCCACTAAAGACAGTGTTCTCTAAAGCCTTTTGAGCTATAAAGCCACTCTGAAAACCTCGGTGGGTGCTGGCAGAGGAAGATAAGCGATCACTTCTCTGTATTGTTCACTGCACAATTGTCTGCCACACTTGGGATATTCTGCAGGTGTGTGCAGGGCTCTGCTCCCTTACGAGAGCATCATGCTTGTTCATATATCTGCTTTGACAATCTATAAATTTCCCACAGGTTCTTTCTGCCATGTTTGATGATTTCCTCTATTTAGTTTATACTAATAAGTCTGGTATTTCATCATTTAGCCAAATACTAGTTTGTATCTTAGCTGACACCTACCTCTGCTTTTTATATTCTTTTCTTCCTGTTTATTTCTACTCTTTCATTGTTGAGGGTATATCAGCAACAAACTCTGGTAGTTCCTTGAGCGTTTTTGTTGTACTTGTCTGCCTGTGTGTGCACTTGTCTTCTACATGTGGGGGCCCATGTTTCGCACATGGAACATCAACTTTTTTTAATTGTCTCTCTTTTATTTTTTCCTATGCAAGGGTCAAACCCAGAATTTAATTCTTGTGAAGCAAGTGATCTGCTACTGAGCTACTTCCAAGCCATCTTGGTTGCTTTTAGATATGAAATTATTCATTATAATTATAGTGGCAGAACGTGTATACACACTAATATGCATACACATGTACATATACACACAAACGATACTATTATTATAGGTTCTAGGTTTTGCTTAATTCATTCCATATTTTAGAATAGCTTAGAACACACTATTCTAGAACACGTAAGTCTTCTCAGAACACATTGTGTTATTACAGATGACTTTTATGTGTTTCTTGTTTGCACTACATTAGTCTACCATATGGATTGTGGTGTGTGTGTGTGTGTGTGTGTGTGTGTGTGTGTGTGTGAGATGCTGTAGGTAGATTATATTATCTGTGGGAAAGGGAGCTTCCATAATGATTGAATAACGTGGAATATTCCATACAGAAATAATATGACAGCATTTAAGGTTCCAGACAGTATTTACAAGACAAAGATAGAAGGCACTATTTTCTCACTAGCTGGCTGGAGAATGAAGTGCCGTATGGAAAAATTACAGGAATGTAGGGAGAGACTGGGGAGCGGGTTTCGGTGGTGAAGATCTTGTTGTACAAGCAGGAGCATCTGAGTTTAAATGTCTAGAACCCATGTTGAAAGCTAGGCACGGTGGGTACACGTGTGTATCAGCTGCAGGCAAGTATGAGCCCCCATCTCAAAACTAAGGTGGAAAGTGAACAAGGTATATACTTAACATCAACCTCTGCCCTTTAGAGGTAATCCATGCACAAGTGCATTAAGGTTGGGAGAACTTGTCCAGACAGGAACACCTTTGTTAGAGACAGAGATCTTGAATTTGACATGAAAATTCGTGAGAGGTTTAATGCAGAATGAACAGTTCTGTTCCCCGTGTAAGGACAGAAGAACCCTGCCTGGGAAGTGAGAGGCTGAGGGCCAGTTGCTGGGCCGTATGTCACTGGAATACCTTCTAAACTACTCTGTTTCAGATGCTGCTGCACTCTGCATTTGAGATCCAGTGGCCACGTAGTCCGTGTTTGCATGTCGCATCAGTGCAGAGAGGCCACAGTTAACATTTGAGTTAGAGAAATAAGGCTTGCTGTTGTCACACTAACAAGTGAATGGAAGAGGGCTTCGGATAACAAGATGGGCGTGAAGAGAGCACGTTAAGGGTGGCATGCCAAATGGAAGCCAAGCCCTTGCAATACTTATAGTTTGTGTGTAGATTTTCTCATGTGTTCTATGCAGTAGTTTCTTCCCCGATAGAATGGCCCCCTCATGGGGGATATGACTGTACCTGTTCATTTAATGTGCACAAAGGGCAAAGCCCCCAGAACAAAACACTTAGTTAGGAGGTATTTGTCAACAGAAGGAATGACTTGATTGGAACTCCTGACTGTTTCCCACAGACTTCTATGTGCTGCTATTCCATGTTTTAATCATTGGTTTCCCTAAGAATTATTGATATAGAAAGGAATAAGGTTGGTTCCAGTTGTGTGTTATTTTCGTTGTAAAGTCTTCCCAGAACCATAAACAGCAGAGATGGGCATATCAGACACCACTGTCAAAATAAATGGCCAGCATATTCTGAGGCATAGATGTTTCGGAGAAATAACCATGCAAGTAGCACAGTCTGTATCCTATTAGAATGTAGATTAGATCATTAAGAAGTAGCACATTCCATCCACTTATCAGTGTTTGCATACAGTGAAGTCTATTAATTGAATGAGTACAGGGAACACTTATGCATCAGACGCTTACTTCTCCATCTTTATCAATAAATTCTATCTTCAGTCCTGAGGATAGATAGAAAAAGAGAAAGAGCAATTTTTTAAGACTATTTCTTTTGGTCTTTGCATGACGTTGTCTCTGTGTTTGTAAATTTCACTAGTAACTTAGTGTAGATTTAGAATCCTCCAAGGAGCCAGTCACACATTAGGTCTGAGCTCATTTACAAGAGCAAATGAAAATAAATAGCTGTGAAAGTTCTAGAAAGCTCTCTTACTATCAGAGGGAAAACAGAAAGGGACTGGGTGTCAGATAAAGTAACACTTTTCTCGTTCCCACTTTTAATTAAACTTGGAGATTAATAGATCTCAGCACGGGGTGATTTAAGAGGTTGACAGCCCTCCTTAGTTTTACTTTTTAAAATCCATAATTTTAAAAGGATGGTTTCCAGAGCTTTCTCATCCACTGAAGTGATGATGTAAACATGATAGCGTGATAGTCTCTGTCTGGCAGAGAGATTCTGTTGTCATAGACAATGAGTGATCGTATGTGTGCCTAGCATGCGCAAGACCCTAGGTTCAATGTCCTGCACTGTAAGTCAGAGTGGGATATAGTATCAGGGGAACTCACTGATAAGCATTTACTTATGACAGCCATTTATTCTTGAAATCAACCCCACCAATGGTATGCTAGCTGTGTTTTACATCTAAGAAAACTGAGATTCAATAGAGGTCGAACCCAGGAGTGGAAAGTGACCTGACTCTAAACATGAACTTGTTTTTCTGTGCACAGTCGTGATTTACATCGTTACAGTAAATGTTGACAACAGATTGCAATGTGAAGCTATGCTAGAGAGGTCCACTCTTTTCACTGCTATATCCAAGGCCATTTCCAGCCATGCGTATTCTTTCTCCAACATACTCATACCTCCACTCCCTCTTTCTTGTCATCTAACCATCCTAGAGGACAATCTGGTCCCCACATAACACCGTGGACCTCAAATGCCCATACATTATTGGGAGCACTGCTGCCCCTGCTGGTGTTGCCTTAGCCATTTCGTACTCCAAAGCTGTTACTCTTTCTTCAGACATGATACCAGTGGTCACCAGGGTTATCTCAGTCTCCTCCAGGTAGTCCCATAAGATCATCTGAACTCATCAGAGTTGTTCTTTTATGTATTGACCTTATAAATGTCCTTGATGAAGCCCCCTGTTCTTCTATGGTAGAGCCGAGAGCTTACTGTGACAGCTCTACTGATTCCCTCAGCTCTTCTGTGCTTCTTGGGAGGAATGATGAATGGCAAGATGGCCCCAGAAGGGGCTGTGGTATTTGTGGGATGACTCAATGCAGTCATACCCATATAAATATCACACCATTTTAAATTTTCATAAACTGTAATCTGTAATGGCTCCCGAAGCACCAACTATTTTCTCTCCACTACATATCATGCATTCTTAACTGTCTATAATTACACAATTAAGCAGCGCACCACTGGGGCCACCAGAGTCGTTAGCATAAAGCCTTTCAACTTGCATAACCTGTCACCAGGGACACTTCTCACATGGGAGGATAGCAGGCTTGTTCACCCCAGTGCCCCAAATCAGGCAACCCTTTCGGAAGATGGTGGCACTCCAACCATCTTGAAAGTGGCAGAAGGCTTAGAAAGAAGGAAACTCAAGATGTGTAGAAGCTTTTCAATGATGTGTTTCTTTACCGAGTTTGCTATCCAGAACCAAAAAAAAAAAAAAAAAAAAAAAAAAACACTGAACATTATGACGTGCTCCTTTAGTCTCAGCCCTATGAAGTCAGAGTCAGGCGGATCCCAGGACTCCCTGGCCAGCCATACTGGCCTACTTGGCCAGGTACAGATCTAGGAGAGACTCAGTGTTAAAAACAAGACATGGCTGATAGATCCTAAGGAATAAAGCAGCAGTGTTTTTCATTATGACATTTTCATTTACACACACACACACACACACACACACACACACACACAAGTGTTTATCACATTCAACTTTGATTACTCTCCCTTGTTTCATTCCCATCCCCCTTAACCCCTTCCCTCTTCCAGGTACCCCCTTCTATTTTCATGCCTAGTTTTTTCTGAATATTTTTTTAAAAGATTTCCTTTATTTTATGTATGTGTGTTTATGGGGTGTTCATTGTGCATGTTTCTGCATGTGTTTGTATGCGTGTATATGCGCACATGTGTGTGGGTACCTGTGAAGATCTGAAGAGGGCATTATATCTCTTGGAACTAAAGTTACTGGTATATATGGGTCACCTAGTGTGGATGCTGGGATCTAAATTCTGATGCTCACAATTGAGCAGGAAGTGCTCTTTACTGCTGAGCCTTCAATCCAGTCCAGTTTTGAATATTTTTTGAGCCATTGTTGATTGGATTCATAGCTGTGGCTCTTAGGGGAACACAGATCCAACTAAATGACCTCCGTCCTCCACACGTGCTAGCTGGGCATCAGCAGAATGAAGAAGATGATGTGTTGATCCTGTCTTGAACTATATGCGCTCAGGATCCTAGCTGCCACATTTTATTTGGTGGGCAAGTGCTCCATTATTGTATGCGTCTATTGACTAAGCTTTTGTTTATGTAAACCTGCTAGAAATGCTCTCTGTAAAATGTTTCTCCCTCCCATAGCCCACGTTTTCATTACATACAAGGCACTGAGAAGAAAAATGTGTTCGCTGTCTTTATTATTCTGTCTGTGTCTGCTCACCTGTAAAAGAAACTATTAGATTTTATGTCCAGTGGTTTTAAAAGCATTTTAATTAAGAAAGATCTACAAGCAATAGTGAAAGAATAAAGGCTATAATTTTACAGGGGCATTGCGATCAGTCTAGACAAAAAGGGTCTAGAGAAAGGCGTGTGATGTTGGACAGGGAAATTTGGCATATATTGAGGGTGGGAGCTATTCTGATTGTGCCCTTGTGTGCCAGAACCGGCCCTCTCCTGCCTGAGTCTTCCTAACCATTATCATTCTTATATCAGGTGTTCTTATGTCCAGGTGTTTGGAGAAATAAATCTCAAATTTGAGTTGGAAGGGGGCGGGATTGAACTGGAATGAGCTGTAAGGAGTAAGTTACTGTGAGCATTTGTTCCTAAATCAGTCTTTACTCAATAAACAGAAAACAAATGCCTTTTGACACAGATGTCCATGTTATGTGCCCTAGCCCATGCCCCATTTTCTGGGGCTCTGGTTCTCAGACATTCTGGATAGTCCCATCAGGAGTCTGTGCACTCTGAACTTGAAGGTACTCTTCACTCTAGAAGAGTATGCTCGCTCTGCTTTGTCAGCCCGAGCCTGGTCTTTTCATCTGTGGCTCAGTTTAAATCCTGCATCTCCCTAGACTTTGGCCATCTTCTCAGCCTGTGCTATTCCTCTCTCCTAAGAAATCCTTCCATGCTTACACATCTTACACATTGTAGGACCTGATTCCTAATGCTGCAGTGCCTTTCTGACTAATTCTCTATGTCCCCGGCTTTGAGAACACAATTATTTTATCTTACATGTCTTGGAGTTAGGCACATTGCATCACAGTACTCAGTAGTTCTAACTGGTACAGAAATTTTTTAGCATTGTCAAAGACAAACTTTCCATTAAAGGTCAGATAAATGCTGTCATTACACCTTGTTTTCTTGAAATGGGATCTTTCACTGGCCTGGAACGCATCGTCTGACTGGCCAATGAGCTCCAGTTTTTCCACTATCCTCATCTCCTCAGTATTGCAAGATCTGCTGAAATTGCAAATGCATGCCACTGTATAATGATTTAAAAAAAAATTCCATGGTTCTGAGTCTCAAACTCATGTCCTCATGCCTGTATGACAAGTATTTTACCAGAAGCCTTGAATGTCTGCGTATCTTAACGCACATCCAGCTGTTAAATTTTTTCCTACCATATAGAATAATATGCACAATGAAATCTTTCTTTCTCAAATATGGCATGCTAAGAGTTAACCAGAAAATCTTTTGTTTCATCCCTCCTCAATTTCCAAGTCCCCTTTGCTGCCATAGTCCATCTGGCCCTATGAACATAATTGCATCTCCCCTGATGAGTCAGTGAGTTGCTGGACCTCAGGGCTGTGATGCTGACCATCAATTATCATTGCGTAGGACAAAAGATATAGATGTGGAAGAGACTGGGTATTGAACTGAATGTGAACAAGTCTGGCATAGCCTGCGGAAATTGCTTTGTTGAATAAATCCCTTGTCAGTGAGTTCCTGTTGTGGGACTTTTTTCTTCTGAAAACTTGCTTGGTTCAAGGAGAAAAGAAGGAAATACCCCAGTGCTGTACTATGGCTTTTGGGAAGTGTGAGCAAATGTCTACTAACCCCACATAGGCCGCTGGTGACAGACCAAGGGAAGGTTCCATCACAGTTTCATTTGGTCAGCCAGAGAGTCTGTTTGGGGTGATTTACAGGAGCGTGGGTGAAGCATTGCTTACATGAGCACAGGTAAGGGGTCACCTACAGGAACGTTGGTTAAAGATTGCTCACTAGATCATGGGTAAGGGTTTATTCACAGAAGTGTGGGTGAGTGGTCACTTACCGGAGCCTGGATGAGGGGTTGCCTACAGGAGCAAGGGTGAATAGATATTCTCAGGAGCTTGGGTGCAGGGTTAGAGGAGCATGGGTAGTTCAAAGACAGCTACATCATCAAAATACCCACTCTTGCACAGGTGAAGACTTAAATCTTTATCACTGTCCCTCCCTACGTAGCTTGCAGGCAGTCTAGCCAGGAGGCGAGTCTCTTCTCAGCAGTTGTCACTGATTCTTTGATCATGGGAAAGAGCATTGTTAGCCTTGTAATTTTCAGGAGTTTCAGAGCCTTCTACATTTGATTTACTTCCTGGGTCTTAACAAGCTTCTGTCTGGGATGGATTGTCTCAGTTTGGAGGACAGAACTCTAGAATGCAGATCAGGATTTGAACATTCCTTTTATAAGAGCTAGACTCCAGGAGGTCCTTATCTCTATCCTCCAGCTTCTAATTCCAATGATACCCCCGTGGAATGCTAATATCTATAGGTTCTTTTATAGGAATCTGTCCGTTTCTAAATAGTGACCCAAGGACTTTCCTGAATGCAGGGTAGAGTACCTGACCTGATAGAGTTCAGGGACAAGTCTGGCCCTGTTCAGGCTCAAACATGTGTTTTTCAGGACTCTAGTCTAAGGAATTCTTCTCGCTTTATAGATAAGCAACCTGAGCCCCTGGTGCTGGGGCTGGCTGGAGAAAGAGGTGGGACCCAGCCTTTAGCACTTCCCCTCACCTTCCTGTGCTCTTCACCATCACTGAAGAGAGTAAGGGTTTTGTTTTGTCTGGGGTTAATTTTTAGATGAAATACATCCTGTGATTGATTTTGGAGAATGTGAGACTATCTTGCCCTGCCAGTCATGAGACTTGTGATCAACTTCTGCATCTGATTCCTGAATAAGCCACTATAACTTTTGTCTTAAGTAATACAGACATAGAGAATTCTAGAATGTACAGAAAATTGTCCCCAGGAATGATAGAGATTTTCAGAGTGATGAACCCCTTCATGTCCCAGTTCTACATGATGCAAACCCCTAAAATAACAGATGACAGCCACCATCAAAGATTGACTTGGGACAGAGCCCCAAGTTCATTGTCTGATTGCTGAAAAGACTAATGGTGTGGACTTTTATGGGCATGTGTAAAATGGAAACAGGCTTTATTAAGAATCACTACAGAAAAGTGAAAAGCTAAGGGACAGTGAAACACCCCAGAATTCGAGGTGTTTCCAATAGAGGAAAAGTATCCGTTGATTTTTCTCTCTTCAGGATTCCTAAATGACAGTGGCAGAAACTGGAGAAAGGATGAGGTTTGAGATTGGTTAGTTCTAAGGACAATTATGTGACAATCCAATGGTGGCCCACCTAGGCCTATGACAATACACTGTGAGACACCCACTAAGTGACCCCATCACTCTCTGACTCCAGCTTTGACTGTCTCCTAACTGCTGGTCATATGGCCAGCGTTAGCCGCATCAGACCTTGTCTCCAGTGTTTTAACTATACCAATCTCCCTTGGCTCTCTTGTTTACTGGGTCAACTTATAGTTTTTCCAGGGCAGAGTTAATTCTGTCCCGGCCACTAAGGTGGAGTTGCAGCCTTAGTTACCACATATGTAGCTCCTTGTCTGTCCAGTGATCAGGGAGGTTTTTGAAGCCACCTTTGCTTATAATTCAGTTGATAAAATTAGAAATTGTTAACATTAAAAGTATATCTATGTGTATATATATGTCATATCTATGTATTTATTTGTACCAAATATCATATCAGATATCCTTGCAAGCCTTGTTATGCATCGCTTAGTGCCATAGACTCTGCCTATCAGATCCCCTGCTCTTCCTCTTCCATGGCCTTTGTTCTCACTGCAGCATTTATGATTGGCTGGTTGTTTCACCAAGAGCCCTTTTGCCCTAGCATCACAGTGGTCCAGCTCCCGCTGCAGTAGGATATGATGAAGAATGTGTGGATTTTAACAGCCTTAGTGCTTTCTTCCCTCCAACTTCAGCCCCCTGCTGCTCTCCCATGTTTGCACAGACACTCTTGCATTAAGAGCAAACATTTTGCCCCCCCCCCCACAGAGCTTCTTTTATGTTGGCCAGAAACAGCATGGTAAACGAAGTAGGTAGTGAGAACTCTTTTTCTAGCTCTTACCAGAAGGAGGTTCTCTGAGAAGAGTCACCATCTGGACTGCGTGAAGCTATAGAATGACCTTTTCTTACTCATTCTCACCATCCAAGTTTCTAGAAGAGGGTCAGCAAACAAAATCCTCACAAGAAATGAGTCACAGCCTGAAAACACGGGTCTTTCTGTTTCCCTTCACTGCTCCAAGAAGCAGCAGAAGCATCTGCGCTGATTCCAGTTGGACTCAGCTCAACGCATCAATCTTGGAACAGAATCACAAGATGGTTCTATAGTTTTGAGACACAGAGTGCCTGTCAGTATATATTGAAACAACTGTGTTTGTAATAACTGTCATATACTAGCACGCAGGGCATTACAGATACATCTCCGGTTCTGCAAACACACGAATCTGATTATTGTTCTCCATTTTCGTTTTCATGTTGAATTTCACTGACTGGAATTGCTTTTCTACAATAAAATTCTCTCAAAAGCCAACACCAAAATTTGTGGCTAGTTGTCAAAACAACCAGAATGCTATTTGTCTACACAACACATATTCTTTCCTGGCTTCTTCTAACTAGGAAAAACCTGTATGCTGTTGAGAATAACAATGCAGGTCATTCTGAGAAGGCTGAATTGCCCAGCAGCCTTTGAATAAAGAAGTGCTCAGTGGGATGTACGGTGGGCATTGTTCATGGACCTTAAAATCTTTAAAGGCATTTTTCCATTCTTCCATTCTTCCCATCTCTATCCCCTGCAGTTCTTTATGCCCAGAACTGATGACTATTACACTGTGACCAGGAGTGATGGGGACAGGATGGCAGTAGCTATACCACTAAGCTTAGGGGACAGACTAACAGTATAAGCTAGGGACACTGAGGCTATCAGGAATCCCCAGCCATGCAAGGAGTTAATTCATAAAGCATAGGAGTATTGTCCTTTAGACTCTTTGGCCTTGTGCAAAGCCATCCTGTAATTTACATAAACCTTTGTGATCTCTTCAAAGTAGCTGAATAGTTTCCTAATGGTAGATAGACTTATTGTGGTGAATGGCCCCAGAGGCTCATACATTCTAATGCTTGGTCATCAGGGAGTGGCACTGCTTGAGAAGGATTACTTGTGTGGCTTTGTTGTATTAGGTATGACCTGTTGGAGGAAGTGTGTCAGTGGGAGTGGGCTTTGGGGTTTCAAAAGCCCAAACCAGTTCCAGTGTCTCTCTCTTCCTGCTGCCTGTGAATCCAGATGAAGAAGTCTTAGCTGTTCCTCCAGTACCAAGTCTGCTTGTGTGCTGCCATGATGGCATTGGACTGAACTTCTGAAGCTGTAAGCAAGCTCCATTTAAATGCTTTCCTTTATAAGAGTTCCCATGGTCATGGTGTCTCTTCGCAGCAATAGAACACTAAGACACTTGCATTAGATTTTAAATTTAAAAAAACAGTTCTTTGATATTCCATTTTGTAGACTTGATCATCATGCAATTATGAAAAGTTTCATTTAGAAAGCTTATGCTTTGGGGTGAGAGTGGCGATACAGTTTGGTGGTAGAGTGTTTACCTGTCATAAGACCTTAGATTCAGTCCCTAGAACCACAAAGAAAGAAAACTTATGCTTTAGATTAAATAATACGTGATATGCAGAAGGTATAAGAAGAAAAATCCAAATTCTTTGGATTTAAATAAACACGAATACAATTTACTTTTCAAATAGAAAAATCTATTGATAAATATAATTTTATAAATGCTGCTGCATTCCACTGCTGGACTACAAAAAATAATTCTGTCACAGCTAGTGAGCCTTAGTGCTTTCTTCATCCCAACAAGGTATGCTTTGTCAAACTTTTTTTAGTTAATGTTTGTGCAGTGTGTATTTTCCCATCAATTTCATTTTCTTTACTATTCTATTTATAGCTGTCCCAGTGGGCTCTTACACTTTCTACAGGGACTGCCAACCTCTCTTTTTTGCTGTGGTGTTTACAGGACTTGCTTGAATGTAGTTGTTGGTGTGTAGGTTTAGGTCTTTTATTTTACTTTGTTTTATTGGTTTTCTAGCTGTCTCCTGTCTTTTACAGTTCTTTTGATTCTTCTTTTACCTCCTTCCTTTTGGGTTAATTGGAAATCATAAGCTCATCTATTGTTTTCATTCTTTCAAGCTGTCAGACTGTCCTGTTTTCTGGCTGTTGCTAGAGTCAGATGATAACCCTCCCCACGTGACTCATCTTAAGTGTCAATTTGAGTCCTGACCCTTCCCAGTCCACCAATCCACCTCTTAGTGTTTGCTTTCAGAATCTTAAATAGTACTACATGTATCCCACTAAATTTTTTTTGTAATAAATAACTTAGAGTGTGTTTATTCCATCTGTAACTTTTGGAGACAAGGTCTCATGTAGCTACCTGCTATGTAGCTAAGGAGGTCCTGTTCTGCTGATCTGCCTGCCCCCATCTCCTAAGTGCTGGCGACACTGGAATACATGATCATGTATGTTAATATAAGACAGAGAGTAGGACACAGGGCTTTGTGCATGCTAAGCAAACTCTGTACCAACTGAACTATATTCTCCCTTATACTGATCCTTTTATTTAGAACTAGGAACCTCCATGAATTTTTTTTAAAAACAAACATGTATTTTGAAGTTTCTTTTCCTAGTCCTATGGTACGTTTTATGATTCATAAAATGCTATAGATATCATTTTTCAACATGTCTTTGACAGTTCAATTTAAAAGGAACTTTAATTTAGTTTTACAACAAAACCTTATATTTGAAATAACATTTATATGCTGGGTTGTTATTAGTATGTTTTTAAATGTAACGTGATCATGAGCAGGAACATGGCTAATATGACATATATGCTGTCTTCTGGAACAGTCACAGCACATACCTAACCAATATTAGATAATAAAATTGGCCTCACTGTACCAAAATTAATAATCTAATAATTTAAAATGACTGGACCTCTTAGAACATAAAAAGCAAAACTCCATTTTTTAAGTGACTATTTACAATAATTAATATTTTCAAGAAAAACATTGCTAGATGCCAAATATATTTCACTGAACCTAAGACTTCACTCAGAGTGTCACTAAATCACTGGCTTGTGATAAAGGGGATAAAAATTACAGAACTGTAGTATCAGAGGGGCTATGTCAAGTATCCTACCTCCGCCACTCCTCATGGAGGTGGACCAGGGCCTTTGTGCATGGGAGTAAGCGCCTGTCAGTTAATGAGCACACCTGGAGGAAAGTGAGCATCCATTAGGTGCCCAGGTGGGACTGATGTCGCTCACCCAGGACTACACCGAGGAAAGCTTTCTGTAGAGATTATTCAGCTTGCACACTCCTTGTAAAGTCAGGCCGATCATTTCCTTTATTCTCAATAGCATCATTTGTCATCTGGACGCTGATGGGCTTTCTATACATGACATGCAGTCTATAACATGCTCTGTCTCTGTGGCAGGTGCACATAGGAGGTTGTAGATTCAAATGGATTTGGGGGACTGGGGACGTGCTCTCTGTGTAGGTATAAGGACTTGAGTCCCGAACCCCACAACACACATAAATAAAGCTAGATGTGGTTGTGTCTGTCTGTAGCACCAGTGATTCTAAAATGAGATGGAAGACAGAACCTAAAGATGCTCTGAAAGCTGGCAGGCCAGCTATCCTGGCACACAGAGCAGGGAATGGCAATAGACCCTGTCTCCAACACAGTAGACGATGAGGACCAGCATCCAAGGTTCTCTAACTCCCACATGTGTGCTGCGACACATGTGCCTGCACATGCATGCACACACACACACACACACACACTGTGGGTGGGAGAGACTGATATTTTTAAAGTTAGTTAGTCAAAAAATTTTGGTTCAGCTCCTGGATCCTGCTTTTGGTAATTGTGTAATCCTTGAATTTTCACTTTATAATTCCATTGTTCCTTTGTTGACACACACAAAGAGGAAAGAGCAATGTTTCTGTATTGTAGTCACTAAGATTTGATGATAGAACATATCTGTCCATTGAACATGAAATTCTTGCAAGCCATAGTCTCTGGACCAGCCCTGGGGGTGAAATGAACAGTCTAAACTTGCTTACAGTTAGGGACACGCTGAAAGAGCATCATTAGATGGATGTATGGAGGGAATCTATTCCAGTACATTGTGGGAAGAGTGAGAGGTTGGGAGAGAAGGAGCAACTCCAGGAAAGAGAGTGACAATCAGGGGAAATCAGAAGAATCTAGACTCTAGAAGGCTGGGAAAGCATACCTGAGACAGGATAGACCATGCACCCTATTAGCAAGGGCTCAGAAACAAGGACCACAGTTCATTTATAGTGAGCATCACCTGAAGTCTTTGTTTCTATGACTGCATTGCATATTTATCCTATGGTGTGAATGGTAGAGGTGGGATTTGAACCTAGCAGGCAGCTCAGAACCTCCTCTGTTGTCCATGGTGCTGTTCTGTCTTTCTGTGGCAGCTCTTAGGAAATACCAGTGCCCTGCCTTCCTCTCCCATCCCAAGCGTGTGGTATCCTGGACTCCATTGCACATATTGATGAATGTTAAAACTCATCTGGAGTTTCTTTAAGATAATTTGCACAAGGATTTAGTTCTGTTTTCCATGTAGGAATACTGGGTCTGAAGAAGCGGAGACCTGCCAAAGTTTTGGATTCAGAGCACCTTACCTGAGAGACTGATAGCCTTTTAAATTTCTCATTGCATCTGCTGAGATCAGTTTGGTCATCAAAGATGGTGGCAGAGTGTGAGGGAGATGCCTTAATCAGTAGAGTGCTTGCTATGCAGGCAGGAAGGTTTGGGTTTGGTTCCCAGAGCCAACATAGAAGCTGCATGTCATAATAGATATTTGTAATCCCAGTCCTTAGGAGGTGGAGGCGGGAGACTCTCTAGAGTTTACTGGCTAGCAAGCGTAGCCCGCTTGGCAAGCTCCAGACTAGTGAAACATTCTGTCTCAAACATGTAAGATGGACAGCCTCCTGAGGAACAACAACCTGACTCCTGGCCTCCACATGCATAAGAACTGCATGCATGTGCACACATACATACATATAGGCGCTAGAGACACACAGATAGATAGATAAGTAGAATATAAAGTTTTGTCATAGAAACCCATTAGTCAAATTAGAGACAATGATGCTACTGTAGGTCTTTGATTTTCCTACTTATTTCTTTTCTATCATTTTAGCATTTTTTCTGCTCCTCAGCTAGTGTCGGGCATCTTTTGCTCACTGCCAGTGTGATTGGTGGACAGTTGAAATTTCCTGGAATTGAATAGTTGTCTTTCCTGGCTCCTTTTGTGTCATCTTTTGTCTTGTGCATGCTGAAATCCATTCCATTAGTTTGCCTTGCAGTAATTGATGGATATGTGATTGACTGTCTTAGAATTATAATTAGCTAGGGTGACCTTTCATGCACCACTGAATTATTAAGATTGCTACAGTGTGCCTGCAGCGGGATATATAATTTCTACAAAGTAACATTTTTAGAACAAGATGTATCTACATAGTATTTTACATGCTATAAAATATATTTTATAAATAATGTATACAAATAGTAATTAGATATATTTCACATGTATAAAACATATATTGTATTGGTAAATTGTCATGTGCTATTCAGTTTGTTAAAGGTGGACTCTGTGAGTGAGCATATCTCTCATTGTCTCAGATTCAAGAATGTATGGACCAGTTGTCCTCCAGCCCCCTGTCTAGGGTCAGGCTGGGCCCCTGGCTCTATCTGTAAAGAGAGAAAAGCAACAAGCCGGTAGGGGTGTTAAACCCTGTTCTTGGGGACAGCTAGAAGGTAAACCATTTCCAGCCCAGGTCACTGTTTTTTATTTTATAACATCAACATGCCCCCTGTGGAACCCTCAAATGGGAATCCATTAAAGAAAGCTCAGTGGGAAACTGAAATTGAAACTTCAGCTTCCCCAGTTGATCTCTGCTCCGTGTGATAAGCCCTGACATTAGGATACTACCTGTGTTTGCTCTCTCAGTCATACTGTTCCATCCCTCTCTGCCGAATATTGCAAACTCATGATTTGATGATGTTTTCCTATCTGCTGCCTCTGTCTGTCTACCTACCTACCTATCTGACTGTCTGTCATCTATCTATCTTCCATATATATATGGTAAATATGTATGTATATTTCCCTGTGTCTTATAAAATAATCTTTGCTGCTCTACATAAAAGAAGCTATTTTTCAAAAGTGCATTGAATGCATTTGCATGTGTGTGCATGCGCACACACACACACACAACATGCCTTAGTGTTCATATGTATTTCAGCTGGAGTCGTAATGCATCACTTTCTTGTGGGTTTATCATTCTGAAGCTTCCAGTAGCAGTGAACTGAAGAAGCCAGGTGTTGTCTGCCATTGTGTGTTAGAGATGCCATGGTAACCCTAAGGATTTTGGTAAGATCTGTTCCCTTTAAGGAACTTGAAACTGAGAAGCTGGTATTGGGCCTCCTGGAGAGATGATGAATGGGGAAGTCTGTTTCCTTCCTTCTCTGGAGTCTAGACAGACTGGAGAACAGGTGTCTCTTCCCTGGGGAGTGGGGACTCAGAATCCCCCCTAGCAACCAGGACTCCATGAAAATTGATCCGAAGTTTGGGTGAGAAGGACCTGATGCTCTGACATATCTCATTAGGCATAGATCCTATTTTAATTTACTTTCTGTCTTTACTTTCCATTTTTTATCCTTACAGGCTAATTCTCTCCACAGCCTGAAGGTGCAAACACTATTTTTCATGAAGTAAGGAGACAGTATTCTCAGATCACCCTTTGCAAGAGAAGAGACTCAAGCTCCCACAGAAAATGGAATTCTTTTTCCTGCACACTGACAAACTCTACATGTGATTATCAATGTCACTATATGACAAAGTAGATAAACTCCAGTTTTTTTTAAACTCAAACTTTGCCCCCCATTTATGAGGGAGCCCTGATGATATTTCAGAGATTTAGCTCTCCTGTGTGCTTTCTTTCCTATATACCTGCCTTGCATGTTGCAACCTTACCATAAATTGTAATGGGAAGAGATAAGTACTATATGCTGAGCCAAGTACATACTTATTAAGTGGTTCCCATTCATAAATATTTGAGTATTATCTGTAAGTAAAAGGCATGGGGTTGTTTCCACGTCACTCTAAATGGTATCTATCATTTTGTAAATCAACAATGTATTTATTTTCTTTCCATGGCTTATTCAATCATTTTAAACAACTACATTGCAAGCTGTTATCTGTTTTGAGGCAAAGCAACCCTACTGATGAATAGGGTGGGAAGGAAATTGCAAGGTTTCCTGAGATATTATTGACTTTCTGTTTTTTGCTGTGCAAGCATAGGAATTAGAAGGTTGCAAATAAAATTTCAGTATCTGTCTGCTGTGGGGATGAGCAACTCACTATGCAAGGCTGTCCATGCTCTAATTGTTATGATTTTGTCAATTGCCTAATAGAGAAGGAGTCCTTGGGTGAATGATACAAGAAGCAGAAGATTCTAGAATGTGGCATGGTTTATGCCAGTACATTGTCACTCAGTATGATATCCTAGAGATTAGGAGACAGAGAAAATAGACATAGTACCCTAAAAGGAATCAAGAGACCCCAGGGGGCTTTGAGGGAGATGGCTCAGTGGGTAAAGTGCTTGCTGAGCAAACATGCAGATCTGAGTCCAGATTCCAGCACCTACACAAAAGCCAGACAGAACATCACACCTCTGTACACCTGGCATTGGGGCTGGAGACAGGCAAATCACAAGTGTTTGCAGGCTATTCCAAAGGGAAAACTGACCATGTCTTCCTTGCGGACACTCTGCTTGTCCATCTCTGGAGGGTAATGCCTTGACTGGAGCCCAGTCATCATTTAAGAAAGCTTTTTGCCATTTCCTAAGTTCTCTTATGGTTTTTCAGACCCTTAAGTTAACTTATTTCTTTAGCATCCACAACAGAACTCAGAGCGCCTATCTGTAGCACAGGTTGGTCAGGAGGCTCCTGCTTGGTTGAGCTTGGACATATAACCTTGAGTCCCATGATGGTACTCATTGGTTTCCACTTCCCTTTCTTCGGGTTCCATCAGCGTGCTCATTACATGACCATGTTGTTATCTCTTATGACTACAGTAATGCAGAAATCATAAAGCTAAGACCAGGAGGATGCATATTTTCATATGAGTATCCACTGACTTTGATGGGGATTCAAGGAGGACTTTTGCTGCTATTCTGTTGGCAGCAAAGTCTTGAGCTCTTGTATCCATGGGAGCCTTGGATACTGGAGTGCCCAGAAACACTGGGGTTGGACTTACCTTTTGTACGTGTGTGTTGGGGGAGGAGAGGAACATACATGAAGAATCCAGAAGAAAACCTCAACTGTCATTCTTCAAGTAGTTTCTATCTTGCTTCAGAGTTCACCTTTTATATTTGCTGTTTTGTTTTTGATATTTTTTTAGATGAGGTCTCTCCTGACCCAGAATTTGGCGAGTAGGATAGATTGGCTAGCCAGTGAGCTCCAGGGATCCAACCGTCTTTTTTTCTCCAGTTCTGGGATTCCAAATGATGCTACCATGCCCAGCTGTTAAAATGTTAGTTCTGGAAATGCGGGTGTGTACATTTGCACAACAAGCACCTTACCAGCTGAACCAAAGCTCCTCTCCTTGGTTCCCACCATTCACATGAATCGCCTGCCTTAGCGATACGATGAACATCTGTAGTGAGTCCTGTTGTGTGCTGTCCCGACCCTGCCCTTGGTGCTTTCCCCTTTTCTCCTACAGGACCATAAACATAAGAGAGCTAAATCCCCCTTTGGGACTTGCCATCATGTAGTGAGCTGATCTCTCTTTAGTCCTCCACTCTCATTAGTGCCAGGCTTCATCCAGTGGGTAATTCACCAAGAATATGAAGTTCAGGTTGCCATGCCTCAAGTAAACACAGTTCTACTGGGCTCCTTTTGTATCAAACCTCCCTCTACCCAAATCCTTCTGTTACCCAAATCCTACCCAAATCTCAAGAGTGCTCCTCCCAACAACTTTCCTTTGCATTTTATGTTCACTGCAATCTAAGAATCTACAGGAAAACAATCTATACCTGCCTCAGCATGAACAGAACTCAGTGTGATAGCCCTTAATATTTCCTATTTTGACAGCTCCCCAAACATACCTTGCTCTTCTTGGAGAGTGTTTGTCTTTACATTCTGACCTGCTGGAAACACTCTTTTTAGAGAGCAGATTGCCTCCCACTTGACTGAATGTGTTGGTTGAGACCATCTCTCCATGTATTGGTTCCCTCAGACATATCATATCTTGGGACCAGAAACATGGGCAGCCTTTCTGAAAGATGTATGTCAGTTGCCAAGGCTAACTCTGATACGCCTGTTATACGTAATATGACCCCAGAGTTTGTCTGTTCTTTTCTGGTTTCAGTTTCCTGTATTCTTCAAGGAAGATCAAGAAACAGTGCATTCTGTCTCAAATATAGCAAATTCATGTGACTCTTCATTGGAAAACTTCCTGAGCTGTTAAAAATATAAAGCAGTCTCTCATCCCACCATGAACATGCCCAATACATCTACAATTAGAGACTTTAAGTGTCTAGACTACCAAATCTCCCAATAACCCTTCTAACAAAATGACATCACAGCCCAGAGTACTTATAAAATGATGTCCATTTTCTTCTATTTTAAAATTCAATTAGTTACCTCATGCCTTGGCCTGGGGTCTTAAGAAAACAACTTTGAGTAGTATAACTTCTAACTCAAAAGTGTTTAAATGTTTAGATGTGCACTGTTAAACCTGAATTGAGATCAGGTCTCAGGGGATATGTCTAAAAGCTACAGAGTCCTCCATCAAAAGAAGAGAGATTCCTTTCACAGAGGGTCGTGCTGGCTTTAGTATTTGTGTTCCCACCAAATCATTGCAAACTGACTTTCCTGAATCTTCTAAGGCAAGAAGAAATATAGAATGGAATTTGGCATGTGAAGAGATAGATAATATTTTCTTTTTAAATATTTGTTTTATTTTAAAAGTAATTGTGTGTGTGTGTGTGTGTGTGTGTGTGTGTGTGTGTGTGCGTGTGTGTGCGTGAGTGCACAGGTATCCATGAAGGCCAGAAGATGATGTCCAATCCCCTAATCTGGAGGTCCAGAGGGAAGAAGCTGGCACATGCATGCTAGAAAGGGGAGCAAGAGAGAAAGGAAATAGAAAAGCATGGGTTCTGACAAAAGTTTTCTCTCTTTAGCTAATTATCTTTAAAGAGTTATGTTGGCAAATTACCCCTTATGATGCTCATCCATCTAGAGAATTTGTGATGTGTTAGAATTTACTTATAGAACTGCAGATTGTATTTAAAGAATTAGACCCAGACTGTTTTGTGAGTGGTAAATAGAAGGAACACTTACAGAAACCGGCAGCACAAAGATAAGGCAGCCATTTCAGATGTGAACTCCTCTTTGACAAACCATTACTGTTGTTGATTTATCTATTAGTTAACTGCATGTGTGTATGTGCATGCCCACATTAGTTTGTGAATGCCAGAAGAAGTTGTTAGATTCCCTGGAGCTAGAATTACATGGGGTTGTGATCCCCCAGTATATAGGTTCAGGAAACTGAGCTAGTTCCTTAGTAAGAGCAGCCAGTATTAATTACTGAGCCATCTCTCCAGTGCCCATGGACCATAACTTTTAAATGACTTCCACAGGTTGGCAATAATGTCTTTAATTCTCTTTGTGTTGATGTTTAAAGCTCTGGATTCCCTTATTTTATTTCTAATAATTTTTCCTCATCCTCAATTATACTTCTTTCAGCTCTAATTACTTTAATAACCACATGAATGAAATGTATATATATATATATATATGGTGTGTATATATATGTATATATATATAAACGCACACACACTCACAAATGTGTACTCACACATATTGCTTCCTGACATTTTCTTCAAAATTAAACTCTAAGGGAACAAAGTCCTAACTCCTCACATTACAAGGAATGGAGATGAACTATGTAGATGGTTCACACCCATGTAACTGTAATCCCTGAACAATGATATCTGGGGTCAGTGAGAGAGCCTGTCTTAGAAAATAAAGAGATGATTGAGAAGATAACCTCTGGTCTTCACATACATATCCGTACACTAAACATGTACATACATAATAATTTCCAAAACATGAAATTAAAGGAATAAAAGTTATACTATCTGCATGAATTATATGCTACATAGCTGTAGACAATGTTGACTAACCCCCAAGATGTGTGATATCAGATATTATGTCATGCTAGTGAGACACAAGCCCCATGGCAGTATCTGGGAGCCCTAGAGCTCAGTTCCCAGCCACAGTCAGCAGACTGGGCACTATGAAACCACGGTGTTGCTACAAATAGTGTTTTGACCACACCACCTCCCTCACCATTATGCCTTTATATCCTTCCATATGGTTCTCATTTAGAACAGTTTCTGCTCAAGAAATAAACTGCATAAATGTCTTTTAAAAATACCTGTTTTGTTTTAGCCATTTGAACTTTTAAAAAAAATGTGCACTTGTCTCTTGGATTACAGATTTACTGATTCCTGCCTACTTAGGCTGGTGGCTAGAGATAAAAGAGCATTCTCCTAGGAACTTTCAGAAAAACCCACCCTCAATGAGATGATGAGCCTGAATGACACCCCTTGTGGTCCTGATAACAGTTATCCAGTTCGCAGCTGTGCAGAAAGGCTATTGTTTTCAAAGCCTCTGGGGCACTGGGATGCTAGACAGATGCCAAGGAGACTGAGTCTGATTGAATAGCCTCAGAAGGACTGGTCTGCTCACTCCCATAAACTTTTAAGTTCCAATAGAAATTGAAATGAAAGAAGAAGTTTTATGAGTATAGTTAGCAAAGGCTAGGCTCAGAGAAATTAGAAGGCAAACTGTCTTGTAAACAATGTGCAATTTGAATTGGAATCTGCCTGGGCGATTTTCCTTATAGACTTCAGCACTCCTCACACGGAGCCTATTCCACCCAAAGCAGTGATGGACAGTAACACTTATTTTTATGTGAGCAGTAATCTAAAACTTCCTTATTTACCAGGCTTTCTTAGGCGTTTTACAACATTTGTAATAGTTCTGTGAGTTTATCTTTTCTTTGAAATGGTTTCATAGCAATAAAAGAAAACTCTTTAACAGTTTCTCCTAATCTGTTTTCTCAGTTGTATAATCATGCAAAAGTGGCAGTATCCACTTAGAAGGAAATGTTGTTTTTCAGTTCGGCATTCTTTCTGGCATCCACGTGACTCACGTTGCTGGAAGACCCTTTTAGAAAGATTTCTTTGCATGGGCAAAACTGTAAAGAAACAAAAGCCTACAGTTAAGTTATTAGAACACTTGAAGTCTCTTCTTCAAGCTGTAATCACTGTTGTTTCCAGGCGAATGGAGCTGTAAATTCCAGTTCCATAATGTGTCACAGATTTCTGTGCATCCAGTTTCTTTCATCCTCCGGTGATGTTTTTCTTATAGCTTTAAACTTGATAATGAACACCCGTGCTAACATGAAGCCCGAGCGAGGAGGAACAGTTGCGATTCAACACCTGCAGTTTGATCCCTTTGCTCAGTCTGTCTCTGAGGGGACTAGCTCAGACCTCTCAGGGAGCTGTCCCTGTTGGTTGGGTCTGATTTGCTTGGTGCTTGCTGGGCAAGGAAAGTTTTCGTTTCAGCACCAAGGACAGAACCACAAAGCATCCCTGGGTGTGGCTGGCCTGAAGGGAAGCAAATCTTCTTTTAAAATAAATTTATTTATTTATTTATTTTACAGCCATGAGGCAGTTCCCCCTCCCTCCTCTCCTCCCAGCACCCCCCCATCTCTGTTCCTGCCCCTAATCCACTCCTCCTCTGTGTCCATTTAGGAAAGGGCAGAGCTTCCTCTTAAAAGTATTTTCCTAGACCTCAGATGTTAGTAGTTTCCCTGTCCAGTATATTAGATGTCTTAAGTTTCCCCACTTTCGATCAAATTGAAAATATAAAACACATATCTCCAGAAGGAGACTCAAAACTTGATCTTGCTCGTTTAGTTCAGATCACATTGGACATGAAGAAGGCAATCCTGGCAGGGGTTGGAAGAGGTAGGTGTTGGGGGAGATAAGGGGGCCAAGCCGAAGAGCTGCTCTCTAGGAAATAGAGGGAAATGTACATTAAAGTTCCAAAAGAGCGTGCCATTTGTGGTGTATGTTCTAGAACAAAGAAGCCTGCAGCCAATGGGAGTGGAAATGTGATGGGATTTGCTTTGTGCTAGGCCCCGGGCTCGCCAGCTCCTTGTCACATAAGGCTCCAGAAGAAACTCATATTCGCTTATCAGAAATTGCATCCTCTTGATTTATGATCTGGTCAAGTCCTCCTTGGTAAGCTCTGTGAACTCATCTCACCAAAAAAAAAAAAAAAAAAAAAAAAGACAAGAAACTGCAGCTGGGTCTGGCATGTAAAAATGCATGCTGGCAGTGTATATATAAAACTTCAAACAGCTCAGAGATGATAAATTGAGTGCCCTGTCAATGCCAACTAAATAAACACATTTGTTGTAAATGATCTGACAATGGAATTATTGATTATAAATCCAAGGTTTGACTTTTGGAACATCTCCATCTAGTCCCTAAGAAAAGCTGTGACTCTTGATTCACACATAGCTGTGTCCTAACAGTGGCGCACAAAACAGCCACTTCCCACTGTGATTAATTATCCTGCGGTCACTCAGATCTCTCTCTGCTGTTCATTGCATTAACCTTGCTTTGCTTCTCAGCAGCAGTGTGTACAGCTGGTGCCTTCTACAGTACCTGGGTTTTGCCCACAGCTACTGATACTTCTTCAAAGTAGAAAGAAAGCAACAGGGAAAGACAGGGCCAATTACAATATGTCTAACGTGTTCGGATGTTTATTGTATTTAGACATAAATGATATGGCTCATTTTTCTCAAGGTGAGTCCATTAGTGGACTTCATGTCCATATTTACTCAGTATCCTCTAGTTTTGTAAAGGCATATTTTGTGTGCATGTGTGTGCAGGTACATATGCACGTTCAAGTGATTGAGTTTGTGCACATGCCTGTGGAGACCACCTGTGGACACTGAATGTTTATCTCTACTACTCTTCACCTTATTTTCTAGCATAGGGTCTCTCTCACTGACCCCCGGGGCTCACTCATTCAGCTAGACTGGGCAGTCAGCAGACCTCAGGGATCCCCTTGCTCTGCCTCCACAGTCCTGGAGTTATAAGCACATATCACTGTGGATATGTGGCTCCCCATTAAAGAACACTTGTCGCTCTTCCCGGGAACTCAAGTTCAGATGCTGGTGCCCATGTTGGGGGGCTCACACTGCCTGTAACTCTAGTTCCATCAGGCCTGACAGCTTCTTTTGATCTCTGCATGTAACATGTAATATACACACGAATACAATAAACAATTTCGTTCACAAAACAAGCAAGTACACATCACCATGCAGGCTTATATATAAATTCTGTGGGTCAGAAGTCAGTTTGCATAGTTACCTCTCCAGCTCCTGGGTTTGTAGTGATTTCTATTTAAACCTTATAAGCAAATTAACTATAAAGATCGATTCATCAAGGAAATTATTTTCTAGAGCATTTTAGTTAATCTAATGTTGTTAGGCATCCATCTCTCCAGAAATAAAATGGGAATTATTATATATATAAATTGATAGGCCTGCTATGAAAGCCATACGAGGTCACATCACCATATCAAATCCGTAAGCACCTCTGAAGGGAAACCACAATGACGGTGTGAGCTCCTACCTGTGGGATTTGCTTTGCTATTTTCACAGCAAACAAGGACCTGACTTGAAGGACAGAGGCATGTTTGTCCTTCAACATGGTGCTGAGTCTTCATACTCATGGTTAGTTTAGGCTTTCAGCTTTTCTCTCTAATACTTCACTGATACGTCTTAGTTGTTTCACTATTTTCTGTGTGTGTATATGCTTATGTGTCACAGTGCCAGCTGGACGGTCAGAGGAACACTTGAAGGAATGAGTTCTCTCCTTCCATTACATGTTCCAGGGATACAACTCAAGGCATTGCCTTGGAGACAAGCATCTTAATATGCTGAACCATCTCACCTGCCCTTGTTCTTTTATTTTGACATACAGCTCAACATTTCCAGCATAGCACCCTGGAACAGCATGCTACCTACAGACAATATCTGTCTCTTGTTTAATTTATGTGCATTAACTTCTTTAAGGGTTTTGTGTATCTCACTTGTTACTTTTTCTTTTGTGCACGTGCGTGTGTGTGTGTGTGTGTGTGTGTGTGTGTGTGTGTGTGTGTGTGTGTGTAAAGGCATATTCTGGCCACAGTATGCATGTGGATTTCAGAGGATCTCAGATGCCTGTCCTTATCATTTACCTCATCTGAGACAGTGTCCTTCCTTGTTCACTATCATGTACGTGAGGTTAGCTGACTCATGAGCTATGGGAATCACCTCTACCTTCATTGTCATCATAGCAAGGCTAGGATTAACATTAATGCTTCCAAACTTACATGGGTCTTTAGGGACTTGAACTCACGTCCTCAGACATGCATAGCAAACATTTATAAACTGAACAATTTCAGTAGCCCCGCAATTTCCTTATCAAACAGAGATCAAAATAATGCCAATAGTTGACTTTTTTTGTCTTCACCACGGAGATTAAAATTGATCATGTGATTTATTTTCAAAGGATTTGCCTTGACAGTGTAGAATTGTGTTACAGAGTCTTGGATCCTATGAGACATGGATAACCACTGGCTTCCACTACTACCTCTAGGAGCATTCATATCTTATTTTTAAAGTTCATCACAGAAGTTGAGCTCAGCCAGATTTCAGTAGTGTTTTTCACATTTGGCCTGATATGGGATATATGTTTTCATTTAAATGTGTCTAAGGATGATGGGCATGATACCCTTGAAATGGTATTTGAAACACAGAGGGAAGTGTGTGGGTGGTGAGAGACCGATGTGTATTTGATCCAAGACAGGGAGGTATCGTGACCCAGTGGCCACCAGGCCCAAGTGGTAAGGTCTCAGATGTGTGGGAACTTTAGGTAGCTATTAATTTTCTCTCCATCCACCTCTGAGAACTCATCTGTCTTTTCTTTCTTCTTCACTTTTATTTTCTTCTTCAGCTACAAAGAACTTTGGCAGCCCCAGAAGGCCAGGCTTGTATAGGCTTTTCCTCTGTAACTATTTCAAGCTAGGTTCTGCATGCCAGCTCTGTTCTTCATCTGGCTCTGTGACATGAGGTGTGAAGACTCTCTTTTATCCATCCCAGTTTAACAGTGAAATGGAGAAACACACTTCTCCTAGGAAAGATTTGAAGTAGAAAGATTGTAGGCACTAGAGGATATGAGTGGTGCTGCAAAACACGATCTTCAGGACATGACATGCGTTTTGCACACATGAACACCCAGCAGCTGCAGTTACCACCCCAGGATGTTCGTAAGATAGGACCTGTCAGCATCCCACCACTGATGGAGGAAGGTGTTCTGCCTCTGTCTGAAGTTTTATATGCAATCAGTGGCTTCTGGGGGAGGAAGACATTTTCTTCAGTGGTGTGGCCACTAAGTTGCCTTTGCTCCTGTGAATAAGCCCAGCTCATGTTCGTGAAGCAACCGTAAATAAACCCAGTGGGTCACAAAACAAACAAAATAAAAAGACTCAAAAGTTAGAAGAGATGCATTGGTAAAAATAGGTCCAGCAGGGGGGGACTGTGAGAAGCTGATGGTGATGGAGATCCCTGAAACACATTCTGTACGTGTATGTCATTGCTAGATGACTGAGAAGTGAATCCTTATCAAGAAGGAAAGCTTGGAAAATGAAATGAGAATATGATATGTGAATACATGAAGTCTCAGACAATTAGCCCACATGCTCTGAATTTCAGCTAACTCTAATGCAGAGTTCAGTTTTTCCCATCCGTCAATGAAATAAAAATGAAAACAAAGCCATTTGCACATTTGACACTTTGTAGATGTGGAAATCTGCCTTTCTTTAGCTTCTCATTGGCTGTCAGGGACACAGCTCTGTTGATTCTCCAGTGCCAGCTGCCCCCACAGCTAGCAGGGGAGTCAAGAGATTAATTGACAGCCTTCTTGTCCACTAAGAGAGAGGAGCTGGTGTGGGTGCCGAAGCTCACTAGGGAAGAACACGGTATCAGCGAGTTATAAGATATTCAGAAATCTACCCAAAGTGTGCCTTGCAGTAAATCTTTGGTTCTGTCCTGTGAGAAGAGAGATGGCTGTTCTCCCTGTGTCCATCACGGCACAGCGATTACTCTTTTCCACGGTGCGCACATTTATCTTCCTTGCTCCTAAGAAAGGAAAATTGGTCCACTCTAGAAACTCCATTCAGCTTCACTACTTTAGCTTCCTGATGGCTCTGAAGGAAAAAGGGGAGGGATTATAGGTGGCTGGAAAGTGGATTTTAGTGACAACTGGAGAATCAGAGAGAAGATAGCCTCTTATTTTTTGATCACGCTTGTCCATGAAAATGTACACAGGAACACACGGCTGTAAACCACACTGTCACTGAATGCTTTCCTTCAGTGGTTTATCTACTTGGTGATACCTGGAATTTGGTATAAGTTCCTTTTTTATTTCTTCCTCACAGCATGTCATGATAGGTATATTTGTTGAGAATCCATACAGTAGTGTTTTATCCAAAGAGACCTTTTGGTTTTGTTTTGTTTTTTTTTTCACTAAGAGTTCTTTTTTTTTTTTTTTTTCACCAATAAGAGTTTGGAGAGATCCCTTCCAATGAGGGCTGGGGAGATAACTTAGTGGGTAAAAAGTGCTTTCTGTGCAAGCATGAAGACCTGAATTTGAACCCAAGAAACCAAATAAAAGCAAATGGATGTGGTAGCATTAACTCATAATTATGGCCCTGAAGAAGCAGGAACAGGTGGATCCCTGGGGCTCACTGGACAAGCAGGCTAGACAAATCAGTGAGCTCCAGGTAAAAATGAGAGGCCCTGCCTCAAAAACAAGCAAGCAAACAACAATAATAACAGAAACAGGTAGAGAGTAATGGAAAAGGGCAACCTGATATTGGCCTTTGGCACCACATATATGCACACATCTGTTGACTTGCATACAGACACACATACACAGATGTGTGTGTGCGCGCACACACAAACACATATACACATGACGGAAAATATTTTATCTTTTTCTTTTCTAGAACATAGCCACCACCATATCTGCCTTTGTAGATGATATGTAGAGTCATGAATGACAGAAAGTTGTTATGATATATGTAAGATATTTCAGGCATGACCCAATTTTGCATGTAGTATACATCATGTGGAAGACCATATTTGCTGGTGGGAGAACCTTCCCAATCCCACAGCGTTTTAGAACAGCGAAAGAGCTACACAAACTTTATCTCAGCATCCCCTCATGTGTTCTGAGAGTGAGTATCCTCTAGTTGTAGTGAATCCAGCCTTGTGAGCCATTAGATTAATTAAGAGACTGATAATCTGAAAGAAGAGGGCCTGCTGCTTCCTTTATTTTTTTCCTTATTCTTGAGAATCTGCACATGTAATCAAAGCTAAACAATTCTTCATGTTCCACTTTGGGCTCAAAGATCTCTGTGCAGAGCAGATGGCTAAAATTTTCTAACACATGTGTCATGGTCAATCATCCGTTCTCAGTCTGCGCTCATGTCCAAGAGAAATAATCTTTAGTTCTACCAATAATTCCTATTTAACCAATGTTTATTACCTTAAAGACTAACATAAATTGTCTTAGTCTTTTACAATCCCGGTTATAGTGAGTGTAATCCCTACTCCTGAATTTACTTATTATTTTACATGGGATTAGCAGATGAGAAGCAACGAATATGGAAACTTCAGATGTAGCATTTTAAAAAAAGCAAATTGGCTTCTTTTCCTTTGATTCAACCTTAAATATTTAAAGGAAAAATTGAAGTTTACCCATCAGTAAGTTTTAGTGATATTGATTAATCAAATCCTGAGTATGATGGAACATTCTAGAAGAATGTGCAATTATATAACAAAAAGTTGTCTGTCCTGATTAGCTTTAACCATCAATTCGATATGGTGTACAGATCTGAAAAAAGATCTCAGTGAAGGGATTGTCCAGATCAAATTGGCTGTGGGAGAATCTGTGGGAATTTGTCTTGATTGTTAATTGATATACGGGCCACCCATTGTGGACAACACCATTCCTAGGCAGGAAATCCTGGGCTGCATAGAGAGCAAGCTGGTCATAAGGCTAATGAGAAAGCTACCAAACAGCATTCCTCCAGGGTTTCCGCTTCATGTAGCTGCCTGAATCCCTGCCCTGACTTCCCTAACTGATAAGACTGTAACCTAACCTAGGAGTATAGACTAAAACTAACCCCTCCTTCCCTTAAATTGCTTTTTTTTTTATCAGAGTGTTTTTATCACAGCTAGAGAATCGCAAGTATGTTAGATTTTAAGACTAAATTGTTACAGTGGAGAAAGGGCTATTTAATGAGGTGACACTGCCTTCACGGACATTTTTATGAAAAAGAAAGAATTGATTCATCCATGATGGGGGCAGGGAGCATCTGAATAAAATCAAAACGAAGCAATACCAACCAAACACTACAGATGATGATGGGGTCACAGAGAGGATGTTATAGATACAGTAATCCACACCAGTCAGAAAATCCAGTCATGTGACTTCAGTCTAAGTTTCAATATAACATTGGAAATCAAAGAATATTGAGGAAATTAAATAAAACATGAAACACTTCATGGTTGATCTTCCTTATCAGCTTGACTGGATATAAGATCAACTAGGACATGATGAGGTACATTCTAAGTGCTTCAAGGGGAGTTAATGGAGGGAGATAGCCCCTCCCCGCATGGGCTAGGGACCTGGGCAAGAAGAAAAGAGAGAAAGCATAAATATGAATGGAGTGTAGGATTCATCTCTTCCCTGCTTCCGGGTCTGCTATGATATGAGCATCCTCTCCTATGCTGGGAACTAAGCTCTCCCCACCATATTTCCACAGCCACCATGGGCTCTCACTTCTGAGACTGTGAGCCAAGATAACACCTTCGTCCCTTGTTTCTGTCAAGTGTTTTTGTTGTAGTAATTCTGGAGTTCTAATCAAGCAGAGACAGAAAGAAAGAGGTCTCACTCTCAGCCTCTTCTCTTGGTTTTTAATAACTGTTCCAAGCAGTTGTAAGAAGAAAGTATCAGTTCTTCTAATGAAAGCTCAGGGTGCCCTTTGTGGAAGGCAGCAAGCCTCGGGTGCAGCTGGGTCAGATGGAAGATTAGGAGACCTCTGCAGAAGGTCAGCTGTACTCTTACCAAAAAGACATGTGCCATATCTGTGAGTTACGCTTCCCAGCAGCTCTTCGTCTGGATGATACAATGAGACTTGGAGTGAAAATAGCTGGTGAACAGCCTAAATAATGCAATAAATGTCATGCCACTTTCCCGGCGCTTCTCCAGTGTGTGTGTTACGGAGCTCAAATGGGCTGCAGCCGTTAATGTCTGTTTTCTTTTATTTTGACATTCATCATTTTTGTTTGAATCAATATAAAATGGAATCTTTGTTCTTTAACATTTAAATAAATTGGTGCCGTGCGGCATGTCATCCTCTGGCCTTTCTGATGTGGCTGGTCCTGTGCCATCCTATCCTTAGGGATGGGAAGAAATTGGTTCAGCTTATTTAAAGCTTGGCTCAACTCTGTTCTTAACCCTTTCAAGTCCTCTTTGAGATGTTTTCAGTAAAGACTCTCTAAGATTACTGTATACATGAGAGAGAAAGAGAGAGTAGGGAGGCAAGAATCCAAAGGCTGTTCTTCTTCAGAACACCTTGGTTTTTGCTCTTGTTTAAGACTAGTCAGTTTGGATTCACACCTTCCTAGGCCTGGATGGAGGCAAGAGGGCCTTGGGCTTCCCACAGGGCAGGGTAACCTGCCCTCTCTTAGGACTGAAGGGGAAAAGGGGAGGGGGAGTGGGGAAGCGGGAGGGAAATGGGAGGAGCAGAGGAGGTGGAAATTTTGAATGGTACTATTTATAATGCAATAATAAAAAATTAAATGTGAAAAAAAAAGACTTCCCTCCCTGGCCTAAAGATCAATGATTTGACTAGGGGCTTTCCTTTCTTTGCCCCAACCCCCCATGATCCACCTGTCTCTGTCTTCTCAGCCATGGCATTATAAGCATGCATCACCACACCCTGCTCTTTTTATGTGGGTTCTGAGGATTGAACTCAGGTCCTCAAGCCTCTGCGGCAAGCATTTTATCACCTGGGTCGTTTCCCTAACCCCATCTTTGAATTTTCACTCTGTTGAGCGTCACCAAGGTAACTACTTTGGCTGAGCTGACTGCAGTTTTCCTCCTGACATTTGGAGCAATCATGGGACTCCACCTGGCTGCTTCTTTGAAGTCTTAATGAAGCAATGCCCTCCTCTAATTTTGCCCTTTGTGATGTAATACTGCCTTATGTTCACTTCTGTTGCTGTGATCAGATGCAACATGGGGAGAATGGGCTTATTTGACTTCCAATTCCAGGTTTTACTCCAGTATTACAGTGAAAGTTGAGGCAGGAACTTGAAGCGGGCAGTCAGATCCACAGCCCAGAGCAGAGAGAAACTGAATGATGAGTGTTTGAGTTCAGCAACCTCTCTGCACTCACACAGTTCAGGACTCCCTACCTAGAGAACGGTGCCACCCATAGTGGCTGAGCCTTCCTATATCAATTAGACATGCCCATAGGCCAGGTCGAAATCTTTCTATGGGATTCTCTTTAGGTTGGTTCAAGGTTGTGTCAAGTTGACAGTTGAAACTAACCATCACATACAATTTCTTGTTCCTTTCTCATCATTTGGCTTTCCAAATAATAATGGAACTGTTAAATAAATACAAGATAGTCCTAATAGATTTCCAGAAGTGGGAACTAAAGAGAAAAATGAAAAGCTATATGCAGAAATGTTCACATTTGTGGTTTTTAGCTGAGAGTCCCTGTAGCCTGGGTCCATAGGTTTTCCATTTCATGTGATGGAGTGATAATGTCTGTCCACGGGGAGAACTAACCCTCTAGTAAATGTCAGCACACCGCTAATCATCTTGTTGAAAGATGATTCGTGATGGCCTCTAGGACATCTGATTCCTCAGGCCGTGCCAAACTGGCCTGACGAGAGTGGGAACAGTTTAAATGAACTCGACTCATTTAGAACTACAGTCTTCAGCAGTGGATGCTATTCTTCAGATTACTCAACATCGTGTGACTTCTCTCCACCTACATCTTGTAGGACAGTAGGACCCTGGCCATCCTGACATGACATAAACTCTAGTTGTCATATTGAGTACTCAGGTGGTTCTTCAGAATACAGCCTTTTCAGCGAGACCACGGCAGGCTTTGGTGTTCATGAGGCCAACAAAAAGTGTGCCTCTTTACATTGATGCTTAGGTAACATTTCAGCCAGCAGGCAGCTCCTTTCCTGTCTGGCTCTACTAGAAAATTGTCTGTCTGTCTTTCTTATCCAAGTTCACTCTTGTAGAACAGGCTTCTCTGAGCAAAGCAGCTGCCATCTTCATCAGATCAGCTGTGCTTACAACATTAATTATGATGAAGCAGATAAAGAGTTTGCCTTCTTTTGTGGATGGTGGGTGTGATGGAGGTTCCTTGGGCCTGAGTATCCAGCTACTCTTCCCAGCAATTTGTATGTAGTGCTGCTGTACTTACACATGGCCTCCACAGTTCCTAGACGTGCTAGTGTATATATGTTGGGGAAGGTTAACTGAAGGGCTCCATCTTGTGCATGTGGATAAATCGTCATCTACACTGGGCAAATATTTTCCAGTGTGGCTGTTCTCAAGTCTGACATACTCCTGCCAGGAAGGCCTCACCTCATGCTCTGTAAGTTAACTTAATGTGCTCTTAGGTTCTTCAGATGAACTTTGGTGGAACTTTACTTTGGCTTCTTAATGGGACCTTCTGAAGGTTCAGGGGACTGTTTACTCTCCCCCCGAGGGAAGGGTTTTCACAACAACACTATTTTATGTTTATGTCTGTACCTGCTTTCTCCACTCTGGCACAGGACTGTCTCCTGTGCTTGTATCCTGAACACTGTATTGAATAAGATACACCCTGGGGTTTGTGGAAGGGATAATTGACTTCTAAGTAAATATCCTCAGATAAAACATTTTAGAATTAGGGTGAAGAGGTGACTTAGTTATCAAGAGTACAAACTGCTTTTTGCTTAAAGCCTGAATTTGGTACTCAGAAGCCACATCAGGAAGCCCACAACCTTCTGTAACTCCAGCTCCAGGGGGAATCCAACACCCACTTCTGACATCTATAAGCACCTACATTTGTGTGCACACACCTACACACAGACATATACACATATGCATAATTATAAGAAAAATAACCCATAAAAATTTCAGAATTATAAAATGGCACTTGTACTTTCTTTTTAGGTTGGATAATTAAATTCTGTACCTAGCCTCTGACCTGTCTTAGCTGCCTTCCTTGATTCTGATAAACACTAAGGATTAGCATCTAAAAGCTACCCTCACATAGTGCACCATGCATTCATTCAGCTGTTTACCCAGTGTGGAGGACTCGAGTTTGAGTTTCTCATGATACTTGTGACGCTTAATATTGATGAGGAGTGTGACAAGATCTTGAATCACTTAGGAGATTATCCTCTAGAACATCAGTTCTCAACCTGTGGGTTGTGACTTCTTCAGAGTCGACCAACCCTTTTATAGGGGTCACACAAGACCATTGGAAAATGCAGATATTTACATTATGATTCATAAGCATAGAAAATTACAGTTATGAAGTAGCAATGAAAATAATCTTTTGGTTGGGGGTCACCACAGCATGAGCAACTATATTAAAGGGTTACAGCATTAGGAAGGTTGAGAATCACTTTTCTAGAAGTATCGATAAGGGAGCTTCTAGATTACATTAATTGAGGTGGGATGGCCTACATTAAATGCGGGTGGCTCCATTCTGTGGCTGGGAGCGAGTGAGCTGAGCACCAACATCATCTCTCTGCCCCCTGTGGGTGAATTCATGTGACCTGCTTCCACCATGCCTTTTCCACCAGGATGGACTGTATCTGCACACTGTGAGCCAAATTAACTCTTCCCTTCCCTAGGTAGATTAACTCAGGGTATTTTTTATCACAGTCATAGGAAAAGTCACTAATGCATGGAATTTGGACATTGAATGATATACACTTTGTCATATACTGAGATCTATACTTCATATTTTGAGAAATACTTTCATATATCTCCTTCTTCAGTTTAAATAAATTATGTAAGAATTAAAGAGGAGGCAGAATTAAACGGTTTATAATGCAGCTCAGCAAAGACATCTTTCCTTAGTCACCAAAACCAACATTATGTGAATATGTCAGGAACTGGAGCTTGTTTTGAAAATTTATAGGCAACCTACACTTGAAAAAATGAAATGGAAGTTTTCCAAAGAGTGTAGAAAACATATGGGAAGTAGATTAGATGTGCTTTGACCTGCATGGCCATGCATGGCAGAAATAGGGTCAGAGTAAAGAAAGGTGACCTTTGCATTTATTAAAAAGCACTTAATAAAATTATAAAATTATACAAATAAACTGTATTTGTGTAGGCAAGCTAGGCTTCATTAGGAAATTGTGTTTGATGGGGTATGTACATGCTTTTGAGTACATGTGTATGCAGGTACACATGTGCAGTGCATGTGGGTACTTGCGTTTAGGTACACATTTGCAGGTTCATGCATGTGGGTCCTTGTGTGCAGGTACACATGTGCAGGTGTATGCATGTGGGTCCTTGTGTGCAGGTGCATATGTATAGCTGTATGCATGTGGGGACTTGTGTGCAGGTACATATGTGCAGGTGTATACTTGTGTGTAGTTAGATGTGTGCAAGTATATGCATGTGAGTATGTGTATGTGCAGATACTCATGTGAAAGTGTATTCATGTGGGTACTTGTATGTGCATAGGGAAGTACACATGTGCAGGTACATGCATGTGAGCATATGTGTGTGCAGATGCAAATGTGCAGGTATATGTATATGGGCACTTGTGTGTGCAGGTGTGTATGTGTATGGGTATGATTGTGCCAGTATACATACACAGGAGCCAAAGGAGAATGCCAGGTGCTTTGCTTCATCACACTTGTCCTTGTTTCCTTGAGACAGAACCCCTCACTGAGCTTGTTGCTTGGCATCAAGTGAGCCCCTGGGGTCCTCCTACCTGTAGCCCCCAAAGTTCTGGTATTTCAGGCACACATAGCTATGCCTGCTTTGTTAAGTGAATTCTGTGGATCCCAACTGGGGATTCCATGCATGTGTAGCAAGAGCTTTCAGCCAATGGGCCATTTTAACAGCGCTCAGAAAGAAAAAATTAATTCTGAAACTAAGAATCTACAAGTAGAGTTTCAACAAGGACAGTCAAGAGGTAGCAAGCACCTTCCTACTATTTATTTCTACAGCAAACAGTTTAACTCTTTCAAGAACCTAGGACAAAAACTGAGCAATATCAAGCTCCCAACCAACAGGAGAAACCTATGTCTGGTAGATGTCGTGCTTTCTGCACAGCATGCTGTTGGGTGTGATGAATACATCTGCAAAGGGGGGCCACACTTAGCTGGTCTACTGCAAATCCTCTCCAAGGACTAGAGCCCAGAAGGCACTGGGAGGACTGGCTCCCTCGGTGCCCCAGGGAAGGTAGAGGCATCAGGGAGCTCATTTTCTTGCTCAGAAGATTGTACTTGAGATGAGCAGGAGCTCAAATTCACCTCCAGATGCCACTTTCCTTTCCGTCCAGTCTTTCCCCCATGTATTTCTTGCCCTCTCTCTTTTTGACTTTCTGTCTCAGGAAGCAGTTCAAAACATCCTAAGGATTTTTCTCCCTCTTTAACTGTGTCTCTATTTTATTTTATCTATGTTATTTTGCTCTTTGACTGAGACCTGGAAGCCAAGTGTCCCTGCCCTTTCATTTCTGTTGCTGTGTTAGAACGTCCTAATCGAAAACAATTGAAAGAGGAAGACACTTATTGGGCTTACAGCTCAAGGGCATGGCCCATCATTGTGGGGAAAACCAAGGTAGGAACTCAAGCAGCTACTGGCTATAGTGGTATATTGTATGTATTTTAATAAGTAAATCTTGCCTGAAGACCAGAGGCAAAGCTAAAGCCAGTAGAAGTCAGGTAATGGTGACACACACCTTTAATCACAGGATTTGGGAGACAGAGGCAGATGGATCTCTGTGAGTTCAAGGCTACCCTGGGCTACACAATATCAATGCACAAACAAATCCAAGTGGTAGGGGTCTATGCCTTTAATCCCAGAACTTGAAGAATATAAAATGGTAGGAGAGAGAGGCTTAGTCTGCTTAGTCTACGGTCTCCCAGCCTTGGTAGAGGCGAGACTTCTCCAGTGGCTTGGCTGCTTTCCGGCTTTTGGGCTGAACCCCAATATCTCTCTGTGGGTTTTTATGATTCATGCTACAAGTGGCATCACATCCATAGTCAAAAACAGAGAGACTCATCCATGCCTGCTTGATCTTATGTAGTTTTTCGTCTTTTCCAAAGTCTAGGAGCCCCTGCCTAGGGAATATTGTCATCTGCACAGAGTTGGCCTTTCCTTGCCAATTAACAATCAGTACAGTCCCCTGTAGACACCCCTACAGGCTAACCTGATCTAACCCGATCTTCAAGAGAGACTGTCTTCTCAGCTGATTCCAAGTTATGACAATTTGCCTTTTAACATTAGCCATCACAGTCCCCTTGCCTGAGTGTTTTGTGTTAATCATTCATCATCATATCCAGTAAAGCAGATTGTCTTACAAAGGTGAATTCTGCATTCCCATCTTATCACTGCTTCCAATGTCACTTACTTTCATACAAAGATGGGAAACCAGCCCCTGGTCCTTGCGCCCCTTCTCATTCATCGGCTTGCAAGTTAGGTTTCCTGTGCACTGTGGTCTGGCTCCAGACAGTGTCAGGTGAGGTACTGATGCATGTCTAGCCTGTGGTTTCCTGATGTGTCTACTTTGGAAGGCAGAAAGATACCAGGTGATTGATTTATTGATCTGTTAATTTCATCACCCAAGTCCATGACTTGTCAGTCTAGAAGTCAACTTGCACTTCTCAAAACAGTAACTACATGTATTCTCAGAGCATTTAGAAGACATCTCTAGTTACAAGAAGAAGTAAAGGTTTGTTAATTGTTATAGCCTGGGCTTAGTATAATTTTTGGAACTTTGTAGACTTCAGTAACATTTTATTGGAGGGGCTGCCCGTGGAGCTTGAGTCTTTCATTTGAGTACTGTGGATCTCATTTTCTTCCATCTGAAGGCTGAGAATATTGAATGAGGACAATAAGTGATCTTTCAGCCTCATTTTTTTCTCTCACCTATTTCTTCTCATTCAAGCAATGTGTGTGTGCGTGTACATATATGTGTGTGTCTACAGAGGCCAGAGGATGTTCCTCAGATGTTTCCCATTTTTTCTGACATCAGCTTGGAGTTCACAAAATAGTCTGAGAAGGGTTCACCTGTCCCTGTCCCTCCAGTGGTGAGAATACAAGCACGTCACAATGTCTGGCTTTTTTAAATGTGAGTTCTGGGAATCAAACTTGGATACTCTTGCTTTCAAGAGAAGAATTTTACTTTGAAAGCAATCCCTCTATCTCATCTTTCTACATCCTATATGCGTGTATTCTAAATTCATCATTTTCATCTACCCCTGCCCAAAAATAAATAGGGCAATTTAGAGGATAGACATTTGAATCTCTTTCAGTATAGGTACCCACTCAGAAGAGCAGATGATTTTACCCTTATTTGCGTGGTATTGTAAGATGCCTGATCATGGTTTTGCTATGGACTTGAATTATGAACATAAATAATTTGAGGTGTTCAAAGCAAGGGATGGCTGTAGAGCCAAGATGGCAAGTATGATGATTTAAAAGGAAATGGTCCTCAAAGGGAGTGGCTCTATTAGAAGGTGGTGTAAGTGTGACCTTGTTAAAGGAATCTGTCACTGTGGAGGTGGGCTTTGAGATCTCATATATGCTCAAGCCACACCCTGTATCTTAGCTTACTTCCTGTTGCCTACAAGCCAATGTGTAGGACACTCAATTACTTCTCCAGCACCATGTCTGCCTGCATGCTACCATGTCCCACAATGATGAGAATGGACTAAACCTCTGAAAATTTAAGCCACCCTAATTAATTTTTTTTTATTTATAAGGGTTGCTGTGATCATAGAGTCTCTTCACAGCGAAAGAAGTCATAACTAGGATGGCATGCCTTCTGCACCATCAAATCATCCATTCTGTGCAACTTGGGGCTTAACAATACAGCACGGTATTCTCCAGGACCAATGAGACAGAACGGTCCCCAGCCCATTTTCTGTTCACTGTGTTCACTCCCCACCCTTTGAATATGATGGGCTTCATCTGATAAATGATGTAAGACGATGTTAAATACACTGAAGTTATTCCCCTTGTAATAAAGCCAGCTGTCTGTAAAGTAAGGTTGTGAGGGTTGGTTAATTAAAGAAAAAAAGGTTTAATTAGTTAAAGAATAACTTTAACCCCCATCAGTGTTTGTCTCCAAGGACCACACAGAGGGAATAATTAGGAAGTTGGTTTTTATTTCTCAAAGTCTCAAGTTGGTTTTATTTTCTGTAGAGAAGTGAAAAACATCTGATCTTAAGCAACCCAGACCCTTGACAAGATTAACTAAGGGGGGGAAATCCATTAATCTGATTACCTTTAGAGTATTAAAGGATTCAAATTCCCAAGTTCCTCTAAATTTTAATGATTCCAATAGAACTTCCCTCTGAGAGTCTCAAAGAATTTCACGAGTGCACTGGGCCCCACATAGACTTCAAAGGGAATACTTTTATCTCTCCTTCTCTCTTTGTGTGTGCGATGAAATCAGACAAAGAAAGGTTAACAAATCTTTTTAACCATCAAAAGCTGTTGGCTGATGCATGTTTAATCTAAGTGACCTTTAGTTCAGCTCATCACTCAGAAAGTTAGTCAACATTTTACAACACTGGTGTAGGCCAATTCCCATAGGAATGTGTGTCTGAATCCTAAGGGACATGTTTGATAGAAAAATGTAGAAAATATGCCCAGATGAATGTCTCTGAGAATAAATAGCAGCATGGATAATGTGCTCCGAATTTCAATCTCATGTATTATACTCTGGGCTGAGATGAGCAAATGGAGAAAATTTTGTTGTGCCTTAACCCAAATAGATTTAGTACAAAGAGTATTATCATCTTTGTGTGGTTTTTCATTTTACAAATAGGAAAGATTACTTTCTATTAGGCAGGGGAATGCAGGTCTTGAGTTGTGCAAAGGTTGCTCATTTATTTTCCTTCTGCCTAAATAAACTCCTCAGCAGAAGGCCATCTCTCTTTTTCTCCTCACCGGAATCCCTTTCGTATTCCTTTCATTTTAAAAAGTTATTGTCTGCTCTACAGACCCCTCTTCATTCTTTTCCCTTCCTGACCTCTATATATAGCCTATGAATACATTTCTGCAGATTTCTAGATTTGGAACCTAGACTATGCCAAATGTGGGGGACTCTCGGAGAATTATGAACAAAAGAAAGGCAGCCCTTCCTTCAAGTACTCATATTCCCAGGGAAGAACAATCAAGAACATTGGAGAAGTTGTGAGAACCCCTTTATACACCGAATTATAAATTGTGGAAGGACCATGGCAGTCAAAGCCAAGAAAAGCCTGTACCAGTGGTGCCAATTAAGTCTCCTAAGTAAATCTACAGACTTACTGAATTGCACTGGCAGCATCGGGCTTTACCTTTGTCCTCATTCTGTTGGAACGTCTGAAGGCCCTACTCATAATCTTCATACCTTTGGTTATTCAGCCATGGTCCAGGAAATTGGACCCATGTCCAGAGGTCAGTTTTCCTCGGCTCACACACTGATGACCTCAGGATTGGGTTGACCCATGCATTCTGAAGTCCTAGAACTGAAAGTGCAGGGTTGGCGATAGAAAGTTGACAACATGAGACAACAGGAGAGAAAATGCCAGGCCCAGACTATATGGCATGAGTTCACTAGTCAACTGAAATAAATTCATCTCTTCCACCATTAATACCCCAGGGTCAGCACGTATGCCTATGTATTGCTGGAAGGTAGGCATCCCCCACTTCCACACAGCTGTTTCTTGCTGGACAGTAAGTATGTCCTCCTCAAGAGAGAGGGTGTAAGTGACACCCACATGGAGACGTCACTCTAGTGCTGTGTGCTGAAACCCAGAGACTGCATACAGTCATGCAGTGGACATAGTTAACTTGGCAAGGGTACCTTCCTGAAGTCATCAACTCTTTGAAATCTTGCTTTTTTTTGTACATTGCTTGATGATGGAGATTTTATTCCTTTAAGGCTTATGAATGTATGGAGATAGAAATCCCAAAATGAGCACACAGTTTGAGACTAGAAAAACTAGAGTTAGCTCTGGAACCTGCCACTTATTCTGCCCCAGTTGGCCTCTGATCTTGTTTGGACCACGATGACAAGGCTTTGAACAGGTTTATTCCTCTGTCAGATGAAGAGATGGCTCTCCATTGGTAGGCTGCATGGGAGGAGCTTAAACAGTGTTTAGAGAATCATAGAAATTTGATGTCTTTTATAATGATGACTAATAATACTAGTGTGGTTATTCCTCTTTATCCTTATGGAAATACTTCCTCAAAAATCTGCCTCATGTGTCCTAAACCTCATATAAGGCCAACCTGTGTGTCCTTTCCCTAGTGAGAGGACATATGTGTGTCCATCACAGACAGGGTGCCAGCATTGGTAGCCAAAATCCACCACCCAAATCTAGATTGGGGAGCCAATGAAATCATGTGAGGTTACTGAGTTATAGGAGCAGTGGTGGCTCCAAGTGTCACAGAAAGGCCTGCCTCAGCATGTCTGCAACTCACAATGGGGAAATCCCTGGAGCTCCCTAATCATCTTGTATGTGGCACCACCACCAACCATCAACTTCTCAATGGCATATATATATATGCAGGGTTTATGCATATATACATATATAGAAATATGTATATAAAACAATTGAGATACTTATTGCTTAGGTAGATAGGAAGGTTTTCTACATGTATACACACACACACACACACACACATATATATGTGAGAGAGGAAAAAGAGAGAGAGAACTTCTAGGAGGAGCCAGCATATACAACATAAGACAATGTGCATATATGTATACATGTATATAAATATAAAACCAGTGAGAGGTTTATATGTATATGAAAGGATTTAAATATATATGCATAAGGACATGTATATATAAAATCTGTGGTGAGAGCCCTGTCTTGTGAGTCTGGTAAGTTTTATGGGCTTCCTGGGCCTTGTCAATTTCCATATTTTTCTGAGTCCTGAGAGCTTCTCTCATATGTTTTCATTGTGAGGAAATAAATACATGTAAACATCCATATACACATGTATATCACACATATACATATGAAAAGAGGAAAACATTTTCTAATAAAATTATGTTACTTTGATCACTGCAACAAGCCATACAATATTCACTCTTGTGATGAAGCATGTTGCTGCTGGTTTTTACTCATTACTCTTTGTGGACCCACCACCCAACTCCCAAATAAACCATACATGTGGAGACCTAGTATTACATATAAATGCCTAGCCTTAGCTTGACTTGTTTCTAGCCAGCTTTTCTTAAATTATCCCATCTACCTTTTGCCCCTGGGCTTTTATCTTTCTCTTACTTCTGTACATCTTATTTTCACTCTTACTCTGTGGCTGACTGTGTGGCTGGGTATTTGACTGGGTGGCTGGGCCCTTCTTTTCTTGCTCCTTGATCTTTTGCTCCTTCCTCTTCTCCTTCCAGATTTCTCCTTCTGTTTACACTCCCCACCTATCCTGTTTGCCTTGCTATTGGCTGTTCAGTTCTTTACTAGACCATCAGGTGTTTTAGACAGGCAAAGTAACACAACTTCACAGAATTAAACAAATGCAACATAAAGGAATGCAACACATCTTTGAATCATCAAAACACATGTTTCACAACATAGACAAAAGTAACACATCTTAAAATAGTATTCCACGGCAGAAGCAGAAGGACAGGGTGACTACAGGATCTGATGGTGGGGGTGAGTCTTGGTTGTGAGGCTGACTGCAGCACAACTCATGTGGTATTACATAGGGTTTAGCGCATGTTAGATGCTCACTGACCAAGTGACTAGTGAGTGTCCCTGCAACCGTGGACAGTGTGCAGTTCACCCTCTCTCCCACTCCAAACAAACACATCTGCATCAGGGTGGGTTCCAAGAAATCAATTTTCCAAATAAACGTTTATGAATGTCTATGTTTTGAAAAGGATTTTTTTCTTTTTTTCAAGTGTACATTCAGTCTGAAGTTTTTCTGGCTCTTTATGAATATGGGGTTTCATTTATATTTTCCTAATCATTTTTCAAGAGCTGTAACAAGTCTTGCCAGCTCAACTGGCTCCCAGTGAGAGTGATTTCTGGTTAATCAGAGTGGTTAGTTTGAGAGAATGGATGTTGTAATGAGAATAATTGCAAATGTTGGCTCCCTGGTCCCGCTCAAAAACAAGCTGGTTCTGCAACTTAATGAGGTTTTCCTGGAGTGTTTACAAATTTTTAAAGAATTAAAATTAAATTGAAGTGACATCGCTTGTAATTATAGCCATACTTACATCATGATCCAGGTGACTGGAAGGAGGTGGAGAAGAAGAGTCATTTCAAGATCAAGTCACAATAGCTATCCCACAACAGATCACCAGCAAGGTCAAGTTTCTCATTCGAGTTATTGGAACAGCTCACAATCTAACATATTTTCTTTTACCGTTTCCCACTCACTCCCCAAGCAGACACAGAATTCACTGTTAGGTCTTTAAGGCATATTATCTAACTTGATCATTCTAATAATTATTAAAAGCTTTCCAGAGGGCCTGGAGAAATGTCTGGTGGTTAAGAGCACTTCATGCCTTTCCAAAGGACCTGAGTTTGGCTCCCAGCATTCATGTTGGGAGGCTTCCAAATGCCGGCAGCTGCAGCTCCAAGGTTTCTGACGCCCTCCTCTGGCAACCTCATGCACCTGCACTCATGAGGCAAATGCGCACATGCGAGCACATACATACAAATAAAAATGCAGTTCTTCTGGGGTGAGGAGACAGGGCTGCTGAATCACTATAAAGACTTTTTCCCCAAGGTCCTTCTACAGCACAGTTTGTAATTTGGTCCTCAGTAAAGGACTTTGAACTGTAAGAAATAATTTTGTTCATATGACAGATACTATGAGTAGCCTGGATGATGAAGGCTGCATAGAATCTGGAATCACTAGGACAGTTGAAGTAGAAACAGTTTCCAGTGATGTTTAGTTTCCTGAGGACACATGTAGACTATCACCCTCTAAAGCAAGTGTCCAGGGGAATCAGTAGAACAATGTCAAATCACTCAGACGTTTTCCACAGCACGGTTTCAATAACCCCCACAGTTAGTGTGTTTGACTTCTAGGGAGAAGAGGCAGCAATAGCAAAAGCAAAGGATGCTTGGAGGTCACAAGGCCAATGAAGGAACAGACTAATCTCTAAGTCCCTTAGGCTTCTCTTCTTCTGGATAAAGTCATGTTTATCTTTCCAGTTCTACAACTTCATCTAAAATCCTGTGAACATTGTCCAAGGCTTTGTTGCTTTCCAAAGAGGCTGGGCTCAGTGGCTGTCTCTTCTGAGATAAAAAAAAATGCTTCAGTAGAAACTTATTTTAGATTTCAGCACAATTTTCTTACACACACACATGCACACACACAAATGAAATCAAATTCTTACATAATAAAGTTATCATACTTACATGGTTGGAGACATGGCTCGGCCATTGAGTGTACTTGCTGCTCTTTTAAAGGACATGAGTTCCGTTCCCAGCACACAACCACCTATAGCTCCCATTCTGTGGGATCTGATGCCCTGTCATGGCCTCTTTAGACATCTGCATGTATATACTCACATTCTCACTCACACGGTCACTCACAGATATCAGCACACACAGAGACACACAATGTAATAAACCTTTTCAAAAGCTGTATGTAATTGACACTTGATCTTTTGTTCAAAATGGTGTCACAAGTTAATGACATGGTGCCATTTCATAGTAGTATGAGGTTCTATGATAATTCTTCTCATTCCTGCAATCTGAACTGTGAGAATTATGCCAAATGTGAAATTTTCTAGGAACATAGCTTGTATGAAATCTTTTCTTTATTCCACATGCAATGCACCTGAGTATCTCACCTTTCCTTTTCCATTTGAGGCTGAGGGAGTCCTACTTAGACTAGCCAATTTGTTGCCATTCCAATGGATACAGAACTTGGGCTCAAGTGTACTCGCTGTGCACTGGGTAAATGTCTGTTCAAGGAGTTCTGTCCTGAACTGTACATTTTACCTGATGTGATCTTTCTAGGCGTTCATTTAGCAGATGAAGCAAGACGTTTTCTAAGATAGCACAGTAAACTGCAGATAAAGCAGACAATTTCAGTTCACACTCCTTGGAATAATAGCTGCTTCATTCCTCTGTGTGTGCGTTTTCAAGGCTCCTGTAGACATATATCATTCAAAGTATCTGTCTGTTAAATCTATGTAGAGGAAAGAAAAGATTTCCAATATGAATGTTATCGTCTTAAATTTCATGCATTAAATGAAATCGACTTACGAAGCCCTGCTATTAACACTATTAGCAAAGTCTTAACTAAAATTGTCACTGTCCATTCTTTTTATCACTAGAATAAATGTTCTTTCTTTTTACCCCACATGACATTGAGATTTATCAGAGATATGAGCTGTGGCTTCCCTCCAGTTAGGTCAGGTCAGGAAAAGAAATGCTTTGCATTTTGACAGAATTTGTCCCCCCCCCCCCCAAGCTTGGCACTAAGACAACTTGTGGAGAGATTCACACCATCTCCCTTCCGGAAGATCAGCTGCTGCTTGGGTAAGGCATGGTGATTGCCCACTGAAAAGTCTTGTGAGGGCCTGGAAAGAGAGCTTTGCTGTTGAGAGCTTTTGTTGTATTTGTAGCGGACCTTAGTTCAGTTCCACAACCCATGTTGGTGACTCACAACTCCCTATGATTCCAGGGTGTCTGATGCCCTACTCTGGCCTCTATGTGCACACATGCACAGGCGTGCGCGCGCGCACACACACACACAAACTCACACATAAATAAAAACAAATTTACAAAAAAAATCTTATGGTATATGCAGAATGCCTTTTGAGTATCTTACAAAATGATTATTATTTTAAGACTGCTACTCTGTGTTGTGTTTATGTGCATATATGTGTTGACTGTATGGGTGCACATGGTTGTGAGTATGTGCACCTGCATCTGTGACAGGGACCAGGTGAGACTCTCAGGTGTTCTGCTCTACCTTCCTCTGCTTTAGTTCATCAAGACATGCTCCCTCAGAGAACTCAGGTCTCTCTGTTTTGGATATGCTTGCTGGTCAGTCATCTTCTGGCATTTACCTGTCTCCTCTCCATGACGCCAGGTTTACAAGCACATGCGCCCACATCTGGCTTTTACAGGATTGCTAGGGATTCAGACTCAGATACTTACGCCTGCACAGACAGTGAGGTTGCTCATTAAGCCATCTCCCAAGTCCTAAAAAAGCCATAAGATAGTATTTACTTGTGAACTCTGGCCATTCCAAACCTCTCACTACTCCAAATGTGAATATACAGCTCAGAAATTATCCAAGAGAAACTTTGGTGATTTTCAATCAATTCCATTATAGTCCAGAGAAACAAAAACAATTGTATGTAGCTATCAAGTTGTCTGTGTAGCTGGTTTCTGAGAGTAAACCCAGCACAGCTCATTACTGCCCCCCTTTCCAGACATTTCTTATCACTTCCTTCAACCAGGAAGCTCATTCTTACAGTGTCTGGTCACACTGGCATGCCTGAAATGAGCTGCCCTCCTGTGTTAGCCATCATATTCCCCCCAAAAGTTGGCCATACACTGGGGACATTTTAATCCTCTCTTTTAAAAAATGATTCTTTCTGGAACCAATTTTCTTCGTGTAAATAGATTTTTAGAAATATGCCTGAGTACCCATATAAAAAATTAGGTGATTAGCTTGAAATTAAAAGGCGTATACCTATTGATCCTTTTAATTTAATCCAGTAAACTACAAGAAGGGGTAATGCCATGCTCCTAGTTCATGCAGTGGGGAATGCCATTCAAAAGCCACATATATATATATATATATATATATATATATATATATATATGCACATGGGCTCACATGAACACACATAAACATATATATACATACACACATCACACACAAATACACACATATACATGTATCATGTACACACAGACACACCCACATACCACATTAACATGCATAGATAGAGATTTTTAAATTATTGTTACTACCCACAATGTTTCCTCCATTGTGGAATTGTCCAGGCTTGATAATAGCTCTTTAAATGGACTCATGAGCAATATTGATTTCAACTGTGGTTGCCATGCAGAAGATAGAGTGATGTAGAACATAGAGATGAGTTGCCACAGGTCCGCTAACAGGCCATTCTCTGCCTTGGGCTTCCCAAGCCCTCACTCCTTGTCCTCTGAGTCAGTCCTCAGCTTCCCCATTCCCAGGGCCATAGGCTACTCTTGTCTACAGAACTGTAGGGTCAGTTTCAGAAGGCCCTTTGTAATCTCTTTTCCTAGAGCCAGTTCCCACCTACAGTGGCTTGAATGAGCCTTCTTGGAAAATGTGACCAGAGATATGATTTGATACACAGAACCTATGGTTGTACTTTATATAGCCAAGTACTTTATTAAGTTAAGTTCTTAATGGTAAATCTTACCTTGAGTTACCCAGAAAGTGCAACCACAGGTATCCACATAAGTAGGAAATATGGAAGAGAAGACAATGTAAAGACCAGGCACATGGAGAAGCAGTCACAAATCAGTACAATATTGTAGAGAGCTACAGAAGGCAGAATAATCAAGGAGCAGGACTGTGTTCATCTCTGCAGCTGAGCTGGCATGACATAATCCCACAGGTTCCTCACTGCAGCTGAGCTGGCATGGTCTCATGGGTTCCTCTCTGCAGCTGAGCTGGCATGGTCTCATGGGTTCCTCTCTGCAGCTGAGCTGGCATGACATAATCCCACAGGTCCCTCTCTGCAGCTGAGCTGGCATGGTCCCACCCATGTCTTGAGATTTGGAAGTCAGGCCCCAGAAAAATGAACAAATAGATTTCTGGCTGCTGTTTTAACACCTATGTTGTCCTTGTTTGTGGCCACCCTCATAAAAAACTGGCAGGTCATGTTTCAGTCAGTGTTCTATTTCTGTGAAGAGACAACATGACCACCACACACTGTTCTTATAAAGGAAACCATTTAATGGGGGTTTGCTTACAGTTTCAGAGGTTTAGTTCATTATCAGCACGGCAGGGAGCATGGCGGCACACATGCAACCATGGTGGTGGAGGAGGAAACGAGAGTTCTACCTCTGGATCCTCAGGCAGCAGGGAGAGTCAGACACTGGGTCTGGATTGAGCTTTAAGCCCACTCCCAGTGATGCACTTCCTCCAACAGGGCCACACCTAGTCCAACAAGGCTCCTAATCTAATCTTCCTTCTCCTTGTCAAAGAGGGTCACTCGCTAATGACATTCAAACATTCAAATATATGAGCCTATGAGGGCTGTTTCTATTCAGACCACCATAGGTCACATGATTAATTCACTTCCCTATGGTGTTAACAGATACCCAGGACTAGTCACTAAAAAACACAGGCATCTGGTAAACCTGACTTTGCCCTATTTCTGACTGTGGAGAGAGGCCACCTGCTTCTATAGGACATTATAGGGCATCTTACCCACTATTGTGTGGGGTGGGATGTAGGTACCTCTGCCTGCAGCATGTATGTGATGGGAAAAGGGCATTCTCAGAAGTTGTGCCCCTTTCTTTTTGAGACAGGGCCACTTATTTCCCTTGAACTTGGCAAGTATTCTAGCTGGGTATTCAGTGAGCCCCACCAATCCACCTGTTTCCTCTCAAGTATGAGTACTGGGGTTACAAGTGCATGTTACCTTGTTTGACTTCTTATTTGGGCTCTGGGGACTAAGTGCAGTCCCTGTGCATGTAAGACAAGAGCTTTACTGGTAGGACCATCTCCTCAGTGCTGGCTTCTGTTATTTTTAGTACCATTTTTATTGTTTTTAATTATGTGTATATGTGTTTGTCTGCATGTGAATATGCTCGTATGATTGCAGGTGCAATCGGAGGCCAGAAGAGGGCATCTGATCCCTGTAGTTGGAGTTACAGGCAGGTGTGACCCACCTGATATGGGTGCTGGATAGTGAGCGCAGGTACTCTGCAGGAGTCGCAAGGGATTTTAACTGATGATCCATCTTTCCTGCCATGGGTTCTGAGCTTTTCATTTTGTTTATTTATTCATTTTTAACAAATACAAGTACAGGAAGCATTCTTGATTCTTCCCTTATTTCTACCAGGGACTGGTAACATGTGTGCCTGTATTGAAACCCTAGTTCCAGTTGTAACGGATTTTGGAAGTGGAGGTGATTAAGTTGATGTGTGATAAAGGTAATGGGGACAAGCAGGCAGAATTTCAGAATGGGTTTGTGTCTGCACTGCGTTCATTCCCTTTCTGTTCTGCAAGGACTCTTCAGAATCCAAACAAGTGAAAGATAAAAGCTTTGATTGTTGACATCATCTAAGCAATGGCCTTTTGTTATAGTTGTTGTCACCTTCCACCCACATATACAAAACATACCTCCCTACATAGAAATATAGAAGATACCTTTTTATACATGTGTGCATGCCCGGAGCACCTTTCCATACAAGTCTATATCAACACCTTTCTACATGTTTATGCAGAGCACACCTTTCCATGTATGTATGCAGAGAATAACACTTTTCCACACATGTGTGCAGAGAACAAACGCATGCAGAAAATATATTACTGAAGCACTGTGTGGTGTGGGAAAGGATTTGGCAAACAGTTTCTGCATCTACCTACTTGCACTGACAAGTTTAACTATGGATAAGGGTTTTGTTGATCAGAGGAGCCAGTCACAGACCTGGAAGGTATTCTTTCCTAAATGCCATTAGCTATAGAACTAGGAAAATTGTTGTTAATGTTTCATTTTGGCCCAAAAAATAGAGAATATTTGAAGTAGAAGTGAGGGTAGTCACTCAGCATTTTCTAGGACCACTCATATTAGCTGTCCCAATATTTCTTTCTCTTTACACATGTCTCTAACAACCAGATATGTAGGGCAACTGTGAGTCTAAACTTTTAGGTATGGCAAGTAACCCTCATTGCAGAGCCTTGGGAACGACATTAAAATGGAAGCTTGCTGGGATGCCCAATAAGAACTCATTTCAGTCTCATTAATATATTGTGATTCCAGATCAGTCCTGCTCTTAGACATGGGATGTTTTGTAAAGATCTCAAAGATCTGGATTGACTGCACAGTTATATCATTACCCATGCCATCTCTTTTTCTTCCCTAAATAAATCTTTTCCTTCACCCCACACTGTTAAGATCATGTCAGAGTTACTTTAAGTCAAACAGATATGAAGACAAGTTCTCACTCTACCGCATTCTAACGGATCTACAGTGAGTTCATTAAACTCTGTGTCATGTGTATGTATCTGCAAAGGAGAAAATAGTGTCTACCTCAGAATGTTGCAGCCAAAGAGAATGTCTCAATTCCTGAGACATACTTAGCATGATATCTAACACCATCTACTCTACTGTGTTGTGTGTTCCTGAGAGTGATCTACAGTAGCCTTATTTTCGGTTTTGTATGAGTAAGCTCATTAAATATAAAGCAAGTCAAAATAAAAGAATAAGTAGCAAGTGATATATCTATAGATATCTATATCTAGAGAGAGAGAGAGAGAGAGAGAGAGAGAGAGAGAGAGAGATCTATATAGATAGATACTAAGACATCACCAAATTGGAGACTCAAAACATCCAGCAGAAACTGACTGGGGAAGCCCTTTTAAGGAAACCAGGTGGTATTCCCAATGGAGAGAGTCCTGAGCAGAGCAGAGTGTCTTGTCAAGTGACACCCCTAAGTAGAAGAACACATAACACCAGAAAGGTAACATCGTCAAATCCAGGGCTTACAAACATCCACATTCATCAGGAGCACCTGGGAAAGCCCCATTGCAGCAGTCAACTGGAGTTCCCCATGCAGAGTCCCAGGTAGAGCAGAGTGATCCTCTTAATGAGGCTTACGAGTAAAAAATAGCAAGTGAGAGATGCCATTTGTGGGGGTCTCTGCGACCACCAAAGCCAGCAGAGTGTAGATCATCATGGGATAAGAAGAAAGTTGGGTTCAAGATGAATCAGTAGCCAGTGTTGATTCAAACTTCAAGAGTCTGACAACTCTGAAGTTTGACAACTCTGGGCAGTTTATTTTAGACACATTCAAGCATAACATGATTTGGAAGAAAATGTTTTCTGTTGATAATCAACTCAATCTTGTATGTATAACAAAGCTTAAGACATAATTACGTATAAACTCATGTAAAATACAAAAAATACAAGTGACATTTTCTATAAGATAGGTTCAACAGATTAACCAAGGAAGCAGGCTCAAGGTAAACAATGCTTATGATAAGGGTTTAGGGGAGGATAGTATTATAGATTAACTGAGATAAACCAGCTCAAGATAAGGATCTGGGGGAACTGGTATGCCCTGGCCATATAGATAGCACAGAGGCCACCAGGCTATTAACCACAGTCCCAGCACTCTGGGTAGAAAACAGGTTATGCATCTCTCTCTTTGAAGAGTCAACCCTGTATATTTAACATTGTTGGTTTCTCTAGTGCTTATCTGTCAGGGCAAGGACCCATGTCTCCCAGAATTATGTGCTAACAAAATGCAGTGGGAGTTTCCAGTTGAACTTTCTCTTCGATGGCAGGGTGAACTTCAGACTTTTCTTTCCCACTGAAGGCAAGGTATATTAGAAATAGTTTGCCTTCTAGGTGTTTTCAATGATATGGTTTCTTTTTTCCTTTTTTTTTTTTTTGACACGATTTTACTATTCAGCGATGGCTGGCCTGGAACTCTTTATGTAGACTAGGCTGGCTTTAAACTCATAGAGATCAGCCTGTCACTACCTCTCAAGTGATGAGATTAAAGATGTGTGCTACCATGCCCAGCATGGACATGATGATTTTACTCTTGGACTATTTTCCTGTCCTTTTTCTTCCCTGTCATAGAGTTAGGGGCCATCCCATGCCCAGACAAGGGGCCTTGGAGGATGCTTTCAGACAAGCATGCTTGGGTCTGAAATATCAGCTTACCACATGACAGTCATTCGTTGTCAATACACACTGTAGTATACTGTATACAGTAGTCATTTGGTTGTCAGTACACACTGTAGTATACTATACATGGTAGTCATTCGGTAGTCAGTACACACTGTAGTATACTATACCTGGTAGTCGTTTGGTTGTCAGTACACACTGTAGTATACTATACATGGTAGACATTCGGTTGTCAGTATACTCTGTAACTGTCATTGGTTATAAGACATGGGTATACAATGACTTCCAACTCCCAGAGATTCAGCTGAGACTAAGCAAAAAATAAATGTGATTCTGTTCTTATGAAAAGAATTCCCTTGAGACACACATACTAAAATACAGTCACTTTATTTCGTGGAAAATAAGGTGGTCCTTCCTCATAATGAGCTTGCTTTTCCCTTGCTCTGCATTATTAACTAATTTGAGTATTGCTTGATACATAGCAATCCAGTCAGAAAACAGTTGCATGGACACATATCCCTGTTAGAGGGAAATATTAGAGCAGTGGAAGGCAAAGGAGAAGGAAAGGGACACGGAAAGTATATGCTTAGCAGTTAAAACTCAAGATGGTTGCTCTTAGGGCTATCAGAGTTTTATTCTGTTCATGCCAAGAAAAGCTGTGTCTTTCATGTTTTAGTTTTAATTGTTTTTTTTTGTGTGTTTATAATATAACTATACCATTTTCCCTTCCAAACGCTCCCATATATCCCTCCCTTTCAAATTTATGACCTCCTTTTTGTCAATTGTTAGTTAGTATGTATATGCATATACATACATATTCCTAAATGCATAAGTATAACCTACTCAGTATGTATAGGGTGACTTGTATGTATATTTTCATTTTAAGAAAATATTTTGTTGATTGAGTGCACAATTGAAAATTACCTGAAAAGTAATTCACTTATTTGAAATGTTTTCCTCTTTTCCTGTAAGAATAGCAATAATTTATATTACTGACATTTCTGAGTCCACAAGAAACTATATACTGTTAAGTAATTCCCTGTAGGGATTTTAGTTTGAGATCAATAAATATATCATGCAAGCAGAGATTCAAGGTAATGGGATACAGGCAATATTATATTAAACATATAAGATCACAAAAATGCAACATAGCGATTCAGCAATTGAACAGAAGCAACTTCTAAATGAACTGTAATCATATATGAATTGCATTTTAGCATATAATACATATTTTTGGAAAAGGCCATTTATATAAGAAGGTAAATTTTCTTCTTGAGATCCCAGAAGTTTCAAAGTAGAAGGATGCCAGAGTTCTAGTCCAGCCTCTGTCTGAGACAAAAGTCTTGTACACAGCTCCTGTCCCTTAGAACAGTGAATTTCGGATGAAAGATGTCAGTGTCAGGTCACCTAAGGGCACATCCCAGATTTGCTCCATCCAGTCCGTATGGCCCTGACATCCTCACATAGCCTTTCTCAGAGTTTCATCTAATATTGAGTCCCCAGGGAGCTGGAACAGCTATCTATGGAAACTGTTATGCTAAAGTTGAAAGCCACATGTGAAACACCTGAAGGAGAGCCTGGAGCATAGGTGCTTATATTGTGGCTCCAATGGGAATATTCCTAACTGGACATGTGACAGTTTCTCTGTTAGCCAGAACTTTGCCTAGGTCAGCTCCATGCTAAGGTTTTGGTGGAGTGTTGATGGTCTGTCTCATCCCACCTTATATTCCTCTCTTCTTTAAAAATAAGTATTCGTATTAATTTTTGGAAATTTCGTACAGTATGCTTTGACTGTATCCAGTCCCAGCTTCTTCCAGATCCATCCACACCCTCGTCACCCCTTCCTGCAGCGCATCATTACCACAGCCTTCAGGGGCATCTTTACACTTTCTCTCACTTCCTGTAGACACCGCAACCATGTGACACGACTAATATAAACCCAGAGACAGACATTGGGGTTCAAGCTGAAGGTCAGAAAAGCAAGGCAGCCAACCACATGGAGAGCTCCTACCTCTATGAAATCTTCAGACGGAAAAGAGAGCGAGTTCCTGTCTCGTCCTGCCTTATGTTCCTCTCTAGTACTGGGATTAAAGGTGTGCACTAGCACCACCTGGCCTCTGTGACTAACTAGCGTGGCTGCTGGGAAGAAAGGTGTGTGCCACCGCTGCCGGGTCTGTATGGCAGGCTAGTGTGTCTAGCCTTGCCCTCTGTATCTTTGGGCAAGCTTTGTTTATTGAAACACAAATAGAATATCCTATACAACCACATGGAAGTGAGCTGATCTGTTGCTTCCTGGCACGCACGCCTGTTCTTCTACTGTAGAACTGTGCTTTCCAGTGTGGAGTTATCTTAGCCCTCTGCTGCAGAGGCATGTAACATAGAATCCACTGCTTCCTTTTAAAAATTCAGTTAGGGCTAGAAGTATTAGTCAAGAGCATTTTCTGCTCTTATAGAAGAAATTCGTCGGATTCCCAGCACCCATGTTAGGCAGCTCAGGACTACTGCTAACTCCAGTTCCAGGGCTCCCAAATCTGTCTTCTGAACAAGTACACTTACACACACATAGTCCCCAACAGTCACGTGCATACGCATAATTGAAAAATAAAAATAAATCCTTAAAAAAAAGTTCTGTCTTAAAAGCCACATGCATCTAAACTGAATGAGCACAGACCCTGTGCTATTTGAATAATAGTTTTACATTCTAAATACAGCTAGCATTAGTCCCATTTAGAAATATAGACACAGAAAGCCATTTTCTTCAATATGGAAAAAAAGTTTTGGATAGTGGCCCACTTTAAAACCTTTTCCCTCATCATCCCTTAAGGATACAAGGGAGTGGGAGGAATAAGTTGGAGAAAATTGAATGATAATAAGATGGGGAGGGAAGGGAGGGGACTCGTTTTCTTTGTCCCTGTCTCTGGCACAGTAATTTGACTAATTTACCGGGTATTATCATTCTTTGCAAAACACCTAAAAGCATAGTCAGAAATATTAGACAAGAACAAGACTCAGTTATCTTTTCAGGCCCATCATCGTATTTTCTGGGGTGCTTAGTTAGAAGCATTATCACCCCAGGAAGGTGTGCTCCAGATGTCTTTGCAGTGTGGTGTGTGGGGCTCAGCACACATACTAAAGAGCTATCCCGGGCTGCAAGAATGAGCCCTCGTCCAAGGAATGCTGTCAGGAGATGCTCTTATGAGTCACTACAACTGCTTTTCATGTAAAGTCGGTTCATAAGAGAAGATGGGGAAAGCGGGTTTCTTTCTGAGTGGAAGTAAGAAAGCCTCTCGATTTTGCTTCTGTATTTCCAAATAGCATATAATGATGGAATGATTATGTACTAAATCATGTTAATTACTTTCCTCCCCAGCTGTTGTTTTCAATATGGGGAAATTATAATTGTTTAAAATAAGTGTATAGCTTTCTTCCACATTTAGTGCACTAAATACAAATAAATTGGGGTTTCAACACCTTTGAAACGTGTTTTCTTGATGTTTAGTGGAAGATAAGTTAACTCCAAATTTTTAGAATTAAGTTAAATCCCATAGTCTGCAAGTACTTAGGAAGGTGTACTGCTACAGCACAATGAACTCTGTGTGTGAGGGTTACTGCGTGAGCTCCGAGCAGAGCCTCCCTTCTGATGCTGTTCTGATGCCCCACGAAGGCCCAATGGCTCTGGCCTCCTTTGCATCTGTGCTGCTGCAATGTGTGTGTGTTGGTGTGTGGTTGGTCTCTATGTGGTTTATTTCAAAGATGTACAGAAGCGAATGAAAACCTCAGTCAGGTCTCTTTCATTGTGAATGGTAAACTAACTCTGTGGCTAAAAGCACTCCCTTCACAGCCTCACCATAATGTAGGAAATTCCATAAATACAGGCCCAACATTTTAAAATAACTTTTATTTTAATGTTGTCATGCATCTACTTTATTACTACTGTTGCTGCTCTTCCATTCTGCCCACCCTATAAATAGAACTTTGTCATAGGTGTGCATCCATGAGAGAAGGCATAACATATGTGGGGTTGGTATTCTTTACATTTTCAGGTTTCACAGAACACCTTGGAAGGTATTGCCTGTGAATATGGGTGAGACCACCTCAAAACTGCCTCACAACAACACATAGATTATGGTTCATAAATCCCAGAGCTTAGTTTTTCCCTCTGCTTTGAACCTCTCACATGAATATGTACATATTTAGTCTGTTCTAATGTACTTACTTTCTTCCTCTGATCCCTTCTCTTTGGTAAGACCTCTCCTGGACTCACCTCCAGGAATTAGTGAGGAGTGGGCGGGGCTAGACTCATCTCCAGGCCTTAGTGAGGAGTGGATAGGGCTGAAATCATCTCTAGGCTCCTTGATGGGAGAGTGGTTTCAAAATTCACTGGCTGCTGACACTTGTATTGATTTCTTTTCTCATTGCTGTGACAAAAACCACAACCTACAGGAATTTTGGCAGTTGTTGGCTCACAGTTCAAGGTCTACATGGTAGGGAGGGAATGGTGGTGGGAGGTGAGTTGTCTAGTCATATTGTCTGTGCAACCAAGACCCAGTTTTGATTTTAGGAATCTCTATAATGAAATAAACATTCCAGGGGTTTCCCTCAGAATAAAATATGCCAAAGGGATCCATACATGCCTCTGAGGATTCATTTGATAAGAAATGGTTGCCTTCAAAAAGCATAGGAAAGAAAGAATAAAATGAGTAGAATGGCTTTTGACAGGACACACTAACAGATGGCTTCCCGTAGACACAGCAGCACCGCCATTGCAGTTTAATAGGAATTCTCTGCGTGCTCTTCACGTTATTTGTCAAGAAATGATCACATAAATAAAACCAGGATATTGGCACAGAAAGGTTGTAAATACTGAGCTTGCTTCTCAGAGTGTATCAGTCAGCTAACGGTGCGATGCGTTCCCCATCCTTGGCCATTATTCACTGCAGAGTCTGAAATGTAGATGGCATTAGGAGTTTGTTATATCTTTCAATTACACACTGAAAAGTGTTTCCATTTGAGTGGCAGTGCATAAATATTGCATGGCCAGATCTTCTGGCTTCCCATCAAGATACCTTTCCCCTAGTTTGGCAATGCCCTAGTTAGCTTCAACTGTCAACTTGACAGAGCCTCAAGTCACATAAGAAAGGAGTCTCAATTGAGGTATTTCCTAGATCAGATTGGCCTGTGTAATGTCTGTGGGATGTGTCTTGATTTTTAATTGATATAGGAGAGTCAGCTGACTGTGGCAGTTCGGGTCCCTGAGAAGGTAGTCCTGTGCTTTATAAGAAAGCTAGCTAAGCATGGGTCTGTGATGTGCCAGTAAGTAGCATTCTTCCATGACTTCTGTTTTGATCCTTGATCAGAGGTTATGCTATGAGGAATGGCAAATAAGCCTTCCTTTAAACTCCTAGCCTGGCCTTTCTCCATGTGGACTAGAACCTGTTTGAATAGACCCTCCCCTTCCCTATGTTACTTTGGTCATGATATGTGTTACAGCAACAGAATGAAAGTAGGATAGTCAGTCAGGCCTCTGACATCTGATGCTGGGTATCACGGTTTGTGGCCATCAGCTCTGTCCTATTGGACAGTCACAGTTATTACTTCTTGAACCTGCCAGACACAAAATCTTGCTAAAAGGAATATATGACTAAGACAGAGAGTGCTTTCTTGTACAAATGTTAGTGGTGTGTCCAGGTTTGGAAAAGCTTCTCTGGTTTCCTTAAAATTCATCTTGGATATCAGAACACACCTCCCTCTATAAAACCAAGGCTGTTTCATTGGGAGTCCAAAGCCCAGGCTCTTGGCATTGGTTTATATTTAGACAAAGAACACACCAGATCTCTTGGGAAGGCTGCTGAATCATTTCTTATTATGAAAGGCCTGTAAAGATTCATTTCCATCAAATTTTGGTGAGGTGTACCATCTGTTCAACTAAAAAGTATTTCTGCCACCAAAAACGGATCAGAAATTCATTTCCATCAGTATCTTGTGCCTATGTGACTGTACCTTCCAGTTCTGAATCTGTTTCAAACTTTCCAATTTGGCATTGTGGTGACTCTTCCCTCCCACACACTGAGAACCTGGGCCTTGCAGTCAGTAGTGTTGATCTGGCCTTTGACCAGAGGCCCTGAGTTGACCTGTTTTCCAGGTTGACCTAGACAAATGGTTTCCTTCCATTTGAAGTTCCTTACATTTATGAGAAATTTGGACTTTTTCCTTTTCTTTTCTTTCTTCCTCCTAATCTTTAAATGTCTTATTAGCATATATTAATTATATCCAATAGTAGATATCATTATGACATTTCCATACATGTACATATGTTTAGGCATATTCACACACACATGTATTCATACTTTCACGTCCTACTGGATCTTTGTCCCCTCTCCACATAGACATTCCTTCTGATCCCCTTCCCTCTTCCTTTTCTCCATTGATAACTCTGAATATACGATATACTCACAAGGGCCCAGTTACCTAGGCTCTTATGTGTCTTGTTCCCACTGCTCTGGCTTAAAGAGAAATAGCTTTTCTTCAAGTACAGCTTGGAATCATCCTCACCCACCTTTCTAAGTCTTATCCTCAGTGATTTCAAGTTTGGAAAACCTCTGAAATACATCCCTTTCCCACTTCTCTGCCAGGTCACGTCTTTAATAGAACTTACTCTGTCCTGTTGACACGCAGGTTCATGCTCTCATACTACTAAGCAGTAGTGGTTGCTTTTGAGTGGATACTGGATATCTGATCTCCATGTGTACCCAGCACTATTATGACTCAATATTACTAAATAAATGGATGGATGGATAGATGGTAGGTGGATGGGTAGATGATGGATAGATGGATGAATGAATTGATCAATCAATGGAGGGATGGATGGATAGATAGATGAATGATGAATAGGAAGCTGAGTAGATGGAGAGATGGACAGATGAGTGGATGGGTAGGTAGATAGATGAATGGATGTATGAATAGATGGATTGGTCAGTGGGTGGGTAGGTAGAGAGATGGATGGATGAATGGATGATGGTTGATAGATATAAATTGTCTGCACCTTACTTTGGAAATGAAACACACTAGATAAGGTTACTCCTCTTGTGAACATGTACTGTTTAATATAGAATTTAAACGTGTGCACAGTTATGAGAGGTGCTACATAAAAGAGACTGAATGTAAAGGGACCATGGAATACACATTTAAAGAACACAATACTGTTATCATGGGGGCTTTGAGGTGATGGGGACATTTGAGGTTTGTTTGTTTAACTGCTTCTGCTTGATTCTTTTTCCTAGTACTAGGAGGGTCAATAAATAAGGAATCAAAAGTACCTCAGATTAAAAAAAAGATCTCTGCTATGATCTATTTTTGGTCACAACTGATAAGCCGTCTGTGATATTTTCCTTACTTAAAATTCTACTAGTCAGTGGCTGTGTGATTTTGGGCAAGTTGTCTGAGTAATAACAGGGACTGATGTGAGGGGGAGGAGGGAGAGAGTAGTGGGCAAAGGGGATGTACTCAGACTATAATCTGTACTTACATGAAATGCCCTTATTTTACCAAGTATCATAGAAATGCTTTTAAAGGGACAAGAATGGGACCTGAGCTTACATAAAAATTGTGTAAGACAAGCAAGTAACAATTGGATAGGGGAAGAGTTTCCCAAAGCTCCACCCTAGTTGGGGAGCTGGTGGCAACTAATGGTTGCTGGGATGGGGAGAGTCGGTTTTATTCTGCTGGGATGGCTCCTAGTAGATTGTTGACACTTCAGTGGATGGCCCTATACCCACACACGTACAGCAGTAGTTGGACTCAGTGTGTTGAAAAAAGAACACAATTTGGGAGAAAGAAATGATTGAGGGCCTGGGAAGAGTTGAAGAAGGAAGTAAGGGTAGATGAGGTCAAAATACATTGTATTCATGTATTAAATTCTCAATAGATAAAATATTTAGATGAGAGAAGCAGGTGGGCTGGAGAGGGAGACAGAAGGAGAAAGGGAAAGGTAGAGACAGAGAGTGTAGTAATAAGGAGCGGGGGCAGGCTGTGGTCCCGGCGCCCGGCTAGCTTAACTCCCAAAATAATTACACAGAAACTGTATTTATTTAAGTACTGCCTGGCCTATTATATCTAGCCTCTTCTTGGCCAACTTTCACTCTTAATCTAACCCATTTTTATTAATCTGTGTTTATCATGAGGTCGTGGCTTACTGGGAAAGCTTCTAACCTACGTCCATCTTAGGCCAGAGATTTATGGCATCTGCCACACTGTCTTCTTTTCAGCATTTTGTTCTGTCTACTCCACCCACCTAAGGGCTGCCCTATCAAACGGCCAAGGCAGTCTTTTTATTTAACCAATGAAAGCAACACAATGCAGAAGGAACTCCTACACCAAAAGAGAGCAGGATTCATTGCCCACAAAAATATGAGAGCAAAGGTCTGGAAAATACGGGAGGGGATGGGTGTTAAGAGACCACCAGGGAAGATAGGGAGTAGGGCTCAGGGGCCTCTATGGCTATCTGTGCTCTAATTGATATCTCCAAGAAGATCATGAACACATTAAATTCTCCCAGGGAGTTTGGCATCAAAGAAGAACAACAACCAGTTTCGTAGAGTGAGAACCATGCATCACTTCCAAGCTGAAAGTGTGGGAAGGAGCACCCACCACCCGAATCCCAAGCAGTCTGCCTGGTTGTGAGCTCTGTCTTCTATATCAGCTTCCTGTCTCCAGTGGTCACTGGTGGAAGTCGTTGTGTCATAGTGGCAGGTCACTGTTGCAGGCTGTGGTCACTGTCCATGTTCACTTAAGGGCATTGACATTTGATTCACTCAGCTCTACTAGTCCATCCCCTGATTGTAGAAGAACTGAGATCTCATTTGAAAGCCCTAACAAGATACAGATAATTAAGTCCTAGGAGACCTCTGTGCTCAGCAGTTATTACAGGATGCGCCCCCAGCCCCCACTTTCCAGCAATATAGAAGAAGTCTTGGCACTTGCAGTTAAATTGGTTTTCTTCCATCAGAGCCTTGTGTGAGGGAGCCAAGGATAACTGGAAGCAAGCCCAATGTACAGCTTGTTAAATGGTTGCCTTAGTGCTTTCTGTTGCTGTGATAAGACACCATGACCAAAACAACCTGGGGGAAGGGTTTACTTATTTACTTATATTTATTTGTATTTCCATGTCGCAGGTTGTCATTCAAGGAATCCAGGGCAGGAACTCAGAGCAGGAAACTGGAGACAGGAATCCATGCAGAGAACACACAGGGATGCTGCCTAACTGGCTTGCTCCTCATGGCTTGCTCAAAATCTTTATTTTACAACGTTTGACCACCTCTCCAGGGTGGCACCACTCAACGGTGGGCTGTCCCCCATCAGCTGTCAATAACAAAAATGCCCCCAACAGACTTGCCTACAGGCCAATCTGATGGAAGCATTTTGTCAACTGAGGCTCTCTTTTCTTAGCTGACTCTAGCATGTGGCAAGTTGACAAAAATACTAACCAGTACAGCGACATTTAACATTCCTGTAGGAAATATGCTACTGTCTCTACCAATATTGGAGGAGTATTTCAGTGACGAAGAGAGCGGAAGGCAGCAGAATTTCTCCTGTCAATCCTGAGAGTGAGAAAAGGAAGTCCTGGCCCTGGGTTTGATGGCAGAGCCATAGGAGAGACGCAAGGAGCTGCGGAGATGGCTCAGCATATAAATCGCTTGCCTCCAATGCATGAGGATTAGAGTTTGGATCTATGTAAAAATCAGCAAGGTGAAGTAGTTGCTTGTAATTCCAGCACTCTGGAGACACTTTACACTGGGCAGGCTGGCTAGCTAGACATGCCCTATCGGTGAGCTCCAGGTCCAGCATGAGATTCCTCCCCGATAAACAGGACAACTGAAGAAGGCAACCAACATTAACTTTGGGCCTTCACATACATATGTGCACACCCAGATCTGAGCATGCACATACATACAAATGTGCACACGCTTGTGCATGGATACATATGCAAAGTAAAATAGACAATAGGTATCAATATGGCTTCTAGTCATGTTATCAATAAGTATATTATTAACGACCACAGATACATACAAAATGTTATCACTTGTTAACTTTTCAACAGCTTTCTTTTTGTTTCTTCTACCCTTGAGAACCATATGTCTTTCATGTTTTTATAGCTGAGAATTGTACATCTTTCTCTACTGCTATTAAATATCAAAGGAAGAATTTACCTCGCAGTGAGTTTTAGAGTACAATTGTTCTGCCCTTTCCCCCCTTACCCTTGCTTCTTCCATTTTTGTTTCATTGACAATTTAAAAATAAATGGACACTATTTGGGCCTAAAGGCACTGTGTTTTCAACATCTATTTCGCTGGGCAGGAATGTGCAATAAAAGTGCTGCATAAAAGCTTGGGTTCCTCCATAAAAACACAGGAAGACAATTGACTTTTATTAATGTCCACCTTGAGGTTGGGGAATTTTGCAGTTATCGGAACCAGTTTTTATCATTGCCATTCTTTCTTAGCTACAGATATTCCAGTGTGGTTATGCTTTACTTCCTAGAGATACCCAAGGTCATGAAGGACATGTTTCAAAGACATGAATCTGAAAAAAGAAATCCGAGTATCCATAAGGATGGGGTGAATATGCAATAATTAGAGCCATGGATCTCAACCTTTCTAATGCTGTGATCCTTTAATACAGTTCCTCATGTTGTGGTGACCCCCAGGCACAGTATCATCTCATTGCTACTTCATAACTATAAGTTTGCTACTATTATGGGTTACAATGTAAATATCTGATATGCCAGATATCTAATATGCCACCCCTAAAGGGGTCACGACCCACAGTTGAGAACCACTGCCCTAGTGCATCATGAGTCAGATGAGCCAGATGTGTGCCCACTGGGGAAGCACTGATTTGAGGCCTCGGCTGACTCTGCTTCATATACAGATAATAAATTGTGAGTCTGGGAAAGCAGCTCATCAGGTAAAGTATTGACTGTGTAAGTTTAAAGACTGGAATCTAGATCTGAAGCAGCTATGTAAATGCTGACTTAGTGTGGTGGTCCACTGGTAAGCCCAGCACTTTGTCAGGAGGCAGAGACAGACCCCTCAGAGCAAGCTGGCTAGCTAGACTACCTAAGGAGTGAGGTTTCTGTCAAAGATTCTGCCTCAATATATAAGGTGAAGACCGATTGAGGAAGACACCCACGAGTACCCACATACACATATATAAATATTATATATAAAATACCCACATGTATACATATTTATGTATACCACACAAACAAATAAAATAATAAAGTATCATAAAATAGAGGTTACACTGTAAATGTATGTAGCTCTTAACTCTTCAGCCCACTGATGATCTCTAGTGCTGTTCACTTGGTTAAAATTCTAACACATCTGCCCATCTAACTGTAGTTTCTTTGCTTATATACATACATACATACATATGTTACTCTTCAGACACAGAAATCATATTTCTTATTAAAAGAAATCAAAAAAAGCAATGTAATATCTATAGACACGATTATTAGATAACTTTCCTATCATGCTGCATCCTTACTTACCAGAAAGCATTAGCACAGACTGGAGAGAAGCTTCAGTGTTGAAGATGGAGTGAAGACCTTTGTTCAGATCCTGCACTCATGTAAAAAAGCTGGGCATGTATGCATGTGTTCTTGTAATATCTGTTGTTTGGGAGGCAGAGTCAGGAAGTTTATGGGACTTCCTGGGAGCCATCCTAGCATGTCATCTTAAAGGAATAATAATGGATGATAATGCAGGACACCCAACATTCTCCTCTGGCTTTTATTGAGAGATATATGCACCTACACACACACACTACATACATATATACACACATGCATACACACATACCATAACCATATATACATACATACACACACATACCTTATACATATATATGTACATGAGCCATACCTGCACAAATACATGCAAAAGTCACACAGGTCAGCACCTCTGGATTACCCCCTGTAATCTTCCAGGTCTTTTTTACCTCCTGGACTCTGGCTAATTACAATACAGCATTTTAATTACTGTTTGTCTGACTGCCTCCTGTCCTTAGCAGTTTTATTCATTTGAACCACTGGTTATATCTAAAACACTATTGATATTCAATGGGTGATTGCCAAATGATGATGTAGATAGATAAGAAGGTGATATATGAGCGACAATAAGGAAGTGATTAGTCATGTCACTGAAAGTTTTACCAAATAAGCTTCCCACCATTGGAATTAAAATTAGACCTACCTAGATTCTCTTTCTACCTTTCAGCATTAGTTACACTTCAAATGCGGTAAATCTGTATGTAACTCTACTATTTAGGGAGCTTTGTCATTGTGGCATGATTTCCATGGATACTTGAACAAATGTCCACTCACCCCAGTTAGGAAACTAACAATCGACCATTTTAAGGATACCTCCGAAGTCCAACTTGCCAAACCAGTAACTTTTATTGATTAAAATTTTTTTATTTACTTGCAGGAGCAGAAATGACTCAGAGACAGCATGGGTGATGGCCCACAAAAGTTGAAAGTGTGGTGCTTAGTACACAGCTTTCAAGCAGCTCCACACATTGGACTCTCTCTTTCCCAGGCAACTCTCTTAGGCTGGGCCTTATCCAGGCAGCTGGGCAACTTGCTGCTTCTTCCATGCTACTCTGGGCTTCTCTGGCTCTTCCAAGTAGCTGGTCTTGCTTGAGAACAGCTCTCAGTAGTACTTCCTGCTTAGGTAAGCTTGGAAGAGATGATCCTTGCATAGCTCATCAACTTCTGAAACTTACTGAAGTTTTGGAGTGGTTTACTTCCTGAGTCTTCATGAGCCCACACTTAGACTATCCCCAGTCTTAAGGAATTTCCCTCCAAATGAAATATTTTATCTTGGAGAGAATTGCTACAAATAATTCTACCCATTTGGGGAAATTGATCCCCTACTGTGTGAGGTGAACCGTGTTGTAAGAAGGCTGCTTATTCATCCCTGCCACTCAGACCCAAAATAATCACACAGAAACTATATTTTTTAAAATACTGCTTGGCCTATTATCTCTAGCTTCTTATTAGCTAGCTATTACATATTAATTTAACCCATTTCTATTAATCTGTGCATTACCATGTGGCTGTGGCTTACCAGCTAAAGTTCCGGCAGAGCTACATGGCTTCTCTTTGACTCTACCTCCTTTCTCCCCACATTCAGTTTAGTTTTTCCCACCTACCTAAGTTCTGCCCTATCAACAGTCCAGGACAGTTTCTTTATTTACCAATGGTATTCACAGCATACAGAGGGGAATCCCACATCACCTCCCCTTTTCTGCTTAAATAAAAAGAAGTGTTTTAACATTAATGTAGTAAAATTACATATAACAAAACAGGTATCAAGATCTACTTTATCTTTTATCATAACTAAGGAAAACTATAACTATAAATTCTTCAACTCCATCAAAGACTCCAGAAGGATATAATATTACCTAAGTAAACAGGAAGTACATTGTAAGCAACTTCCAAAACTCTAGAATTGACAGAGACTTCTTGCTGCCTGGACAGTCACCCAAAGTTCTTCTGTACCATTAAGGCATCCATTTTCAGCCTATAGGCCCGTAGTAACCAGCAGACCTTTCCATAAAGCAAGAAATTTCAAAGACAATTCCACCTAAATTGGCAGTTTGTCAGTCATTTTCTTCTCTATCCTGCAGAATGTCTAGCAGACTGTTTCATGAAGCAGGAACCCTGAAGGATCATCTCACCTTTAAGCAAGTTTGGCAGTCATTTCTCTGTGGGTGCTGCATGTCCAGTTCACATAGCATACCATCAAGCAGCCCAGGCAAGAGCAGTTTCTTGCCCAAATGGCTAACTAACTCCATAAGGAGCCTCTTCGATGCCCATCTTCCTCTTGAAGTATATTGGTGCTGCCAGGAGCAGACGTGTCTCACTATCATGAAAAGTCCTAGGTTCTTAAACATTTTAAATGCCATATTCTCTATTCTTTGAAAGGTTTGAAGAATACCTATCCATCTGAAATATATCTGTGTATATCCAGAAAACCTAACTAACATGACTACAAGCTTGACTATTATAGAGGATTATCTATTAACCTATATTTCTTAATTATATGTCATTTTTAAATGAGCTAGGCAAACACAATACCTTAATCAAGATCAGAAATACATATACACAGTATAACAAAATTGACCTTGAGAACCAAAAGGCTAGTTTTCCAGACTGTGCTCATGCTGTTAATCAGTGCTAGTAATATAAAAGTTAGTGGTTCAGAGGACATACGACCAGCATAGTGGCAGTCCTAGGTTAGGACACAAAAGCCCAAATATTAAAAATGCAGACTTGGGGCTGAAGAGATGGAGGTCCTCCTTGCTGAGGACTTTTGTTCAGTTTCCAGCATCCATAGTCAGCAGCTCACAACTGCTTCTGACTTTCATTACAGGGGCATCTTAGACCCTCTTCCGGCTCCTGCAGGGACTGTACTCATGCACCGAATAGCCACACATGCAGGAAAAAAAAAGTTATATAACCCAATAAGAACAAATAAATCCTTTTGTTTTCTTTAAACACAGAACCATGCTTTCTTTTCTGGGGCTTGATTCACTTGACTTTCTAAAGACCTTGAAATCTGAACTGTTTCAAAAAGAGTTTGGTGGTTTGTAGCAAGGCCATCAAGAGAGATGCTTTTGCTAGCTGAAGAGATTTCTCTTGGCCACTCTTGCTATAAAAGCAAGAGTTTGGGATGGGTGATGTTTGGATGATCAAGGAGCAGAGCTAGAGAGCTTATTTTTCACCTTGTAAATGGTAAGGAAAAGGATTTCTATTCAGATGCCAAATGATCATGGTTAAAATCAAAACACATTTGGGGCCCGAGGAGAGTGTTCAGTGGGTCAAGAACTTTCTGCACAAGATTGAGGACCCTGATTCATTCACCAGAACCCGCATGAAAAAGCCAGACATGGTGCTGTGTAATGCTTAATGCTTACAAGCACACAGCACCATGGTTTGGGGGTAGAGACAGGCACACTCTTGGGCCTCAGTTGTTGAGTTCCAGGCTAGTGAGACACCCTGTCTTCAAAAACAACCTGGGCAGAACCTGATGAACAACACCTGACATCCTCCAGGCTCCACATTCACATGAACACACACATATACACACCCATAACAACATATATGTATACCCATGTGTATACACACATAAATACACAAAGACTCCTGTATACATCTGTATACACATGCACATACCATATATACACACCACTTTCCCTACCTCTCAGTGTATTGTAAAAGATACAAGTCTGGGTCCATTTTGTTTTCTATCTAACATGGAATCCATTCCTAAGTGGACTCACTGATGCTTTTCATTCTTGTCTATTTCCCACACTCCAGTATCTCCAAGGATGAAGGACTCCTTTTAGTCTTTAATCATGCATTGCTATATTTTGAGACATACACATTGGGTAAATAATAGTACAATAATTGGGTGAAGTGGTATAAGTCTCAATCCCAGGATTTGGGAGGTAGAAGCATGCAAATCTTTATGAGGCTACCCAGGTCTATCTATCAAGCTCTAGGCTAGTCAAGTCTACATAGTGAGACCCTGTCTTTAAAAAAAATGACTGGAAGGAAGGATCTTTCTATATAAACTATGTGCTTCTTTGTTTTGTTTTTGCCAATAAAGCTTGCAAGATTGTGAGGTTTTTTTGTAAGTATAGGCTTTCTTCCACATGAATTGACATTTATCATTGAAAAAAAATCCCGCATCAAAACGTGTCTTCTAACTGTCATACTGGAGGTTTGGTAACACGTTCTTCAAAGCAATGTTGACTTTGAAGGTATTTGTTTGAAGCCTCCTCTATCAGAGCAGGCACACATGTAGACAATTCAGAAAGTTCAAAGAACTAACTGTGTAGCTTAGCAGTCAGTTTGTCATGCATGAAAGAAGGGTGACCTTCGGTGGCAACCTGTAGCTGGGAAGTGAGCTGAAGAACTTTCCCAGTGAGAGCAGGTCACTGAGCCAAATGGAGGAAGTAATAGCCAGTTGAGGATGGAGGTCAGGAGCAACACTTGGGCCAGGACAAAAACTCAGTGTAGAGAAGGGCTTGCTGATAAGCCTGGCAATCTGAGCTGGATCCCAGAATCTACATGATGGGAAGACAGAACAAACTTCCTCCAGCTGTCCTATGCTTTCACACGTGTGCCTTGGCACGCACACATGCACATAGGCACACACATACAAATTAAGTAATAATGGCACTTGCTTGCTCCATCTTGAATGTGGACTCTGGGAAGTCAAGCTAAGCAGGCAGTCATCAAGTTGTTGTGCAGATGAGTTTTACTGGGGCCACACAGATACAGAAGATGTACATTAGTACCCATGGCTGAGTCTCTTCTCACTGGGAACCCTGGGAACAAAGTCTGCCAGGTACCCCAGCAGCTAACTGGGGTAGCAGTGTGAGAGTTGTAGCCAAGAGCCCTGAAACCTAAAGCAGAGTAATCCCCGCACGAAGCCGAGAGGGAGCAGCAGGCAACTACTTAAGTTCCTTTATTGACCAGATCATAATACCTTTAGGGTGAAATGAAGCCATTGGTCATGGTGACAGAACAGTGGACATAAACCTCATGTCCTAAGCCAGTATGTGGAGCATACTTCTCTGTGTTCTAGGGTCCTTTCTATTACTGACCAAAAGTAACTTAGGAGGTTCTGTGGCTTATACTTCTGGGTCATAATCCATCACTTGAGGGAGTCAGGGCAGGAACTCAAGCAGGGCCTTGAAGCAGAAACCGTAGAGGAATGCCGCCTGCTGGTTTGTTCAATGGTTCATGCTCAGCCAGCTTCCTTCATAGCCCAGGAACACCTGACCAGGCACTGGAACTGCTTACTTTTGAGCTGGGTCCTCCTGCATCAATGAACAATGGGGATAACCCCTCCCCCCTACACCCCAGACATTCCCACATGCCTGTGTGAGCTAGACAATTAGATCAGGTTACTCCAGGCTGCTGTGTCAAGTTGACAGAGATAACCAGGACTGATTGTGTCAGTAGGAAATTGAGCTTGATTGGTCTTGATCTTCATGTCGACAAGCTGGTCTCAGACTCACAGAGATGTGACTGAGTGTGTATCATAAGTGTTGGGTTAAAGGCATGCACCACCATGCCTGGATCTTGAAATCTGCTTATTTTTAAAGTTACAGAGATGTGGGTGTTGCTTGCTACAGTAGCATGCCCTAACCTGTCTTGCCTGTTATAGTGGGGTATCCTTCCTACAAGGTACAGTCGGAGACTTGGATAGAGGACCTTTATTTCTCAGTGCAAGTTTTAAAAAGTTGAAGGAGTTGGGTCTCTTAGAGGCCTGGAACTCCACCAAGCAGGTTAGACTGTCTGGCCAGTGAACCCCAGGGCTCTACCTGTCTCTGTGATGGGATTTAAGGATGTGGGCTGAATATGAAATGTCCCCCATTGGCTCATAAGATTTGAACTAGCTGGTACCACTGCTTTGGAAAGTTGTGGAACATTTAAGCAGAATGTCACTTGAGAAGTGGGTCACAGGGGGCAGACTTTGAGGTTTCATAGCCAAGTTCTGCTTCCTATTCATACTACACTTCCTGACTGTGGATTCAATGTGACAAACTAGGTCCTGCTCAGGTTACTGTGCCTTTTGCACCTTGATGAAACATTTGAACCGTAACTCAGAATAACACGTACTCCTTTAAGTAGCTTCTTGTTGGGGAGTTTGTTGCAGCAACAAGAAAAGTAAATCCATTGAATATTAACATAAAGTGTCATTTTGTTAAGCAACTGCTCCCAAGAAGTCTAATTCCTGCCCTCCTTACCTAATACTAAAGCATCCTCAATTCAGAATGTATTAGACTTCAAAATCGCTTTGTTTAAAGATGTAACAAATCCAGAATCAACTTCCACATGTTTTACATTTTGTCCTGTGGTCCACCCTAGTGCCTCTCTAAGTTAAGTAGTACTAGCTTTGAATTAGTTACTTTTTTTGTTGCTGTGGCAAAATACCGAACAAAAGCAACTTAAGGAGTCAATAATGTGTTTTGGCTCACAGCATAACAGTACAGTCCACCATGGTGGGGTAGGCATGTCTGCAGGAGTGTGAGACTGACGGTCATGGTAACATTGGATGAGCGGTCGGGATACAGAGGAAGCAGGAGGCTGGCACTCAGCTTGCTTTATTCTTTTCAATTGCTTTGGGACTCCCACCTGTGGGATCGGGCCTCCATTAAGGGGGTTTTTCTTGCCTCAATTTACTGGAAACCATTAGTCTGGAAACTAACAGACATGCTCAGAGATTAGTGTGCTGGATGATTGTGGGTCCTGTTAAGCTAGCCATTCCTATTAACCAGCAAAAGGGTGTTGTACCCACAGTATATAAAAAGGAGGAGATGTAGCCTGAGTTATAGGGCTGGAAAGAGACATCTGAAGTCATGTCTTCAGAGGTCAGGCTCTGGATCATTGTTACTGCACTATGGGTGTAGTTATTGAAGCTGGAGAGATGGCGGTAACACAGTGTGCTCTGGTGTGTGTGGTTTACAGTCTCTGCTCCCTTAGCAGAAGCTACTCTGAAGTACTAGGGGTAAGTGTAGATTATAGGAGGCATAAGAATTAGCAGTAGATCCCATGAAGAATCGTGCTGGCATCCATGTGGTTGCACAGACCAAATCTTTGAATGCTTAAAGCACCTTCTACTGTAGTTACACCTTCTTTCCAACAAAATTTAATGCTATAATTTCATCCCGAATATGACCAGCTGCTGCTCCGTCTTGGATTTTTACCAGAACTTAACAGCTGATAATGGTAGCTGCTGAATGTGTAGTGTGGACATCCTTCAGATCCATAGTGAATACTATTTGTATCTAAACCTCTATTCTTCAATAGGCAAAATAAGCATAATAAGTGTGCAGCTTATTATGGGCATGTGGATGTGTGTGTGCGTGAGTCTGTGTGTGTGTGCCAGAGGATGACGACTTTTATTAAATTGAGACATGATCTCTTAGTAGCCTGGAGCTCCCCAAATAGTCTAGATTGGCTGGCCAGAGAGCCCCAAGATCTACCTTTCTCTACCTCCCTAATACCATTACAGTGAAACAGCGCACCTCTAGGCTTTTATTTACATGAGTTCCAGAAATCAATCTCAGGTCCTCACGCTTGCAAGACAAACGCCTTACAGACTGAGCTCTTACCTCCCAAGGCCCGGGTGGATCTTGAAGTGTAACACAACAGAGGGTCTTCTAGAAGACGGTGGGACACAGATACTTCCCCTGGGGCAGCAAGTGGAACGGATTTCACACATCTAAATTCTATCTTTCACTTCAGATACACACACACTGACCAGAGAAATCTTATCTAGTCTACATTCTGCTTTTTTATTTTGTTTTATGAGATGAATAAAATGGTAAACCTCTCATTTTAAGAAAAGGGAAAAACAAGATTCTGAATTGGAACATTTCTTTCCTAGAACTCCCATGTAGCCTGATGACACATTAAAAATAGCTTTTCCTGTTGGCAATGGCCAATAAACATAAATATGGAGGATACTGATCTGTCTGGTGTCTTCAAAGTTGCTCCAACTTCTGAGAAGAGCACTCTAAAGATTTATCCCCAAATAATACATTTTTGGTAAAAAAAAAAATAGTAAATTTTGACATTCCATGTACTTTTATAGAAACTTGTACTGCAAACATTTAACTTCAGATACTCTAGAAAATAAAATACGCAAAACTCATGCTGGGTTTACTTGTGGCATTGTTATTTTTTTAAAGGAGTCTATGAAATACTTTAGAGATGGGTTTCGAAATCATATATATATATATGTATGAGTTCATCAGACTGTATTTGAGAACTGATGTCATTAGTTATTTTTTATCTGAGTGTATGATGTGTGTGTACAATATATGTCTGTATGTGTCTGTGTGTATTCATATGCATGCCATGGCATATGGGTGGAGGTGAGAGGACCTGGGGTGTCGATCCTTGCTTTCCACCTTGTTTGAGACAAAGTCTCTTCGTTGTTCACTGTTATAATGCTAAATTAGATGCTCCCTGAGCATTCACGAATCCCCATGCCTTGCTTCCCATCTCACCACAGGAGCGTTGAGGTCACACCCGTGTGCTGCCATGCCTGGCTTGAAGTGGCTTAGGGTCTTCAAACTTAGGTCCTCAGGATTGCAGGGCAAGCATTTTAGCCACCAGCTCATTTCCCCAGCCAACATTAACCATTCTGTATTTATAAAATTATGTTAATAATTTGTGCATTCATTTAAAAGCTAGTTCCATGCAGGAAATAATGACATCTTTTGGGTTCTTGGGCTGTAGTCACCAACCCTGCCTTCATATTATCTAAGCAAGAGTGCAGCTCATGGTTGTACTTCCATTTGTCCACATGGCATTTTGTGTTGTTCTCCCCTACCGCTGCCTTACAGGATGGGAGCAAGTCTACAAACATACACAACCATAAATGTAGCTTCACAGTATGCTGCTGTGGGGGAGCAGGAACACTTGGGATTTGCGTGTTAGTATTCAGGAGAGTCTCTTGCCCTCCATGTGGAAAATAGGTTTCTCTACTGAATGCATAGCTGTCTTTTCACCCAACCAGAGCCTCTTCATACAGCAAGTTTCCTGATGCAGAATTTCCACAAGCGTGCCTAGGGAGAAATTTATGTGGCTTTCTGCTCACATACAGATGGTCCTTGAGTGAATAAGATACAGAGATCGCAATTGGGCTGGCACCTTTCGATCTGTTTGGGGATGTTGCTGCATCCCTGGGAGGGAAGTAGAACACCACAGTTTCCAAGCAGCAGTTAGTGTTATTCTTGCACAATTTTGTGCTGAATTAAAATTATATATCATCTAGGGAAGGGAAAAAAAACAAAACAAAACCTCCAGCTCTCCAAATTTTATGGAGAGTTTCTAGTTCCATGTGGTCTTCAGTTCTCCATGATAGTGTGGAATATTATTTTAAGATGTGTTACAGTTTGTTTGTGCTGTGGAATATTTGTTTAATGATTCAAAGATGTGTTGCATTCTTTTATGTTGCATTTGCTTAACTCTGTGAAGCTGTGTTACTTTGCCTGTCTAAAACACCTGATTGATCTAATAAAGAGCTGGACAGCCAATAGCAAGGCAAGAGAAAGGATAGGTGGGGCTGGCAGGCAGAGAGAAGGAAGACAAATTTGGGAACAACAAGAAAAGGAGAAGGAGAAGAGGACATCCAGGGCCAGCCACCCAGCTACACCCAGCTACATAGCAAGCCACAGAGTAAGAAGTAAAGAAAGGTGTATAGAATATAGAAAGATAAAAGCCCAGAGGCAAAAGGTAGAAGGGATAAATTAAGAGAAGTTGGCTAAGATCATGATGGGGAAACCCACAGAAACAGCTGGCTTGAGCGAGGGGGAGCTCACTGACGCTGGACTGACAGCTGGGGAAGCCTGATCCAGGCCCTCTTAATGTTGGTGACAGTTGTGTGGCTTGGGTAGATTGTGGGGCCACTAGTAGTGGAGTCAGTATTTATCCCTAGCGTGTGAACTGGCTCTTTGGAGCCCATTCTTTATGGAAGGATACATTGCTGAGCCTAAATGTGTGGGGGGAGGACCTTAGTCCTGCCTCAAGTGATGTGACAGATTTTGATGACTACCCATGGGAGGTCTCACTCTCTTTGAGGAGTGGATGAGGTGGGGTGGGGAGAAGATGGGGGGAGTGGGAGGATGGGAGGTAGAGGGAACTATGATTGATATTTAAGACAAGATTATTTTGAAAATAAAAAAGAAAGAGACATAAATAAAATATATGAATCTGAAAAGAAAGTTGGCTAGAAATAAGCCAAGCTAAGGCCGGACATTCACAAGTAAGAATAAACCTCTGTGTATTCATTTGGGAGCTGTGTTGTGGTTCCCCAAAGAGCTAAGCGTGAAAAACCAATATCATCATGCTCTATTGCTTCTGACTATTGTGGTGGTGGTGGGCAGAGGTCAGGATAGAACATCCAAGTGCCAGCCAGCCTGCGGGCCACTCCTGCTCTGTGGTAGATGCACTCTCTTCCAAGGAGGATACTTGGTTTGCCTGAGGAGACAACTTAGTGCGCAGTTGAGCCCAATTCAGAACTGGGGAAGTTTCCTTCTCAATGATTTCTTCTTGCAATGGAAATCCCGTCAGCTTTTCTCTATGCTTTCTCAAGGAAAGCTGTACAGTTAGGATAGGAGGCAGGGAGGGTCTCTGAGGGAAGTCACGGGAGCAGAGTGGGGAATGACACTTCATGGAGAATGAGAGGCCAGGCCAAATATGTCAGTGCTTAAGGCATTTCTGTAGGTGTCCCTCCCTGATGTGCCAACAAAATGGACTGTTTGGGCAGCAATATCTCTGCCAGAGTCACCATGAAAAGATTGCCCTGGCTAAAGGCTAGACCAAGAGCCCTGTCCTCTTTAAAGTAGCCCTAGCTACCAAAGCTAATAAACTGGGATGAAAAATATGGGATGTCAGTGTGACCAAAAGAATAAGGCTGTATATTGGATTTGTTTTTAACCAAGGAACAGAGGCTCTAGCAGCTCAGCCCCAAGTGTCTCAGCTAAAGACCCTGCCCCGTCAGGCTTAGCTGGAACATCTCTCTGATGGGTGACATCTGTATGCAGTCTAGTACTACGAGAAGTGAAATTGCACGAGACTGGAGAATTAGTGAGAGGAAAAAGGTACAGCATGAGTTTCATCACACCTGAAAGTACTCACTGATCACCTACCGAGTAATAGCGGCTCCGTGAGGCAGCGAAGGAGAAAAACAAAATTACTTCTTAAATGGCACAGCACCTCTGACTTTAAGAAACTCAGAGACTCTGTATGTGTGTGTATGTGTATGTGTGTGCACACCTATATACACATACTTGAGTGTTCATTAATATATAATGTTCAGAGACCAGAGTAAAACTTTAGGGATTGTTAATCAGCCACCATCTACCTTGTAGGTCGAAACAGTTTTCTAGTGGCCTGTAGCCCACTAAGTAAGCTGGATGGGCCAGGGAGCCCCAAGGATGTACATGCCAACCTCCCAGCACTGGGGTTATAGGCAGTAGCTACCACTCCCAATTAAAAAGCAGAAACAAACGAACAAAAATACATATGTTTTGGAGGTTATGCTCAGGTCCAAGAAAAGCACTTTAGGAACTCAGTTACCTCCTTAGCCCTTAGATATCGTTCATAAGATACTATTATGCTAAGACAGAGTCCAGTCATTTGGAAAACTCAAAGGGAAGTTGTCTTTAGGCAGAGAAGAGCTCAAGGTGCAGTTGTTTGTTTGACAGAGAATTTGAGGGGAATGAGAGTGCCCTTTGGGAGGAAAAAAGCATATTACTCTGGATAGTTGGTTTTAAAAGCTTCAACAGGTATTTGTTTGGACTTCAGGTTATAACCAACGTTGGTTTAAAAAAAAATACCATGGTGGAACCTATCATTGCAGAAACCTGAATCTGGAAGAATTTTAACTAGAAGTGAGAATGCGTGGCTAGTGAGTGTGAAGTCCCAAGTTCAATACCCTGTGCTGGGAAAGAAGACTTGAAGTCTCTACAGTAACGTCTGGAGACACGTTTTCTAACATGACTGTTCACCTAGTGGAGGTGATCAGGCTCGAATGACACTTCACTTGTAAATAAAGCCGGTAATACTTTGGACTCAGGACCCTGAGCTGTTTCCTTGGGCTTTGGGAACCTTGAAAACCTGAGTTCCGTTCCTGAGACCCACATGGTGGAAGGAGATAACCAGCTCCCTTACTTTGTCTTCTGCCTTCTACAAATGTACAGTGGAACATACATTCACACATACTAAATAAATGCAGTGTAATCAAATTCTCAGACTCAGTAAATATGTGTGAGAACTAATAACATCTCAGTAAGAAGACTTTTTTCCCCCACAGGTTTTTGTTTATAGTAGCTGCCTGACCAATGTTCAAGAAAAGAAGTGATTTAGTATCAGAGAGAATGAGAAATGTTTGCATGAGGTTACTGGTTAAAGAGAAATCTTACCTACAACTGCTTAGAAGCAAACAAAGAAACTCGGAACTCTGTCTAAGCTTGGCCAGTGGGAATGAGTGGCTTATTTTCATCACATTCGGGAAGTAGATGGCGTACCGTGTGACAACTAGGAATCTGAACCCTCCTCATTTAAATACTACAGCAAAGCAGACTGTCATAGATGTCAGGAAGCAATGGGCCACTTCATGGTCTGTGGTTTGTTGTTGTTGTTGTTTTGTTTTGTTTTGCTTTGCTTTCCAGGCAAATAGAGGTTTGGGAAATGAGAATATTAAAAAGGTGCAGCTGGGGAATGGATGACAGCCTGCTCTCAGCACATACAAAATGCTTTTCTCTCTGTGACCAGATTCATAAGTTATTTTAAAAAATATAGCAACTTGATTTCCTTACTGAGGGCTGAAGGGGATCCCCAACACCTCTATTTCAAGCGGCAGCTTTGAAATATCACCGGTTTTAAATCACGCTAGAGTTGTGCCAAGTAACCGTTCACAACATTACTGAGGGTTCTGGGTTGCTTGAGTTTATCTTAACAATTTCTTATCTGTCCCTATTTTTCTTTACCTTTATTTTTTTAAGTGTAAAGCCAAAAATTAACGGGGGAGAGGTGAATAGGCATTTTTCTTCTTGATCTAGAGACTTCTGCAAAGAACTTCTAATTACACAGGAGTAGTAACTCAACAGGTATGCTGAGACAGTTACATTTTAGCTTAGTAGAAAAAACATACATGCTTTTATTTACATTGTATGTGGTATGTATGTTTCCTGTGTGTATTCAAGTACACATGTCAGAGACCAGCCTCAGTTTGTCTTCCTTTATCATATTCTTCCTTGATTTTTGAGACAAAGTTACAGAGTACATTATTCAGCTAGGCTGGCTGGCCAGAGGACTCCAGGGATCCTCCAGTGTCTGTCACCTGAATATGGGATCACAAGCATGAACCATCATGCCCAGAATGTTGTATGTGACTTCTGGGAATTAAACTCTAGTGCCCATGTCTGTATAGTAATCTTTCTCATAACTGAACCACTTCCCCAGCCTCTTTGCCAGGCTCAGACTAGTGGGACACACTTGGATCTTGTGGGTGTAAATGAATGAACTAAGGAGTGACATGCAGCCCTGACCTTCTATGCTGGTGGTGAAGTGTGTCCCGAGAAATGTGTTCTAAGATGCATCCATCGCCCTGTGCAAACCAGGAAGAATGCCATCCCAAACTCCCAGCTGCAGCGTCACCAAGAAAGAAATCTTAGGAGGCCATTGTCACATAGACTACTATTCACTGAAATGACTTTATGTAGGACATATTTAAAATCTCACCCTGAGCTGTGGGCCATGTGGGTCTGAGAACCATATCAAAACTTGGTGTTAAATTTGTGTTAGATTTGATGAACAGCATGGGAAAATCTCTTCTTCATTGTACAAACAAATTGAAGCATTAGCAGGTGGTGCTGATCATTTGAGATTTGTGACATCAGTCCTGTCCCACACTCCTATAAACCCAGTGGTTCCGTTTTCCTCCTTACACTCCTGCCCTCCCTTCCTCCTGTCCTTCCTTTCTTTCTCTTTCTCCTTTCTTTATTATCCTTCCTCTCCTCTCTATTTCCCTTCTTTCTCCCCTCCCCCTCGCTTATTCTTTCTGTAGACCTTAAGTCCTTCATTGGTCACACACAACATAGTTGCTCATGGGCTCAGTGTGGCAAAGACATTATCCAAGATAAGTTCTTAGTAGAAATCTGCATTCTTTACTTGGAATATTTTCTCTAAATGTCAGTAATGTCAAGTAGAAAGGGCTGCATATTTAGGTTAGTAAACCTTGTTTAATTCCCTCTCTCTATCCCACCTAACCACAGCCCCTTAAGTGAGCCATCTAACCTTTCACTAACTCAGCTTTCTCATCTTCCAAGTAGATATAATTATATTTCTAAAGTACATTAAAATGATTAATAGATGAGAAAGTTCTTCAATGAGCTCTGTTCAATTTTGTGCTATTAATAATTTAAGACTGGAAATTATGGGGGGGAGGCAGCCTTCACTTTCCCAGATGCCAGTAGGAACCAGTGTTTTGTGTCTTTCTCAGAAGCTCAAATGGGTTCTGGTGACATCTCTAGAATCTCCAGAAACCATGCAGAGAACAACAACAACCAAAACAAAAGCCAAACAAACAAACTGAAAATCAAAAACCAGGCTTAGTGGTGAATGCTTGTAATCTCAAAGCTGGGGAGGGAGAGACAAGCAGCCCTGGTGCTCACTTGGCAAGCTCTGGACCAAACAAGGTAGAAAGCATGAAGGATGACAGCCAAGGTTGTCTGATGACTTCCACATGAATGCAAACACACACAGAGATACACACACATGTATACAGAGACACATACATACATACATACTTGCATATTTATACACACCACATGAACACATACTCAAAAATCTAGGTTTGGATGTCTTCATGGTCTTTACTCTGCTGCTAACTAGTCATGGTGCCATGGTACAATGGTTGGCGTGTTTTGTTTTGTTTTTTAAATGCTATGGTACCCTGTTGACTGTCTATAATAGCCTAGCTCAGATAGATTCATAGACCTTCGAGAGCCCTTGGTTGTGTTTTGTCCTGAGTGAAAATGACTTCCATAGGCTCATGTAGTTGAATGTTTGGTTCTCTCTTGGTGGAACTGTTTGGGAAAGATTGGGAGGTGTGGCTTGTTGGAGGAGGTGAGTCACGGGGGGGGGGTGTGATTTGAGGTTGCAAAAGTCCATACCATTCCCAGTTAAGCTCTCTGTCTTGTGCTTGTGGATCAGATGTGAGCTCTCAACTGCTGCTCTAGTGCCATGCCTGCCTGCCTGTCTGCTGCCAAGCTTCCTGCCATGATGGGCGTGGCCTCACCCTCTGAGACTGTGAACCCCAAGCAAATGCTTCTCCTGTAAATTACAGTGCTCATGGCAACACAACAGTAACTTAAGATGGCTTGTCATTCTCCAAGTCCTTGGTAATGCAAGATGCATCAATTCCTTTTTACTCTTAAACTAGTTCCATTCTGAGTCCTTGAAAATGCGCATTTCAGAAGATGACTGTGAAAGACAATCTGAGCAGTGGCAAGAGAGCATTGTTGGCTGGAGAGGTCCCTCAGAGGCTGAGAGCACTTGTGGCATTGAGGAAGGTCTGGAATTCAGTTCTAAGCACCCATATTGGGAGACTCACAAGCACCTGTAATGGCTCCAAGTTGTCTTCTGCTCATTTCTGGCCTCTGAAGGGATTATGTTTAAATATGCACTTGAATGAATATGCATGCATACACATAATTAAATTTTTAGTAAACATGTTTTCTGTATGGAATTCTGGCATTCTGCTCTTCCCTTCTCTCCTGTGAAACTATTTGTTTAATTTATTTATTTATTTATTTATTTATATGTTAAATCTATATATGTGTGTATGTTTTAAGTTTAGCATATTCCCTATCTGCCCTTCCCCACCTTTACCTCAACCTTCTCTAACTCCTTTTAATTTCCTTTGTTTCTTTTGTCATTTCTATTTTTCTTCCATATGTATGTGTGTTTGCATTACATGCACATTGTTTTATATATCTGTATTAACTCTAGGAACTACAAAGGAGAGAAAACCAGAATTATTTATCTTTCTGAGACTCACTAAATTCACTCAATATAATTATCTCCTGTTGTTTCTATTTCCTTGCAAACTACATAACTTTGTTCTTCTTAATGACTGAAAAATTTTCATTGTGTCTATGCACCACACTTTCCTTATCTATTCCTTTGTCATTGGACACTTAAGTGAGTCCCATAGCTTAGCTTAAGTATGGGACTCACTTAATAAATGTTCTTTAATAAAGATCGTTGTGCAGGCATTCTCTTCTGTGTAGTTCTGAACTTTGAGTCCTTAGGGATGGGGCTCAAGGTCAATGTCCTGTATACAGAGTTGAAATACGTTTGAAATACTCTGGAATACTCCTTTGGACAATGAACTGACAGCTATGAACTGTCTACTGTGTACCAGATTTATCTGAAAATGAATGTGACCATGAAAACATAAGGCATAGTCTTATCACAGGTTGTCATTTATTCTAGAGGCAAGACATGCATGTGGGAAATATTTGTGCACTAAAATGAGAGGGTTTCAAGGGACAAAATGAATGATATAGAGATCAGTGAGGAAACATCTTGACTGGAAAGTGAGGCAGATCTGGAAAATAGATGTGCATTCCTGGAAAAGGGGATGTACAGAGCAGTAAGTAGCATCAAAGTGAGCTAGTGTCCCACATGGAAGTGGTGTGACTTTGGGGACTATGGGGTTGTATTAGTGACCCATCTCTATGCTGAAACAAAATACCAGAGGAAAATAACGTAAGGAAGGAAGTGTTTATTGTGACTCAACAGTTTGAAGACACAAACTTTACCAGTGTGGAAGGTGGTGGGTGCCATTCACATTCAGGGTGGCTCTCACCCCAGTTAACCTCATTTATAAATTCCCTCTCACACGTGTCCAGAGACTTCTTTCCATGGTGATCCTAGGTCCCAACAAGTTGATGGTTGGTGTTAATATCACAGAGGTTTTGGAAGTAGGTATTTAAAGTCAAGCAGAAGTAGAACAATTAACATGCTGCAATATAAGCTATATGAATACTCATAAATCAGTTTAAAGTGAACAAGTAAAGATGTTAACTGAGTTGGCAAAGTTGTGAAGCAATTTAAATTCAGTGAGAGAAGGGTTAAATATCTTCCAATGTCCTGACACTATGGAGTTCTTCAAAGCTGTTGAAAAGAATGAAGTACATCTTTATGTGCTGATGTGGGAAGACAGCCACGGAAGCACGCATACTCTGTCAGTGCAGAGAGCATATTTGTGAAGGGTCTGTTGTTGTGTAACGTATTCTTCCATGATTGAAATGTTCCATCCTTCAGAGAAGCTCCTTAAGAAAGAAGTAAAGGACTCAAAATAGCTTCAGGAAGTCCCTAAAACTGACCAGATTCACCAGTCCCTTCCCTGTGAGAATAAACAATAAAAGCTGAGAGTTCCCCTCCAACAAAGCAAAGCCAAACTGCCAAGAAGACCCAGGCAAGAAGAGCTATGGAGACTCTTGAGACCAGTCCAACTGCCTGGAAGAAGCTTAAACCAGCTAAGCTGCTTAAAAGAGGTTTAGACTAACTGAGGCACTAGAAAAGGGTACTCTCCAACCTGTTGAGCTGCCTGTAGACTGTACAGGGAGCTCCAGGTTCCTGGCTTAATGAGCTGTTATCATGCTGGGGTGGGCTTTGGTGACACAGCTGTCTTTGAGTCAATTCTGTTCCTATAAGTAATCCTAATAAAACTCATTGATTTATAGAGTCAGATTTCAGGGGTATCTGTACTTTGGTCTCTTATAGGTTCCCTATTTGGGGTAAGTAGATAGGTGTCTTGCGTCTCCCCAGAAAATGTTTTGCCCCACAACATCTGTTCATTTGCCAACTGATTTTAAAAATTCAAAGTGATGCTTGAAGAAGATCGATGTGAGATCTTGTATTGAATTAAAAAGGAAAGATCACAGGTGAGAAGAGATGCTAGGAGATTTGTGCATCTGCGTACAGACGTCCAAACCAAGGATAGAATGATTGTAAATGACTTCATAACCTGCCTTCCCACTTCCTAGTTCTTACTCCCTCCCTTCCTCCATTTTTCTTCTCCTCCTTCTACCTTTCTTCCCTCTGTCCTCCACTCCTTCTCTCCTTGTTTCCTTCCTTCAATTAAATTCAAAGTTTTGTGTACCTTAAGTGAATATGATACCCCTGAACTCTATTCCACAGCCCTCAGATTTTTAACTTCAGAAATAAAGGAGAGCGGAGAGTTGGTCCCTGTCTAAGCTTGGGAAGTATACCCTGAGAAGAGAAGACTATGACAGCCATGTGCTGGTGAAAAAGCCTCTTGAAGGATGTGTTCTTGCTTCTGTTTCTTAGGATGGAGGAAACTGTCCGAAGTCTGTTGCAGAGCCAAGGGTCTCCGGAGCAGAAAAGGGAAGAACCTGCAAAGATCACGGCCTTCCAGGTACACCATGTTTCTGGGCGCAATGTGTTTGGTTTGGTTGTCTTCCTGGGAGCCATCAAGTCACCTTTATGTGGAGAAATCTTAGGCATGTTTGTTTAACCCAATGATTTCTTAAATTCCTCCCTGAAAGAAGTCCTAGATGTGTGTGCAGGGTTGGGGAGGCATCACGTCATCCTATTGTTGGGGAGGTGAAAGGTGGGGTCATGAGAGGGATCGTCTCAGATGCTGAGTTGAGGGGCACTTGCCAGAGATGAATGACTGGGGAATGCCCGAAGAGAATGAGGGCTGGGCCACTTCAGGCTGAAGAGAAACCTAGCTTAGCCACAGGGATGAGAGGTGCAGCCTAGGCCTGAGGAGATTAGGCAGCCCCAGGTGACTGCCAGGAGGATGCTCATTGGATGGCCAGCCCAGGCTGATCAATGAGCTTCCAAGTACAACTGAGCCTCTGCCTCAGAAACCAAGATGAGAATAGAACTATGGAGGGAAACACAAAAACAACGTGTGCATGTGTACTTGTGTGTGTGTGTGTGTATGTATGCACCTGTGTATTGGTGTGTGTACCTGTGTATGTACATACCTCTCTATGTGTATGTACCATGTGTACCTGTGTGTATATATGTAAGTACTTGTGTGTGTTTGTATGTATGTGTATGTGTATCTATGTGTGTAACTGTGTGTGCCTGTGTGTATTTGTCTGTGCCTGTATGCATATGTACTAGTGATTGTGTGTTCACCTGTATGTATGTATGTACACACATGTGCACATATGTACATGTGAGTGAGATGTACCTGTGTATGTAAGTATACATGTGTATATAGGTACACATGTGGACAACTTTACTGATTATTCCTTAGGTCTTTTCCACTTTGTTTGATACAGGGTCTCTCTCTTGCCTAGAACTTGACAATTCAGCTCTGCTGACTGGCCATGGAGCCCCAGGGATCTGCCTGTCTCTCCTTCCCCAGTGCTAGGATTAAAATGCACAGCCCTTCACCACACTCTTTAAAGGGCTTCTAGGAAACCCAAATGGCCTTGTATGTTCCAACCTCTAGGGACCCTATTATCAACTCTTTATTGATCCATTCTCTATTGGATGCCAGTTAATATGAGCACAAAACAGGAATCCTGTGCCTGCCTTCCTAGTGTCTGAAGACCAGGTCTCTCTGCCAGAGTACAAATGGTGGTGCTGTAAAGTCTATAAATATTCTTGTTTGTCCAGCAGCCTCTAAAGTGGGTATTCTTGTGCTTGTAGCCATCATAAGCGGGTGCCATAGATACCTTTTTAATTGTTACTAAAATTAGAAGTAAGTCCCAGCTATCTCCAGGTTGCCTGTATGGAATTAAACTGAACCACCTTCTGCAGAATATTATATATGTGTTTATGTGTGTGTGTGTGTGTGTGAAGTGTGTATGTGTGTGTTTGTGTGTGTTCTTGTGTGTGTGTATGTGTTCTTGTGTGTGTATATGTATACATAAAAAGTTGGTGGATACATTCTAAAAACCCAGGTCAGAAAGTCACTGTTTCAAAATTGGATTAAATAAATCAGAGCTAGGGAGATGACTCCATTTATAAAGTCGTTGTCCAAGTATGAGGACTTGAGCTCCATCCCTAACACCCAGGTAAAAGCCACAGTTAGTCAAGCACACACGTGTCATGCCAACCCTGGGGAAGTAGAGTCAGCAGGATCCCATGCTTCACTGGCAAGCCCGCAGAACACGATCAGAGACACCAAGCAAAAGAGACCTGACTAAAAACTAAATAAATAAAAAAACAAAAAGAAAGAAAGGGAAAGATAAAAGAAAAAGTGTAGATGGTTTCTGGGGAACAACAGCAGCAATTGATCCCTAACCTCCATATGCAAGTGCACATGTAAGCACACATATTTACCTGCACACATACATACACTAGTCAAACCAGCTACTGAATAATGAAATAGAAAAAAATGAAAGAAAACTCATGAGCTCATGAGACAGTGTTTGACGCTCATTCTCACTATGGAAGTGGCAGTTCCTGAGTGATGGAACCATTGTCCGTATGTGCAGAGAAGGCACTGTGTGCACCAGGGACAGACTCATCTCTTTGGGGAGAAAAATGAGACGCGAGAAGCTTTCCTTCAGAGGCGCCCCAGTGTAAACATCTGCTTTTCTCTCGCTTCATCTGGCTCTGCGGTCCTTGTCTCGGGCTTTCTGATACGCCATGCTGACTCTTCCTGCCACTTGGGCCAGCCTTTCCTGTAGTTAAGTTTGGAAACTTTTCTTTGAAAAAAAAAATCAAAATTGCACATGAGAGAGAGGGTCATTGAGCATCTGTGAAACAGAGCAACTGTTAGAGAGACACATGGTCTCTCTGTCTACCAGGATACATACCCACCAGCAGCCTGGATGTCATGGGATCTGCACAGACTTGATGGATAGGCCATTCACAGCCCCCCTGTGTCCCCAGCTGCCTGTGTGTTTCTCCATTGTCGCAACCATACCCCCTCATGTTCCCACTTCTTTTTAAAAAAAATAAGGAACATGAATTGAATCACATTAGTTAATTCATTAAAAATGTGACAGCCAAATGGGACAAGGAACAAGACTTTGGACCTCACACAGAAAGCCTCTGTGTTCCTTGTTTTTCAGGCTTTAAAAGAAAGCATTTGGAACTAAATGAGGAATTCTAAATATAAATGTTCTCAGCAGGCAGCAATGTTGTTCAAATGACACAAATATAAAGTGTCAAATGCCTTCTCAAGAATTCTATTCTGTTTGTATACTTACGAGTCAACACAGGGAGAGAGTTCTTGTTTCTTTGTATTTTGTCTCTCTGTGTGCAGGTATGTTTATGTGAGGGTATACATGTACGTGTGTGTGTGAGCATATAAAGGTCAAAGATCAACTTTGGTGTCATCCCTCAGGTGCTGACTACCTGGAATTTGAAGACAGGGTCTTCCCAGGCCTGGAACTTGACAAGTAGACTAGGCTGGCTAGCTGGCAAGCTCTGGGGAATCTGCCTGTCTCTTCCCCTACACTGGAATTATAAGCATGTGGTGTCTTGTCTGACTTTTCACCTGGGTGCTAGGAATCAAACACAGGTCCTCATGATTACATGGGAAACACTTTACTAACTGAGCAATCTTGTCAGGCCCTGTTTGCACCCTTTTAACTGGAATAGAAAGTAACCATAAAAGTAGAATAGAGAGTGAGTCCAAAGAATTAAGTCATCCTCATCATAGAAAATTTAGAGGATTACACAATGACCAGAAGTGACTACAGTGTTCAAGTTTATCTGATTTCATTCTTCCATTTTCCCTCCCTGAACAGCCCTGTACTATCTGTGCCCAGGGCCACACTTCCAGAGATGGGCTCCATTCAAACATGGATCCTTCCATACAAACCAGAACCAGCTGAAAATTCCCATGGATTGTCCTTGGGGAACTTTTATTAGTTGATATTAATTGTACAAAATAATAAGCTTCACAGTGACATATATATATATATATATATATATATATATATATATATATATATATTGGCATTATACAGGTGACCATATTCATCCCTTCAGTATTTTATAGAAAATAAGTTACATTGTATGTCACCTAGTTCAACATCATAATTACTGTTTTCATCCATAAGTGATTCTTTAGAAGAATTGCCAGCTGTGGTTAAGTATTGAGAAATGTTTCTTTCCTAGTTATCCTAAGAACTGTCCATCCTCAAATATGCACATTGTCATATTAATTTGTTTTTGTGTGTGCATACAGAAGCATACATGTCATGGCAATGCATGGAGATCAGAGGACAACTTGGGAGAGTCAGTTCTCTCCTTCCTATATGTTTTGAGGCAGGATCTCTCCTGTTCTGTTGCTGTACTGTGTGTTCCAGGCTATCTAGCCTGTGAGCTTGCTGACAGTTCTCCCATCCCTGCCTCCAGCCTCACCACGAGTGCATAGGGACTATAGATGTATACGATCACATCCTCCTTTTACATGGGTTCTAGGGACTGAACTTGAGTCCAGTCTCTCATAGTTGGTGCCTTTACCTGCCTGAAATATACATGTCACTATTTTGTGCTGCACAGAAAGTGCCATAGAGCACAACTTAAATGTGATTTCCAAGTTAGAAAGTTCTCATTTTCCAGTTCTTCACAGCCTTGCCTGAGTCTTGATGTCACCCGAGGGACTTGTCATGGCATCATCTCAGTGGCTGCTCCCTGAATCTGCTGAGTTCAAACTATGAGCATGGCAACGCTGATGACTTGATGTTTTCTTTGACAGAGCCATCAAGGGAGTTCTCTGGCCCCTAGGTTTGGCTGGTAACTAGGGAGATGCTTCAGGACCGCCCCACCCCACCCCCTATTCCCATTGCATCCTTCCCTTCGTCCCTTCCTGTTATGGGAGACGATGAAGCTGAAGTTTGGAACTCAGTTCTCTTTGTCCCCCACCCTCACCCCTAGTCACACACAGCACATGCTGCACTCGCCAGTACTGAGTCATACAATGTCCTTGTCTTCATATGCACCCTGGCGGTCACCTAGCCAAAAGAAGACATACAACTGTAAACCCTAGAAATCACAGCAGCTATTTATAAAGTGTTTCCTTTCTTTTTGTCATTTAAAAATGGGGTGGGGTAACAAGCCATGACATTCCTGTGGAGGTCAGAGGACATCTGACATGGGCCTGTTGTCTCTTCTCACCTTCTGGGTCCAGGGGATCTAGCTCAAGTCCTCTGATATCTTTATCCACTAAGCCACTCTGTTGGCCCTGTCTTACCATTTTTATTTTAACCTAAAGAAGACATATAAAACATTGATGAATAGTAAATCCAGTGAGCATGTACAAGCTAAGAAAAATGGTATTTAAAGTTCTGCTGTTTGTGGAGAGAGTGATGAAGTCGTGGCACAGCTATTTATAAAATTATAAATAATTGGGATATGAAATGTTTTTGTGAGTGCTGTTATTTATGTCTGTGTCCTGTAAACTTAGGAAGACTCTGATGCTGCTTTGAGAGATTTGCCCTTTCCTTCGACTCTCTCTGAACTCTGGATGGCTGCTGGAGTGGGGAAGGCACTAAGTGGAGTGTTTTTATTGTGCGTCAAGTCTTAAAGGACTGAATGATCCCTTGAGGGAGCAATTTTTTTTTAGTTCCTCTCATCCTGGTTCTAAGCAGTGTCCTTTATTCACATAGGTCAGATGAAAGTATGTGTTTAGATCCAGAATAGAAAAACATACTGTCCTTTGTAAAGGATGGACATTCATTTTTCTTTCTGGGAGTATTACACAAGATGAGTTTCATGATTTTAAGTCTAGAAGTCTCTAAAACAGTCTTATCTGGGAGTAATTTCTTGTTGCTTCACTAACTGGTGATTATTTTTAAGGTCATAATCTCCAAATAATGCTGGTGTGTGTGTGTGTGTGTGTGTGTGTGTGTGTGTGTGTGTGTGTGTGTGTGTGTGTGTGTGTGTGTGTATGCACGCACATGACTGCGGACATGTGTGCCTGTGCTTGTGGAGCCCAGACACTAACATCCAGTGTCACGCCTGTAGGACATAATTCACCTACTTTATTATCTGGCAGGGTGAGCATGTTTGGTAGTCAGAGGACAACCTGAAGGAGGAGGTTCTTTCCTTTAACTCTGGAGTGAGGCTGTCCCTGAGATGAAACTCAAGTTGTAAGACTTAGCAGCAAGCCTCTACCTGCTGAGCCATCTCATGGACCCCCAACAGGTTTTGTGAGACAGCATTTCTTTCCAGGCTGGAGCTCAGCCGTTAAGCTACAATGACTGGCAAACCAGTGAGCCTCAGGGATCAATTGGTCTCTACCTGTGTAGCCCACGAGCACACACCACTATAGTGGCACTAATCTTTGAAACAGATTGAGGAGTTTAAGTAGGATCCCTGAGAGCTTAGCTACCTCACTCATCTCAAGAATGTCACTGCTCTCATGGGTTCTATTTCTATTGTATAGTTCTTGGTTTCTTCCTAAACTCTGTATTCAGACCTGAATATTTTCACTATTAGATATTATGACCCTTGAACTGAATTCTTGCCAAGCATAAGTAGAACAAGTCTTCTTCTCTGAAACAGATATAACCTATGAATAAATGCTGCCCTGGGAAGGTGCATTTCTTCCCTCCCTTTCTTATGAGTGAGTTGGCTGTTGCTCCGTGTACCTCTTACCTTCCTAGCTCCCCTCAGCACAGAGATGAACTTCATTTACAACACTCAGGGTGCCTTCTAGGTCAAGAAGTCCCTTGTATAGAATCTAAAAGATGTTGCCCTTTGTTAAGTGTGTAGCTTGGGTAAATTCTTGAGGTGCTTCAGATTGTTAAATGGGCCTATCAGTAGTATCTTCCTTTTGGAAATAAATGAGTTTGAACAGAGCCAAATCATAGTATTCATCCTTAAACTCTGACCTGCTTTCTTAACTCACCGCACACCAAAAAACTTGGCTTACTGATGTTTCATGAAGATGTCCTCAATGAAGGTAAAAATAGTCTTAGACAGACAGCACTCCTTTAGAATTAGGAAAAAGGAAACCAGTATCAGGGCTAAAGTACTCCTTTGGTATATCTGTCCGTCTGTCTGTCTGTCTTGTCTGTCTCTGTCCCTTTCTCCCCTCCCCCCTTGCTCTCATATTATCAAGTACTCCTATACATCACCACCTCCGGCATTTTAGGTAGGTGCTGGGGGTCAGAACTGAGGTCCTTACGTTTATGCAACAAATCCCTTACCCACAGAGCCATCTCCCTAAGCCTCCTTTTCCATTTTGTTTGCAGAATGTCCCCCGCTGGGATATTAGGAGAAATGTCTGGGGGAAGGGTGCGAGGACTGAGGTCTCACCAGGGGCTTCTTATCTCTCCAGAGAACTTTTGAAGGACAAAGCTGTTAGCTCACTAGCAGCCACTCTTGAGCAGTGTTTTGGGCTTCTGGGTTTCAAAGTTTGGGCTTAGGTGTTGTTCAGCAAGTGACCATCTACTCAAAAATGTCTTCCTTATGGCTCAATCAGAACACAAGGGTTTAGGCTGCGATAGGATTCTTAACAGACTCCTATAATTCCCTAGCAGTTAAACCTGGCCATTGATGTGTTTAATAGTTTTACTTGTTCCCCAGGTGATTCAATGTATGGGTAGCATTGTGACTTATTTCAGTTCTTGGCTGATAACCCAGGTATAGTCTGAGTTCACTAGGAATAAAATTGATAAAATTAACATATATTAGAAGGCTATTTGTTAGAGTGCCTTGCATGATAGAGTCTGGAGAGCCAAACAGTGGCTGTTTCACCAGAGAGGCCAAACCTGTGGTAGTCACTATGTCTATGAGGCTGGAAGGAGTGGGATGCCGTGAACCAAATGAGAAATGCCCCCGGTAGGATTATATACTTTGAACACGTGCTTACCGTTAGGTGACACTGTTAAAGAATAAGAGGTGAATCCTTGCTGGAGAAAGACATAGTGGAACAAGGCTTTGATTTGTAGCTATCCCCACTTCTTGTTCTCTCTGCGTGTGCTTCCTGGGTGAAGGTTAAATGTGATACCCCCATCTGCAAGGCCAGCCTCAAGCTCCGGCTACCGTGTTTGTCCTGTCATTTTGGACCACATCCTCTCTAAAGCAGAGGCTTTTGCCGTGGTGTTCTATCGCAGCAACTGAAAGCTAGCTGATACGGCCCAGGAGATGGTTTCTGATCAGCTGATGCTTTTGAGGTGAGACCAGGGGAAGATCTCAAAGGAAGTCTGAATTATAGTGACAAAGTAAATGCAGGTGGTGTGTTTTTTTTTTCCCTTCACACACCCAAGATCTTTCCCCTACTCTCCTTGGTTAGAGTTAATTGTCAATCTGACATGATCTGGATACACATAGTAGATGAATCTCTGTGCATGCCAATGGGGAAACTCAACTTAATTGTGGGTGGAATCATTTCATGGTCTGGATAAAATGCAAAAGGGGAGCTAAGTGGCAGCATCCACATCTTTCTGCATACTCTAATTGGATGTGAGTGACCAGCTTTTCACTTATTCTGATAACATTGAGATTGACGAGAAGAGGAGGCCATATGTGATCCTAAACCAGCTAAGACTTAGCTCAGATGGGCTGGTTTTGGAATGTGGAAGTTTTGCTGTCATGCCCTTGAACTTAGTCAACTCTTAAAAGATGGAGCTCCTAAACAGGCCTATTAAGTATTACAGTCTTCCTCTCCAGCCTTCCTGTCAGCTGGCAGGCTTGCTCAAGTGTAAACAGTGCTGTTTGATTCCTTTGCACTGAGCTCACAAAAGTTCAGATGAGCAGAAAGCAATCAGGAGCATCTAGGATGTTCCATGGACATCCACAGTTCTGCGGAAGGCACCTGATATCAAACCAAGCTCACGGCCCCTTGAGCCCACCGAAGAGTCATGCCTTGCTGTGGCTCTTGTTCTTGCCTTCTTTGCACCAAGGTTCTTTTTTCAGTTTGATTCCATAATTGTATGAGGAGGTAAAAAAGTATCTTTCTCCCAAATGTGTCCTGTTTGATAGATTTGATAACTGATCTCTAATCAATTTTGTTCCATACCAAATTGATTTATTAACTAATGAATTAGACAAACAATCCGTTTGTCTGCATGCTAAGGCCAAGTGGATACCATAGTCTGACTTAGTAAGTTTCTGCTGTAATTACAAGTGAGGATCTGAGAACAGCTCCTTTGCAAATACTCTACAATCTATTTTATTGCATTTACAAAATAATTTGTAAACATACCCTCAAGATATAAATTAAGCTGTATTTCTCTTGGGTCACTGTATTTGATTTTTCTCTCAAAGCCTACAGTTATTGCGTTTTTCTTCATTGTGTATTTTTAGCACCTCTTTCATTCTGAGCATCTCAGCGTCCCCTCCAGGGAATGATAGTGGAAACAGGCACTGTAATAATTAATATGTCCTTTGCCATCATTTGATGCACATGTTAACCTTTCCAGATAGCCAGAGCAGGAAGTTTGGTTCACCTTGTCAATGAGGAAACTTCATTTTACATAGGCCGTTGACTTTGTACATGTTGTACAGTGAGTCGGCCTGCTGTGCACTAGACTCCACAGTTTGGTAGGGATAGTGTTAGGACCCATGCTCCTCAAACTCAGCTGTGTCTGGAAATCACCTGTACAGCTTTAAAATTAATTACTCATAGGGGGCTGGGTGGGTGGTTTGATGGTAAAGTGCTTCTTGTACAAGTGTGAGGGCATGCTTGAGTTTAGGTCTCAGAACTCATGCAGTACTGCATGCTTACAAACCCAGCAAGGCAAGGGTGGAAACAGACAGATCCCTGGCCAACCATCAAGCCTATTTGGCAACAAGTTGCAGGCCAGTAAGAGACTCAGAACTAAGGTGGGGAAGCAACTGAGGTAGATGTCCCTAAATCAACCTGTAGTCTCTATACATGCCTGGCATGGATGAGTAATCCTCCCACACACGTGCACACATGAATACAGCACATGTGCTTGCACACACACACTCATGCACACACCCACATGCACACACAAACACATTATGCATATTCCTGCTTAAAGATTCTGAGATAATTAGCTTGAGTATGGCCTGAACATAGAAATTTTCATAATTTCCACATCTTTCACAGTGTTGCAGGACAGGTCAATTATATACATTGCTCTCTTGCTTGCCATACTGAAGAGTTTTCAAATAATCACAGGTCTCTAATGAGAGAAAAGAGGATCGTAGGTACTCTAAGATATAGTAGAGAATCAAGGGTACTCTGATGGGAAACAACAGAGAAACATGGCTACTGTGGGACAAGGAAACAGATGAATCTGAGTCTCTGATGAGAGGTAGCCCATAATCGCAGGGGGATTATATAGGCAAAGATGATTATGGGATACTCTGGTGTGAGGAAGCACGGGATTGTGGTTCGATGCGATGCCTCCAGAGACAACAACCTGAACCGAGATCCCACTTGAGCTACTCACAAATGCCTGGTGTTTGGAGTTCTGTATGTATGTATGTCCCAGCCATACCCAGTATATGCATTGTAGTAAGTTCATTGCTCCAGAATCAGTGTCCGTAGTATACACAGATCAGGGAGTCACTCAGGAAAATGATGATACATGGGTGGACCCAGTTCAAGCTTTCCAGACAGAATGACTGAGATATGGTAGAGCACTCATGCGAAGCAGATTCCTGAGGGAAAATCTAGCTGTGAGAGGGTTCTAATTAATGGAAAGTAATTTAACTTCAGTTAGTAAAAGGAAATCATAGATATAAAATTGAATGCGCACACACACACGCACACACACACACAAAGATGAAATTCTAAATTTTCCCTAATTAGGGTTATCTTCTAAATTGGCTTCAGGCCTGTTCTCCCTTTGAAAACAATGAACTGATAAGCCAGTGTTAGAGTTACCAAATGAAGGCTTTTCTCATGGTATACCAGAAGGTCCTGGAAATGCAGAGATTATAGACAGTGAGCTTAAAGGGCCTGTCTTATATCCAACCCTTCTCTGTTGAAACAGTTCAGATCTTCTACATAGAGCTGAATTTCCAGGCCAGGTTAGACTGAGCCATTCCGACTCTTCCACCAAAATCTGGGAAGGTCTTTGTCTTGAAATGCCTTCTGGGGTTTGTGGGTTGAGAGAAAGATGTACAACTGAGCACTATCCTTCCTGCAGAGTGGGAGTCAGGCAGGAGGCCTAGGAGTAATTGCTGATAGACTCCGTAACATGGATATTCGTTCTCTCTGGAAATCAGGCCACTTCAAAGGCTGGGGAGATCATATTTCCTGTAGTGGCAAAGATCACAGGTCATATTTATAAGTGGTTGTTTGTTTTGTTTTGTTTGTCATGTTTATGTCTACTACAGTATGACCAGTTAATACCCATGGCTCTGGGGAGGGGATCCGCAGAGGCCAGAGGAGAACCTTGGCCTTGGCTGTCATTCATCACGTATCACCCATTTGTTTTGGTTTGTAGATAGGGCCTCTTACAGGCTGGAACCTGCCTGGTTTCTTCAGCTAGCTTGCTGAAGATCTCCTGGGCTGCCTGTCTCAGCTTCTCCAGTACTGGGCTTACAGTCCCCCAGTTACTTCATGGGTGTTCTGGAGATCAACTCAGAGATTCATGCTGGCAAGGTAAACACATTCCTGGCTGAGTTGTCTCTCCAGACCTGCCCATATTTTGCTAAGGGACGAGCTCAGGTACAACTGGTGAGGGTCAATAACTGTGCGGTGAGGAACCACCTCTCTCAGAAGACCTAGAAGCTTGGCGGAAGCTGCAGGTGTTAGAGCCGCCACATCTCAGACCTGCCAGTCTTCGCTCGCCCCTCATCCACTTCTCATTCACCCACTTCATTTTACACGCGTGGCAACGGTGCAGACACTTGGCTAGGTTTACCACAACCACTCTACCTACGAGTTGAAGACTTGAAGCTCAGACCCAGCTTCCTGAATACTCTGCTGTCAGTAGCCGCAGAGGATCCCTGAGGTTACTCGGCTTTAAGAAGGCCACTGATTAAATCCTGGCGAATTTTAGAATGCCTCTGGGAGAGCCAATTATCTTGGAACCCCAATTTTCCCACCCTATTCTCTTTAAGTATGCAGATTTTTTATATGAAGAAAATGGTTGCCTCACTTCCAGGTGAACTTTTTAAAGTTACTCTTGAATGTACATAATCTGATGCTTCTAATTGGATTTAGGATCCTACCCATTTCTTGACAATTTATAATAAATCTTCCCCTTCTTACCAAGATGAGTCACCTGGCAGCTTTGGGGCTTTCTCTACCTCTCTGCTGCCACTGAGGCTGTGAGTGATTTGTCAGGACCTACCTCCCACTCCATGACAAAAAGACACCCCACCAGAGGACTTCCTGCCATTTCCAGGGCCTAGGGGATGAAAATAATAGTTTTAATGCCAAAAAACCCAACCCACTGCAGTATTCCCAGCAGAATTTCATTTGCGAAACTCCTCAGACTATTGAGTCTTATCTTCTCTCTAGAGTTCTGTTTGAACTCTCTTCTCTCTAGATCCTGATTGATCGGTATGTGTTATTTGAATAATACTAAATAAAATACAGTGTTTGTGTTGTAAGTTCTATTTAGGTCCCAAGTAGGTGAGGTGTCTCTCTTTATGGAGAGGAATCTCCACCCCTAAACTTAATTTCCATCTTTGGCCTTCAAAAGTACATGTGATGATGATGATGTGATGAACAACCCCTCAGAGTTGTTCTTTTCACTAACTCCAGGAAGATGAGCCGGGTTTGGGACTCAGTCTACAGAAATGCCCAAGGCAGTGCCTTGACTTACAAGTTCTCTATGGCACTGACAATGACTCTGGTGGTAATACTGGTTACAGTATAAGCTCACTACCCTTACCAGCTGTGTACTTGACCCAGTGAGAGTCACCTGAGAGGAGAAGCCTCAGTTGGGGAATTGTCTTGATCTGATTGGTCTGTGGACTTGCCTATAAGGGATAGTCTTGATTGTTAATATAGAAGGGCCCAGCCTACTGTGGGCAGAACCATCTCTAGGTACATAGTCCTGAACTGTGTAAGAAAGTTAGTTGGGTTCAATCCAACCTGTAAATCAGCTAGCAATTAGCATCCTCCAGTTCTTGCTGTACATTTTTGGTTGTGATATAAGTTCTTTGGTCAAAGGTAATTCTGTGTGGGTAGCAACCAGGCCTGCCTTTCAAGTTTCTATCTTTGAGTTTCTACCTTATCTTTCCTTAATGCTGAACTAAAATCTGTGAGTGTAAGCTAAAATGAACCCTTTCCTCCTCTAAATTGCATTTGGTCAGGGTATTCTTTCACAGTAACAGAAAAAAAGAAGAGAGAAACAGAACTCCAGGCCATCCCGTTTTAAGGGAATTGGTTTAATGTTTTTTTCATTGTTTGTGCAAATATTCTCTTGGTGCTTTATGTTAATAATGAAAAAAATCTTTTTAAAAATTAGCTGAGCTAGGTGCACATCTATAATCCTAGCACTTAGGGGGCTGAGTCAGGAGGATCAGAAGTTTAAGACAAAACTTTGCTGTGTAAAAAGTCAGTCCCTCTCTTTCATTCCCAATTTGATGGTACTCCATCTCCCTCCCTATCCTCCACCCCTCACACATATAGGTAGATAGATGGACTGATGGTCAGATAGAGAGAGTGCATAGTATACTTGTCATCAGTGGTAATAGCACAGGTGACTCCATCTGTCAATCAGTGTATTAACCAACCAACAGTGACATTTGTGACTTCTTGTGCTATACTTGGTGTGGTGTTATGGATGTGCTATACATTTCGATCCCTGAGAGACTTATGCTCTATCATCCCAACCAGTCAACCTGTGTACAAAATGTCTTTACTGATGTGACTTAGCTATCTCTCTTCTCCTTTTGAACTATTATTATTGCAATTTTCCCTTAATTATTCATGGTGCTCTGTTTCTTTAAGCCCATCACAAATTCAAATTATTGTATTTTAAAATTATTTAGTGATGTATGTTGTGCACATATGTGCATGCATGTGTGTGTGCACACTTGAGTACAGTGCTAATGGAAGCAGAAGAGGGTGTCAGAACTGGAGTTATAGGCAGTTACAAGCTTCCTGACATCGGTGCTGGGAACAGAAAATTGGGTGCTTTGAAAAAGCAGTAAGTGTTCTTAACTGCTGAGCCATTTGTTCAGTCCCCAAAGTGTTAAGTTGAAAATATATGATGGCCATCCCAGCCTAGTCTACGCCTTTCTTCAATGTGCCCAGAACCTTTATTAGTCCACAGTCAAGAAAAACATTGAACACATGCCACCAAAAGCCACATGGATGCCAGGGGTCTAGGCCGCAACCATGTTGGTGTCTAAGGACTGTGCTGCTACCAGGACCATGCCATGCTGTCATCCAGGTCAGGGATGCTGCCAAGGGCCATGTCTGGGTCTGTGGCACTATAGCAGCCAGAGTCTATGTTGCTGTACTTGGCTCTGGCTACCACCAAGGGCCGTGTGAATGACTCAGGTATGATCAGCCACCTGAGAACATTCCAAGGGCCATGCTACCACCAGGGCCATACTGATCTGGGTGGCACGTGCTGCCACGGGTCCATAGTGATATCCAGGAAGGAGCTGCTGCTGAGGGCCATGTCTGAGTCTGCGGTCCTGCTGCACCTGAGGTCTGTGGTTATGATTATGGCCTCTGTTACCACAAGGGGTCATATGAGCCATGCATGTTGAAATCGAGGGCTATGCTGAGCAGCCTCTACCCTTCACTAACCCTAATCCTCAGAGGAGACCTGACTCCCCACCCCATACCTGCAATGGGGAATGATGGCCTCACCTCTCACCATGGCCATTACCTCACCTGGGCAGCACAATAGAGCATATCCAGTTATCATGGATGCAGGTAAGCCAGCCCTGAGGTCATGAGAGCAGCAGAGCTGACCTCAGGCCCCCCTCATCTGCCATGTGGTGGCATGGGTAAGAGAAAGATGCTCTCCCTTTCTTGTCCTTTGCCTCCTGGGGCAGGCGAGAGAGCTGGCCCTGGGTCATGAGACTGGGAGAACTAGCCCTGCCCCTCACTAGCTACAGCTCATGGGAGACCAGGCCCTGCACTTTGCCTGGGCAACACCCTAGAGCTAGCCCTGTGGTCAGGGGTATAAGTGAGCCAGCCCTATAGGTGTAAGAGCAGGAGAACTGAGCCTGCCACCCCCTTGTATGCCCTCTACAGCAGTCAGGAAAGAGGGCCCTGCTCCTTGCATGAGCAAAGCAAAACAGTAGTGCTGGCCCTGATTGTATGAATGTGGGTGAGCCAGATCCAAGGATTTGAGAGTTTAGGAACTGGTCCCACTCCTTGCTGTAGGCTGCATTGGGGGTGAACTAGCAGAGGCAGTGCTGGAAAGCTCTCCTGGATGATGAGGGAAAACTGGTAGGCTGACCAACATAGCTACCACACAGACCCAGAACCAGGGCTATGAGTTTGTGATGTAGGATTCCCCTCTGTATGGTATGAATATGTTTTATTACCATTGGGTAATAAAGAAGCTGCCTCAGCCTATAGCAGGGCATAATATAGTCAGGCTGGAAGAGAAATAGAGAGAGAGAGTAGGTGGAGTCAGAGAGATGCCATGTAGCTGCCAAAGGAAGCAGGTGTCATGGAACTGTCCAAGAAGTAAGAGCTAACAAGCCACGAGACTTGTGATAAAATATAACATAACAGAAATGGGTTAATTTAAGATGTAAGAGTTAGTTAATAAGAAGCCTGAACTAATAGGCCAAGAAATGTTGTAATTAACACAGTTTCTGTGTGATTATTGGGGTCTGGGTGGCCAGGAAATGAACAGGCAGTCTCTGGCTACAAAATGACTCTGTAGTATAACTTATTAAGTAGCTATATCTAAACATACTGGCAATAAAATATCTTTGACATGATCTAGCCTGTGACTTGGTGCTATCCCTTACTACTGCCACCCAGCATGGCAAATGAGGGCCAAATCACATGTCACTGACTCAGGAAAAGATTGACATTCAAAGTGTGGTTCCTATTAAACCCATATTGCTTTTCCTTTCTTGTTAAATGAAAAAAATGGCTTGTTAAGTGTAACCATGTGTAACCATCATAAGTCAAGGCCTGCTTGTGGAGTTATCATCTCTGCTCCCTCCTATGCATACTTAGAGGATTCTATGTTGAGAGACAATTGCCTCCCGGTCAGTTCAGTTTACCAAACTCAGGAGATACATAAATATGTCTCTTCCATTGATCACGTAAAAAGGATCCAGTATTGACCATAATTTCTGAAGCCAACTTTGATCATCTGACAGTCTGAATTGATGGAGGTCATAAGACAGACCTTACTTAATTAAAAAACTTTAATTGACAAATTGAACTTTTTTATCCTTGTGGTATACAACATGATGCTTTGATATATGTATGCATTATGGAATGGTGAATTAACTTAATTAGCATATGCTTTACCTCACACATTTGTCTTTTGTTTTGCTTGTGATAAGAACAGTGAGAAAATGTACATCTCAGCAATTTCTTAACATCTTAGCAAGTTAAGAATACATTGTTAATAGCTGTAATCACCATGTCCCATGTGGACTGTGTTGGTATTCTTCCTGCCTCACTGAAAGTTTGTATTATTTGACCAATATCTTCTCAATTCCCTCACCCCATCCTCAGCCCAAGTAACCAGGATTTTGCTATCTGATTCTGTCACTTCATTTTTTTCAGATCTTAAAAGTCAGTGAATCAAGTGGAATTTGTCTTTCAGACTGCTTTATTTCACATATTATCATGCTTTTGGGGCTTGCCCATTTGCAACAAAATAAAAATTTTTACATTACTTACATTTATTTTAAATTAAAATTCTCCTAAGAAATCTTTGTGTGAGTTTACATGTATGTGCATGCACATATGTAGATGCCAGAGCACAGCCTCAGGTGCCAGCTTCCTTGTTTTGTTTGAGATAGTTTCTCTCACTATCCTGGGAACTTAACAAGGCTGGCCAGGAAGACCTGGAGATCTGCCTCTCCTTCTTTAGAGCCAGAACTACAAGCAAACACTTCTATGCCTAGATCTTTTACTTGGATTCTGGAATTCAAACACAGGTCCTCTTGCTTGGACAACAAGCGTTTCACCGACTGAGTTATCTCCCTAGTCCATGTTTAGGCTCCTAGCCATGTGCTCATATCAGTGTGTGTAAGAGGCAGTGGGAGGACACCCACACCATGTACCATTCAAGGTCAGTAACTGAATTATCAGCTTATCTCAGGAGGACCACTAGGTAGGTGCGCCACTTCCCTTTTGGAAGCTCTCTCCTGGTATGAATTCCATAAGAAACCTGGGTGGAGGACATTATAAATTTTAACCTTAAGTTATAAATTTGTCTTTTTTTGTTTACTAGCTTCCAAGAGAGGGACTTAAGTGCAATCATTCACCATCTATACGTTATTTTCCCATCTATACAGCATTCTTTTTTGAAGTATTTATTTTGTGTGTGTGTCTGTGTGTGCATGTGTGTATGTGCATGCATACGTGTGTGTGTACATGACTCAAGGTGTGTGAAATCCAGAAGAAAGTGTTGGATTCCCTGAATCTGGAGTTAGAGGCTGTTGTGATGTCAACAGCCTGGTCTGTGCTGGGAGCTGAATTTGAGTCTTTTGAGGGAGCAGTAGATGCTCTTACCCACCGTTCCATCCCTCCAGCCCCTATAAGACATTCATACTACTTTATATTCTACCCTCCCACGGTTTACTTAGACAGCCTTATTTATTCCTCTAATTCCTGATGTCCAGACATCTGGAGTCCACCCTTCATGAAAACGATGTCTGGCTCTTCTGTGCCTCTCCATTCCCTCTCTGCAGAGCACCTTAGGAACTGAGCCTCTGTTAAGGAAATAGATGGAAGAAGCAGTCAGAGCATCAGCTGAGAATTTATTAATGTAACTGTGGGAATCTGCTCAATATGGAAGGGAGCTGGTGATATCGAGAAGTGTTTGGAGTAAAGAGTAATGCAGAGAAGAAGGGGATTGATGTGCCCGTGGCTGTGAGTTCATCTCAGGCACATAAAGCAAACACTCTGCTCTCTTATCCATCATACACATTTAATCTCAGAGATTTCATTGCGTGCCTCATTCACTTTGTGAGTCAAATCCAGGGATGAAAGAGGGGAGTTTTATGTGTTTTTTGCCTGGCAGTGGGAATGTTAAACTGTGAACAAATTGGGATGTTCTTTTAAAATCAGTGATTTATCTAATGCTATTTTGTCTCCCACTTTTAAAATGTAGCATGCTAGTGTGGAGCGAAAGTGGCTGGCAAGCCCTGGAAAAAGAAACATGGCTGTGATGTCTGCTCGAGTGCTAGCTGCACTGACAGTTTTTTCGGAGCACCCTCCCCTTCACCTCAAAACAAAATGGGTCAATAAATCATAGGCACTGAAGTTGCTAGGAAGTCTAGGAGTGCCTTGCTGTTTTTCTGTTCAACAAGTATTGTTTTAATCTTTTATTTAATTTTGACAACATCATGCATGGATACATTGATCATATCCACCACAGCTTGCCCACTTCCCTAGACATCCTCTACCTTGTCTTCCTCCCACCTTCCTATCTTTTCATTGTTCTAACCCACTGAGTCCACTTAGCACCTGCTGTAATAGTGACTGCTCCTGGTGGCTTGACATCGCACAGGTCTTGTGCACATCACCATATCTGCAGTGAGTCCTGTGCCATCCCCCAACTCTTACATTCTGAATGTTACTTCTACCATGGTGTTCCCTGAACCTTGCAGGTGGTGATAGAATTAGCCATTTAGGGGTGAGCACTCAGTAGTCATTTATCCTCAGCACTATGATCGATTGTGAGTTTCTGCCTTAATTCCTACCCTACAAAAGGAAGTTTCCCTGACAGAAAGCTGAGATGAACACTCATTTGTGGGTAAAAGCATAAATATTTAGAAGGCAATTTGACAATCCATCCTTTCATAAAACAGGAATAGTGGGTTTCCCCACTAGGGCCTTTGACCTCCTGGCCCATAGGCTTTGGGCCAGGTTTGTAACACCAGGCATGAATTTGCTCCTGTGGCACAGGCCATAGATCTAATCAGATCTAATCTAATCCCCATAACCTCCACACCACCATTTAACCAATTGTTTGTTATGTATTATAATGTATGTTTTTGTTTTGAACTGATCAGATCATCATTAGCCCACTGAGTGGTAATGGTTTCATATACCTTTTCTGAGCCCAACCCTCTCATTTATGATGAAGTCAGTAGCTCTGCAGAAGACTGCCTTAGGAGCCCGGAAGAGATGCCGCCTGCCAGTATCGTAGTACATGGGAGGATAAAGCCCACAGGTTCGCAGATGGGTTCGCTATTAAAGATAGATCTATGCAGACGTGACAGAAAAATCTTAAAGTGAGCTCAACATTGTGTTTCAATTCTTTGTGCTAACACTTCGTGGGAACCATGCTGCTTAATAACTATTCAAGCCAGTCCTTTGTCTACAGAGGACACCTGACTGGCTCATATTTATAATATACTTGCGACACCTCTTTAACTTTGACGATCAATATAGTGATAGTTCATCTTCTTTGCCACCTTGACTGTATTTAGAATTACTAAGGCGAGATGGTTCTAAGTGTGCCAATAAGGGTGTTTCCAGAAAGACTTAAATGAGGGAGGATCCGCTCTGAATGTGGGCAGCATTTTTCCATGTCCCAAGGTCTTGGTCTAAATAAAAAGGAGAAAGTGAGCTGAGCACAGTGTCCATCCTGACAGTGGATGCCATGTGATCAGCTGCCTCACACTTCTGCCACCATGCCTTCCCCTGCGAGGTAGATGGCACCATCAAACTTTCTCCCTAAATGGCTTCTTTTTTTGGCCACAGCAATGAGAAAAAAATAATACTCTTGAATATTCAATGTTATTCAGTATCTTTTGTATTCCTGAAGGATTTAACATTTCATGCTAATTCTAACCCAGTGTCTAAATTATTTGCTCGAGTATGAATAATTGCTTTTTCAGTCTTTGCAATGAGTTAGTATGTAGATGTGACATATGGCTAGATATTCAAAGGGAAAACATTCTGTTGTGACTTTTGCTACTGAGTAACTTCTTGCAGGGGGATGTTGCTTCATATCTCCATCATTTCCGTCTTTGTCTTCAAACTAAGAAACCATAGATATCTATGAATATCAAAAGAATAATGAATGCATTAAGACAGATGTTAGCTATTGGCTAAGGAGATGGCTCAATTGGTAAAGTGTTTCCAAGGTGAGCAGTAGGATCTGAGTGCAGATCCCCAGAACGCATGTAAAATGCTGTAGGTGTAGTGGATGGACCTCTACACCTCGAATTTCAGCCCTGGGAACTAAAGCCAGGTAGATCTCAGGAACTCATTAGCTACTAAGTCTAGCCTACACAGAGTGTTCCTGTTCACAGAGGGACAATTTCCAAAAAAGAGCCCAAGATGAGCAGGACCTGAGGAATGCCCCATTGACCTCTTCCCTCTACGTGCATGGGCACACATGTACAAAAACACGCACACATGTGTACACACACACACACACACACACACAAAATTGATTACTTTTTTTGGTTTTTTGAGACTGAGTTTCTCTGTAGGTTTGGAGCCTGTCCTGGAACTAGCTCTTGTAGACCAGGCTGGCTCCGAACTCACAGAGATCCGCCTGCCTCTGCCTCCCTAGTGCTAGGATTAAAGGAGTGTGCCACCACCGCCCAGCTCATGATTGATTACATTTATTACCATCTCTTTGTATGTGTAGGCTTTGTGTCCATGTCATTTGCTAAAACAATAATAAAATTCAAGAGAGGCTTTGCTGATTCAGGTCCAGAATACATTTGTCTGTGGGTTTAAACATAAATAGAAGGCATCTTGATGTTAAGTCAGTTAACTCAGCAACACTGTTAGTTACCCCTGGATCCTAAGATCTCCCCGGCCATGTATTTACCAGGCCTGGATTCCCTCCTGTGGAATTGGCCTCAAACCTAATCAGGAAGTAGTTGGTCACCCCTATTGTAATAGTGTCAAACAAGGCATTTATACCATCCCCTGTAAGGTTCAGGAACACTGGGAGAGATGAGGTGTGGAGGGGAGAAAACCTAGGCACCAGAAGATAGGGAGAAGGGTTGCAAAATGTCATCCTCTGTGCCAAGTCACAGCCATTGCAATCACAAGCTTATCACACACACCAACTGTGTGTGCCTACACCGGGTCTTTATAGACTGGGCCTTCAACATTCAGGCTTGGGTGGAAGATGGCTCGGGGAGCCCTACCTCTCATTACTGAGCTGTTTGCTATTGACAGATTGAGGCAGGCAGGGCTCGGGGAGGACATTGCCTTTGGTTGTGTACCAACCGATGACTCGACCAGGCTCCAGTGAATAATTCCAATCTAATGCTCGCACAGATGGTGCTGGTAAAAATAAAAGGGTCACAAAATAAAAACCAAAGTCATGAATCTGGGAAAGAGACAGGTAGCGATGAGGTGGATTTATAGGGGTGGGGAGGAGGTAAAAGAAAATGTTCAGGAGAGACTAACTAGAATACATTCTGTATGTATATGAAATTGTCAAGTAAAATCAATCAATAAAGAAAGAAGAGATTTTTCTTCTATTTCTTTTAAAACTTTGCAACCAAAGTTTAGCAAACCAATGCACATAGTGATTCCACACATAAGTAAATGTCCTCAGAGATGGCTCATGTCCAGCAGGCTTTCCTGGAACATGTTGCAGGGCCTCACAGGAAGCCATCACAGAATGCGGCTCCCTAGACCATTCATTCTCAGAGGCAGAGGATGGAATGTGCTAACTATACAGCGCTCAAGTAAAAGGTACAGCAAAAATAATGATTTTTTTAAATGCAGAGGGAAATATGCATATGGGGGAGCACAGAGGATTTTTTTTCTAGAGAAATCTCATAGGCATATCCAATCCTAAATACGTTGTATATCAAGTGTTCCAAATCTCTAGTGGGATTCTACATATTTATCTTGAGTTGAATTTTAAAGGTGATTAAAATTATAGAAATATAAACCCCAAGAATTTTGAGATAATCTATGTTTGGGTTTTTTATTTGTTTTAACTTGTGTGAGTGTGTATGTGCTTGTGCCATGGCCCACACAGCTAGAGATCAGAGGATAGCTTCAGGCATCTGTCTCCACCTTCCACCTTGTTCGAGGCAGGGTCTCTTTTTAGTTTTGTGCTATGTATGGCAGGATAGCAGGCCTTTGAGCTCCCGGGATCGTCCTGTTTCTGCCCATCCCCCTACTTCCCCATAGGAACACTGGGATTACAAATGCTCATACTACTGCATCCAGCCTTTATGTGTTTCCTGTTTTTTCCAACAGAGTCTTCCATGTGCATGACAAGCACTTTTACCATTGAACTATCTTCCTAACCCCTGTGTTTGTATATTTTATTCAAAACATGAAGAAACTGAACAGAAACTAAAGTAATAACTTTAAGGCATATGACTGGCCTGAAGCGCAGTGGGAAGGGATGTAGATATCATATGTCTACTTGTCCTGTACTCTACTAAACTAATGACTTTGAACTTGGCCTAGAGAAGAACAGACTTTTAGATGACAATGAACAGGCTGGGATGCAGCTCAGTTGGGAGAGAGCTTTTCTAGAACACATAGAACTAGGTTTGGTGCCCAGCACTGTATAAACCTGGCATGGCGGCACACACCTATAATTTCAGCACGTGGTTGGAAGGCAGAGGCGGAAAGAACATCCTTAGTTATGTTGTAGAGGTGGTAGAGGCCAACCTTTTCTAAGTATGACCCGTCTTCAAACAAATAAGTTAAAAAATTGAAGACAGCCAAGCAATGGTTGGTGGGCTTTGAGAAAACTGACTCTATCATACATATAAGTGGAGACAGAGCTTTTCTTTTGTCCTAACTTTGTTGTCCCAAATAATCACACAAAAGCTTATATTAATTATGAAATGTTTGACCTATAATTTAGGCTTATTATTAACTAGCCCTTACAAGTTAAGTCAGTCAGTTTCTGTTAATCTACATTTGCCATGTGGCTTCGTTGCTTTACCTGTTTTCTAGCACATCTTGGTCCTCTGGTGGCTGGCTGGCATCTCTCTGACTCTGCCCTTCTTTCTCCCTGTATCTCCATTTGTCTTTTCTGCCTAGAATTATTCTGCCTTGCTATAGGCCAATTCAGATTTATTATCAACCAATGAGTGTAATGCATATTCACAGCATGCAGAAGAATTATCCCAGAGCATTTCCCCCTTTCTGTCTAATCAAAAAGGAAGATCTTAACTGTAACATAGTAAAATTACATACACCAAAAATATTTATCAAGTAATAATTACAGTTACAATATACAGTCTATTTTTATTTGACAAAATTAGAGAAATTATTTAATTTCTATCCTATCTTGGTGAGTTTAAAGTTTTATATCTAATTTATCTTTTATAATAACTAAGTACAACTATAACTATAATTATCTAGTGTTCAACTCCATCAAAGACCTGAGAAGGAAATAATATTACCCAAGTAAGCAGAAAGTGTGGGCAAGCTAATTCCAAAAAATGTAAGAAATGACAGAAACAGCTGACTGTCTGGAAAGTTACCCAGGGTTCTTCTGTAACGTTGGGAAATCCAACTCTGGCCTAGAGGCCTAGCATATCTGATAGACTGTTCTACCTTGTCTTGGTAAAATTTGGCAGGCACCTTTCTTCTGTCCTGCTGGTCCAATTTGGACAGTAACTGTCAGCCATTGAAGCAGTGACAGTTTATTTTCCCACATGGCTAGCTTTTGCCATAATGGAAATAAACTCCATACAGAGTTTCTTTGATGCCCTTCATCTTTTCTGGAGCACATTGGTGCTTTCAAGAGTAGATGTGTCTCACTGTGATAAAAAGTCTAAGTTATCAAAACATTTTTAATGCCATATTACGTAGGCCTTTGAAATGTTTGAAAAATAACTATGTTTCTGAAATATATTTTTGAATATCTAGAAAACCTAACTAACATGACTATTATAGATATAATAAATTTGACTATTATAGATGACTAACTGTATTTTTGTAATTCTGTAGTTCTTAATTATATATTACATTTTAATTGAGTTGTATAAACACCATACCTTAAACAAGAGTAGAAATATACATACTGTATAACAAAATTAACCTTAAATTTACATCAATAAACTAAAATCCATACCAATGTAGAATACTTTGAGGTAAACAGTTGTTTTCTGGATTAAAGTAGCTTCAATAATCTGCCCTTTTTCCCCAGCATTTTTATATCATATCCCCCTTTCTTCTTTTAGAAAGAGATTGACTATGACCAATAAAAATTTGTAACCAACTCCACTTAAGTGAAAACAATATTTATAAACAATACTTTGGGAATTTGGGCATCATTTTTCTATACTACTTCCTGACTATTGGTTGGCACTGGTCATCTTTGAGGGACCCTGAGAAAATTTAGAATAATGGGAAAGTCTTGGCTATAGTAGTGTGCTAGACTAGATCATCTCATTCAGCAGCCTTGCAGCTTTTTTAAGTGCTGCATAATTTAGGCCATTTTTATTATTAGTGTCTGGTCCCCTTGTTCTGCAAATATATAAACTTTTAAAGGTTACATACATCTCTGTATTAATACAAGTACAGTCTATGTATTATACATAAACCAGACAAAAATGATTTTTTTGTTATATGTTTGAGCAGGTAAAATATGTATCACTTGTCTTGTAGTTAGTTTAGGTTTATTTTCCCATGTCTGTAGTCAAGATTTCATGGGTCTTCCTTGATCAAACCTGAAACATCTTTCCTTCCTTCCTTCCTTCTTTCCTTCCTTCCTTCCTTCCTTCCTTCCTTCCTTCCTTCCTTCCTTCCTTCCTTCCTTTATTTTAATATTTCAAGACAGGGTTTTTCTGTAGCTTTGGAGCCTGTCCTGGAACTAGGTGTTGTAGACCAGGCTGACCTTGAACTCACAGAGATCTGCCTGTCTCTGCCTCCCAAGTCCTGGGATAAAAGGCGGGCACCACCACTGCCTGCCTTGATATTTCTTAACACAGAATGAAACCATAGCCTCTCATTTCCTGTTGAAATAAAAATACAACCTCTCCCCCAAGTATCATATCTTTTGACTTAAATTTTGAAGTCAAGATAATTTTTAAATATATAGGTTGGTCTATTATAGCTGTTTTCATAATCCAAGGTCTCTTAGTAGTTAAAAACTTTAAAGACAACACAATAACATACACAATCCAGACTATTTATTTCCTTTTTACGTGACTTATTTTCTGTATATTACCTTATTTTCTTTATATGGACTTTATACTTTTAAATATTTTAATCTATGACTGTTTCTACCCTTTCTCTTCTCTCTTTCAAGCCTACACACATTTTTTAACATGCTGCAACCTGTTTAGAGACCCTTTTGTGTTAATCTGTCTTTACTGTGTATCTCTAACCCTCTTTGTTGGTATGAGCAAAACCCCTAAAGCTTTTACTAATTATGAAATGTTCAGCCTATAGCGTGGTTTATTATTAACTAGTTCTTACAACTTAACCCACTTCTATTAATCTATATTTTGCCACTTGGCTTTATGACTTTACCTGTTTTCTATCTGATCTTCTTTCTCCCTGTATCTCCATTTGGCTTTTCCGCTTGGCGTTATTCTGCCTTGATATAGGCCAAATCAGCTTTATTATCAACCAGTTAGGGTAATACATATTCAGAGATAGAGAAAGATTATTACACAGCACTACCCCCATCAAATGCAATGTCAAGGTGTTATAAGTGTGGTATGGTATCTTGCACTCTGCCTTGATTTTGGCTCCTTCAATGAGCCTTGTGGTCCTGGATCAGACACTCCTAGAAACATAACTCAATAGTAGGGTAGCAAAGGAGTCACTGCCACAGTGATTTTAAGAATTGAGGTGAAGTCTTTATATATATGAGTAGGCACAGAGATACCCAATGGAGCCTGGCATGCTAGGCTGCAGGTGAAGATATACAGGTTCTCTCATTGACTTATTTGCTTTCTAAAATATTTACTAAATTTGTGTGTGTGTGTGTGTGTGTGTGAGTGTGTGTGTGTGCGTGTGTGTGCATGTGAAGATCAGAGGACAACTTGTAGGAGTTGATTCTCTCCTATCAAGTCTGACTTGAGATCACACTCAGGATGTCAGGTTTGGCAGCAAGTCGTTTACCCACTGAGTCATCTTGTTGGTCCTCAATAACTTTAATTAGGTAATAAAATATGAACTCATTTTGGTGACCTCTTCCTACTTTTATTCCTCATTCTAGAATCTGGTAGGCATAGGCATATTTCTCTTTACCACTCACAAAAACAAGGAAAGCAGGAACAGTCAAACCTATTTTGTCTGTTAGGAAGGCTTTCCAAGAAAGGGTGATAGACATAGACCTATACTTGTGAATCTTAGTTCCACTTGCTATGGAAGCCACTCAACACCTATGCAAGGCTGTGAATGCCATGTGCTCCACACATAGGAATAGAGTTCTAGGTTTTCTTGCATTAACATAGAGCATTACATTTTACAGAAACCAGCCTCTGACTTCTGTAGCTGAAGTGGTGTTTAATAAGCTGTGGGGAAATCTGTCTGTCTAGTGGCATACACCCACTGTTTCTGGGTGCTACTTTTAAGTACTTATATTCACTGTCCTGTGGGTACTGTTTTCAATGATTAACTTTCTGTTTGTTTTCCTGATTACTGACAAAACTGGCCATAGTATGCTCATTTCCCCAAGCACTGTTGGACTTTGTGCCTCAGTTTATCTGAAGAGTTCTCAAGAGTGAAAGACTTCTGGCCCCACTCCCAGATACCAACTCACTGGGTCCAGAGTTGGCCAAGGAATCTGCATTTGAGGCAAGCCCTGCTTTTTCTCCCTCTGCCCTCCCCTCCATTGATTCCAGTGTCAGCTGCAATGGGCATAAGAAGCCTTGAGCTAAGGGTGTGTTAGTGATTTGTCATTGTTAGGCAAACCGCATACTAAAAAATCTGAATTACAAGATGCCTGTCAAACTCTGAGGTCATCTACATCATAGCTCAATCAGCTCCTACATGGGCTATTCTTAGAGCATCCTCTTTCCAAGGTCATCTACATCATAGCTCAATCAGCTTCTACATGGGCCATTCCTGGAGCATCCTCTTTGTGTCTTCTGCTAACTGTGCTCAAGTTCACACTCTTACTGCTTCAGATTGTTCCTCTCATCCTTGCACCCCCCACACATATGCAGACACAGAAACAAACACATATCCATACACAGAGAAACATGAACACACATATAGACATGTGCACATACCCACATGTATACACTCACAGATATATACACAAAGACAACCAGACATATGTCAGACATATATGCACTCATGTATGTATATATAGAGATATAGACACACACACTCACACACACACACACACACACACACACACACACACACACACACACGGACCTCTGAAGGTAGCTACTAACTTCCTGCTCAGGAGCCTTCCACTTTGTTAGATTGCAGAGAAATTCTGTCACATTTTGCTTGTTCCCACTTCATCTCCAGCTTCATCTCTGTCCCCAACTCCACCAAGTTCCATTCAAGGTCTCTCAGTTGGATACTCACTTCCCACTTTGGGGGGCTCTCCTCTTCCTTTTCTGATAAGCTCCCCTGCTTATCCGGCTTTCAGTTCAGCAAAAATCCTGTCCCTGCCACCCATCTGTAACTCCATATGATTAGTGTGTGTGTGTGTGTGTGTGTGTGTGTGTGTGTGTGTGTGTGTAGCATGCACATCAACGTATGTGGTCATACACAGGTAGGCACGGAGATCAGAGTGAGGGATCTTCCCCAATTGCTCATATCTTCATATATTTTTAAGACACAAAGTCCCTCATTGAACCTGGAGTTCACTGATTGGCTAGGCTGTCTGCCTATAAAGCTCCTGGGATCCTCCTGCCTCTCCTCTCCCGTCCACCATGCCCTGCTTTTTATGTGGTTACCGGGGATCCACACTCAGGTCCTTGCGCTTGCATAGCAAGCACATTTACCAGCTGAGGCATCTCCTCCTGTGTAATTTGTTCCTTTATACAGAGTCTCTCACTGGGACTGAGCTCCTAGTAAGACTAAGGTAGCTAGCCCATGAGACTAAGGCACCATCTCCTTCCTACTTCCAGTATTACAGATGTACACCGCTGTGCCTAACTTTTTATGTGGGGGCCAGAGATCAAACAGGGGTCTTCATGCTTGTCCAGCAAGCACTTAACCCACTAAGCCATCTTTCCAGCCCTCTGCATTACTTTCTCTTGAAGCAACAGGAAACGTCCTCATACTATATATGGAGATTCTTGTGACATTTTGATTAGCAGCCATTGTATTACATGGTATTTTCCTCAAGATGTGTGTTTTACATCTCCATGTCCCTGGCATTCCTTCCAGTGCCTGATTCATTACTGCTCATCAAATATTGACTAAGTAGATAGATGAGTTAATTTGATCATGAAGTCATGTGACCTCAAGGAACATTGGAGTCCTACTGTGGATCTGACTAGTCACTTGAAAGTCAATAAACCTCATTTGAACATTTCAGCAAAGGAGTGTGTGATCATTTCCCTCTCTATATATTAGAATTTTTTTTTTGAGTCAGGGTCTCCTGTAGCCTGTGCTTGGTCTTGTGCTGGCTGTGTAGCTTTGACCTCCTTCTACACATTTGGATTACAGACATGCACCACCATTCCCAGTTTATCAAGTGCTCCGGAAGGAACTCAGGGCTTTATGCACGTTTAAGCGGGTGCTTTCCCACCTGAGCCACACCCAGTCCCTCCTCCACATTTTTTACGCCTTCTACTTTATAGACAAAGCATCATCTGTTTGCTGGTGTGGAGCTGGGCTGCTTGCTCTCTGAACTAAATGAGCTCCCAGGACTATGATCCTTCTGAGTTAAGCTGAGGCGGCCCGAAGTTCGGTGTTGATTGATACTGTTTTACATAGGCCTGATGATGCAGACTGTTCCACAAGAAAAGACGAGCATCCCTCACTCATGAATCATTGCCGTGCTCACCACTTAGAGAAAGAAACGGCTCTGAGGGAAGCTTTATGTACTGACAAGGCAGAATTTGATTTAAACCCTTCAGTGCTAACTGAGCCCCTAAATCTTTACCTTCAAGGGGACTGGCTTGTGTTTGTTGACGCAAACAAGATCATGATCCCAGCCCTCTGTGAAATATGTGGGGAGCAAGCATTGTTTGTGTAGCAGATTCGCTTCTGTGGGACCCACTGCTGATGAAAGTCTATAAAAATGAACACAGGTCGCCTCTGGAGCCAGCTTTTCCTTCTCACAGTCTCTTATTCTCCAAGTGGCCCCTGCTTGCTCTTCTGTCGGGTGCCTGAGAGGCTGGTGGGAAAAGCAGATTTTATCTGGGGCTCCAGGTTTCTGACCTATGGCCTGTATTCTCAGCTACAGTTTCTCTGCGTTTCTCTCTGTGTGTCTCCATCTCTGTCCCTCTTTGTCTCTCTCTGTGTCTCTTTCTTGGTCTATCTGTCAATCTCTGTGTCTCTTGGTCTCTGTCTGTGGCCTTCTCTGTCTGTCTGTATCTATCTTCCGGTCATTCTTTGTCTTTCTCTCTATCTTCTCTCTTCCTGGCTGTTTCTTCGTCTCTTGTTCTGTCTTTGTTCTGTCTGTTCTTTTCTTGTCCTGTCTCTGTCTGTGTGTCACTCTCTGGTTTTCTCTTTCTGACTCCTTTCCTCTCCTTCCCTAGATCTTTAATTGGTGATGATATTAAAATTTCTGCTATTTTGTCTGATTGTGTGTTAGTTACAATTAGATAAAATGAAGATCCATGATTTTTTTTCAAATGATGGCATGCTTTAATCAGTTTAAGATAAATTTAGAAGCCATCCAGCCACAAATGAACAGCTGTGGGCTGCGGAGGGTGTGCCCATGTTTCCCTGTAGGCCTGCCTCCATCTGTTTTTCTCTTTGCTTGGCCCCTTCTACAAGGCCCCTTCAATATGTACACTTAGTGTTTTATTGTTCTCTAACATTCTCGCTGGCAAATAATTATGGGAGGTGTGGAGAAAATAGCCTAACCCTAATGGAATGGTGTTTGTAGGTCAGTGGGGCAATCTTTTTATCTTCCTCCCCTCCTCTTTTTATCGTTTAGACATGGTCTCACATAGCCCAGGTTAGCCTCAAACTCATATGTAGCTAAGCCTAGCTTTGAAACCTTCATCTTTGTATTAGTTAGTGTTCTAGAGGAACATAACTGGTAGAAAATATTTTTTCATATGTGTAATATATGTATGTATGTATGTATGTGTATGCATACATAAATATGTTCAAAGGGGATTTATAAGAGTAGCTTACAGACTCTAGTCTAAGTAGTCCAGCAATGGCTGTTCCCTGACAGAAAAGCCAAAAATTCTGTAGTTGATCAGTCCATGAGGTTGGGCGTCTCAGCTTATACAAGCAAAGGAATGCTTCGGCAGTAGGATAGATGAATTTGTCAGTGAGGATGAGGGTAAGCAGGCCAAAAGCAAAAGCTTCCTTCTTCCATATCCTTTGTATAGGTTTCCAGCTGTGACCAAGATTTAGGGTAGGTCTTTAAACCTCAAAGGATCCAATCAAGAATTCTTCACAGATGTACCTGGCTGCTCAGCTTTTTATTGATTACAGATCTAATCATGTATACAGCCAACATTGTCATCACAGGCTTCCTGTCTCCATCTCCCACAGTCCCCATCTCCATCTCCCACAGTCCCCTTGTCTCCATCTCCCACAGTACCCATCTCCATCTCCCACAGACCCCTGTCTCCATCTCCATCTCCCACAGTTCCCCATCTCCATCTCCCACAGTCCCCTTGTCTCCATCTCTCACAGTACCCATTTCCATCTCCCACAGTCCCCCTGTCTCCATCTCCATCTCCCACAGTTCTCCATCTCCATCTCCCACAGTCCCCCTGTCTCCATCTCCATCTTCCACAGTCCCCCCTGTCTCCATCATCTCCCACAGTCCCCTGTCTCCATCCTGTAGTTCTTCCAGGGTTCCAGGTTCTCTGCCTTGGAGGAGACATCCACTCACACCTGCCACACCCTTCAGCTTGAGTGTTCTCTTCCCTTCCCTGCCCTAGCTTACTGTTATTTTCTTCTCGTCACTTTCTGCTTGGCCACAGGCAATTTGGACACCATTGCCACACTCAGGTTCCCTCACCACCTTCTCCTTAGGAAAGGCAAAGGAGATAGAGGCCCCCTTGCCTTTCTGTTGTCATTGTTTTTATTATTGAGTATATTGATGAACTATGTATTGAGTTGTTGAATTCTAAGGGTTTTCACTTTGCAAGGGACATTTTGTTCACCTGGAACTTCGCATATGTGGGAAACTGAGGGGTAGAATGCTTGAATGATTTATGAGCCAAGGCTCTGTGCTTGATTCATAAGCAGTACAGCATTCTCAGTCCCTCAATGAGATAATTGTGTGAAGCTTGACATTAGATCCCTGGCTTCTGATGAACCACCCGTGATAGAGTCTGATCTACCTTAGGAGATGCTTTTGGTAAGGTCTGAGCTCAAAGCTTCCTGTATCCCTAACTGCCAGTCATTCCTATACTGGTTATAACTGTTGTCCCATCACACTGCTGTCTATTCTCCACAGCATCTCCCATTGCAGCAATTAGTATGGCACTTCCCCATCCTGGCCTCCACTTCCTCTTTATTCCAAGTAGAAGCAAGCTGGATCCATTTCCATAAGTGGCAAGACTCTTTTTGGTTCATCCGACTCTCTTTATGATTGTGTGTGTGTGTGTGTGTGTGTGTGTGTGTGCACATATGTATACAAGTGCACATACACACATATGCATGTGTTGTGTGAACTAGAAAACAACCTTGACTGTCATTCCTCGGGTACCATCCACCTTGTTTGTTTTCTTTTTGTGCTTTTTGAGAAAGGATCTCTGACTGGCCTGGATTTAACCAGGTAGTCCAGACTGGCTGGCCAATGAGCCACAAGGACATGTACACTGCCATGACTAGGCTTTGTTTTTCAGGATAAACTATTAAACACCGGTGAGGCTTGTTGTTGTTGTTGTTTTACTTACTTTAATAGGACCTTAATAATTGCTCAAATCCCAGTCTCCTCCAATTCCTCCCCTATTTTCCCTACCACTTTTCTCTCCCAACTTTGTATAATTGTGTTTATTTTGAAGACCCCCTGAGTGCACTTAGTGATAACAGGATGGGTATAGGTGTAGGGCTCACTGCTGGGTGGTGGACAGCCTCTCTGGGAGCACATCCCTGAAGCATGTCTCCTTCTCTCGTCACAGTCACCAGTTACCAGGGAGGATTCTGTAATTTTGTCCTTTGTCCATGGTGGGATTTCTCAGCTTGATCTTGTGCAGGTCTCAGCCATACTGTCTGTCATAACCTCTGATGTTTTACATGGGTTCTGGATGTCAGTCACGCACAGGCCTTCATGTTTGCACAGTCAGCCTTTCCTTACCAGGTTATCCCCTAGCTCCTGGCTTGCTCGCTCGCTGATCTTCCTCTTGCATCTTCTTGGCTGCAGCGCAGAGGTCCTCTCTCTTTTTCCCTCAAAATGTCCCCTGCTCTCAGCATTTGCTTCCATTTTCCTTCTGCTTGGATTGTTTTTTTCCCTACTCTAGAGCCCCACTATTCTCATCATCCAGCATCCTCACAAAAGGACAGCTTTTCAGGTAGTGCCATTCTGATATCACCAAATCTTATCCCAAACTGTACCTGATTATACCCCTGTCCATCACAGTGTTCTTTTGTATTTATTTTTTCATGGCATTTGCCACTAGCAACAGTTATATTGCCTAAACATATGGTTTGCCATTTGTCATGTTTCCCAACATTAACTGTAACTTCATTAATTGTAAGAACTCAGTTCTATTTTCCCTGTCTTGAGCACCTGGATCAGAACACGGGTGATAGTATTTACAAACCTCTGTGTGCTGAGTGCATCCATGAGCTGCATTTGGACTTCCCAAGAATCACTTTTGTTGTGGTTTGAATGTGAAATGCACCCCCCATATGCTCATGTGTTCAGACACCCGTTCCCTGGTGGCGGAGCTGTTTGTGAAGGCTGTGGGACTTTTAGGAGGAGGTAGAGCCTTTCTAGAACAAGCAGAGCTAGGGGTGGGCTTTGAGGTCACATCTGCTGTTCACCCTCTGCTTCCTAGGTAGATATAGTGTGACCGGCCAGCCTCCTGCTCCTGACATCATTTGTTTTAATGTTCGACTTTTTCATTAGCAAGTTGACTATTTAAGATATCCATCAAAGCACAGGACAGGGTAGCATTTATAAGTATAAAGAAAGCTGGATGTGTCCTAATAAAGGAAGTAGGGATATTATACTTGGGCATAAGATATATTCCTGGGACTGCTTCAATAGTAAACAGTCAACAGCATGTGTTTTACAAGATAGCTTTACATAAAGTCGTGCAGGAATCCAGGTGAGATATTAATTGGCTGGTGGAATGGTAGCGATGAAATTCAGTACATGCTAATTGACTGTTCATGACAACATTCTGGAACACAGCTACTGTGAATAATGAGAGCGGCTACCTATGCATATGTGCATGCTAACAGTCTTATTTAAGGGGCAAAAAAAAAAAAACCCACAGACAAACCAACAAAAAACTCAAGACTTAGTGAACATAAGTAGCCCAAGATCATTTACTGAGCTGTTAAAAGGACCATGCCTGTCACATTCTAAGGTTTGTGTGTGTGTGTTTTACATCCCATACCAGTGTTTTTTGTTTGTTTTAATTAACTGTAAAGTCCTAACAGTTTGCGTGTGTGTGTGTGTGTGTGTGTGCGCGCGTGCACGCACGCGCGTACACATGCAAGCACATCCCACAGGACACATATGAAGGTTAGAAGACAACTTGTGAGAGTTGGTTCTCTCCTTCGACCATGTGGGTCCTGGAGATTGAACTCAGGTGGCTGGACTTGGTGGCAAGATCATTAATGTGCTGAGCCTTCTCCCTGCTCCTGTGATGCTCAGTCATATAAGAGATGCACAGGGATCTCTTCAGCTGCAGAATTGAGTGGTTAACAAATGTGTACACTTCTGTGCCTTCCCATGAGTTTGGAAGTCTGGCCGGTAGTAATGCTTTAGAGACAGTGCTCAGGACCCTTGGCTCTGTTCCCTCGCTGTGTGTAACTTAAACTGCCCTAGTACTTATCTGAGCAGAATTCACATCTCCTGTGGAAGTGGACACATCTGCAGATTGTTTCTAAACATCAATGGTGTGTGTGTGTGTGTGTGTGTGTGTGTGTGTGTGTGTGTGTGCATGTGAGAATATTAATTCAACTGTGTGCTTGTTTGTTGAGGACAATCTCACATCAGGTATGAGGAATTGGCCTTTTACATTGTTTTGTTTATAACTATAGAACCAACCACTTACTATTTGGCTTGCCAATGTCTCCCTCATGCTGGGATCCCAGGTGCCACCATACTAGATTTTTTTGTGTGTATGACTCTAGGAATGGAACTTAGGTATGTGTGTTTGCAAGGCAAACATTTTACGGACTGAGTCATCTCCTCAGCCAGTCGCTATCACTTTCGTAATTCACTGTGTATTTATTATATGCAGAAATCACAGCTAAAATTATATTCAGAAGTCTCCACAAAACAACTTAACATGGGTCCACCTACTGGATAAGAGTTTTATATACATGGATGTTATACATATATGCCTTATATGCATATCTATTATAAGATATACTTTTATATACTTCATAATGCATTTTCAGAATTAAAGAATTATGGATCCTTGAGAGCACCTAGGTGAATGTAGTTTGAGAACCTGTGCCTCTCCCAGTGTTTCTTCCTTCTAAATAGATAACAGGAGTTCCTTAAAGGCAGGGGTTATTGTGTTTTGCTTTTATCTTTATGGATGATCTTAACTTAGTACCAAATATAAAGAAATCTGTCAGTATGGATAATCCACTTCAGATCAGGTGGCTGGCAATCTGTTATACCAGAGCCAAGAATACTGCAGTGTGTGCTGGGCATTAAATAGTGTTATAGGATGATTTCACCTTGTATGTGACCTAGAGCCTTGGCCATGACATAACAGATGGAATCTTGTTCCTATGGTACTCTCTTTTTTTATCCTTTTGTATAATTATGTGGAATGCATGTCCTGTGTTCATATGTATAAGTACAGTTGCATATGAGTGGGACAAAAGACACTTTGGATTGTTGAAGCTCACCTTTTGCCTTGTTTGGCATAGCATCTCTTGTCTACTGTCATATATGTCAGGCTAGGTGGCCTCCCTGCTTCCCTTGATTCTCACGTCTCTGCCTCCTGTCTCATTGTCGGAATGCTGGGAATATAAACACATAAGATTGCATCTGACTTTAACATGACTTATGGGGATCTGAACTTGGGTCCTCATACTTGGGCAGCAAGCACTTTTACCCACTCAGCCATCTCTGTTGCCCATTTATGATAGTCTCTTGATGTGTATTTTCCCCTTGAAAGCAAGAGCTACACGAGAGTCTCAAATTAACACTTCTCAGCTTCCAAAAAGCTGTCAGAGACAAGGTGGAGTGTGGAGCTTCCAACAGGGAGGCAAGACAAGACAAAAACATTTTATGTCTGCCTCAAGGCTGTACAACAAATTCTGAAGTGTTAGAAGCGGAACACAAGAGTCCTTAGAAATTAGGTTATTCGTGGCTGGAGTAACTATCTGGTTTGAGCACAGAATTCCACCTGGCTGAAAAGACAGCTCAGCAGTGCATACACTTGCCCTGCAGAATAAAGACTCAAGTTTGTATCCCAAGACCCCATGTAAATGCCACATAGATATGCAAGTCTGCCTGTAATTGCAGTCTTGAAATGCAGAGACAGGGGACCCCCAGATCAAGCTGGTTATAGAGATGAGTCATATGGATAACCTATTATTCTGACTGAGCGACACTGTCTCAGTGAATAAGGTAGAGGAGTGATATGGAACTCTTTCTACCACCAACCTCAGTCCTCCACATACAACCTCAGTCCTCCACATACATGCACTGATGCATTCATCCATATGTTCATACCACACATATGCATCTGCACACACACACATCAAAAGTACATAAATGCATGTATGTCACACACCAAAAAAATGGAATAAAAAATCTGAAATCACCATTTCAATATTGTATGATCTTTATTTTTCCTTAAATCAATGAATTAGTTGTATGTCCATTGAGTTTCATAATGCTCTTCGCCTTTCACAAATGAAGGCATCAAGGTGGGTATATTTTTCTCAGTTTTCAGCTGGATTGTACTGTTATGATACAAATTGATTAACCACATGAATGTGCCCAAAGCTTGACTGTAGCTTCTCCAGCTTGGCAGGCAACATGCATCTTCAGACACGGTGGACCCAGTGACTTTACAATACTAGAGTCTAGGTGGGGAAATCCAATACACACACAAAACAACTTCTGATGTAGGGCTAGAAAGACAGTACAGTTAACAAAGTACTTGATATGCAAGCATGATAACCTGAGTTCAGCCCACAGAACTCATGTAAAACATTTAGGCATGGTGGCGTATGTTTCAATCCCAGCACTGGGGATGTGGGGACAGACACATCCCCAAGTCAAGGCTTGCTGTCATGTAGCCTTGCTTACTTGGTGATTTCTAGACTGGTGAGAGTCCCTGTCTTGAAAACAATCAAAGTGGTGGCATTTAAGGACTATTCCCCATGAATGACTTCTGCCCTACCTCTTGCATACACACACATGAGCCTGGGTATACACATGTGGACCCTTGCATGTGCACATACGCCCCCACACAAAATACAAATATCTTGTGTTCTCTAATATCAATACCACTCATCTTGTTTTACAAAGTCTTTTCCACCTCAGCCCAGTAAAAGGCTAGGAAGCAACAGAGTCAAATCCAGGCATCTCCCTTGAGACTTCTGCCGTGTTCCATCTGTAGATTATTGAAAACAGGAATTTTCTTTTGGGCTTCAGGAAAGAGTGGCTGAGGAAGAGAGAAAACACCAAGAAGAGCTGGCTGATATCCATTCAGCGGTAGATGAAGACTCAAGAAGTGAAAACAGCAGTGCCGATGAGGGAAAAGAAAACACCAGGCTGCTCTTGAAGAGACTGAAGGCCCTGGAGGTAAGCACCCATGATCTACCCACTGAGAGAAAAACCTGCTGGTGCTGGTACTGACTGTGAGTCTCAGTCTTGCTTGCTTAGTTCTCCCAGACAGGTGATCTGTCTGCCATTAGGATCCCTTTGTCAACAATGCACACAATTAAAACTCACAGCACCAGAAGGGTCTTAACCCACTAAGTCTCTGCTGTATGGCCTTCAGAAGAGAATAGCACTGCAACTTGCTTCCCAACCCTGGTCTCCGAAACCGTGAGCACGTTAGGCAGGGGCTGTGGAACACGTGACTTTTTTCACAATGCCTCATAAAATGCAAGCATGGGTGAATGAGTAAGCAAATGCTATAAAATGGTTGAGAAAGGTGTGTATGTATTCACATACAGATTTTTGGTAGACTCATTTCCTTAGGAAAAAAAGGCATGTGTAGATATTAGCATGTAAGGTCCATGCAGAGACAGAATCAGCACCAAGCTGTGGGGTCTCTGAAGGCGATCTGGATGCACCCAGCTCTGCAACACACAGTCTGAAAGTACCAGGTGCTCTGTAACGTTGAGGCCTGGCCTTTCTGCCACCTTAATTGTTCTTTCCTCAGCTATCCTAGATGTCATCACAGGACATTCTGCTTAATTGCTCTTGTCTGAAGTATTTGAGCCATAAGTAGAGATGTCTGAGACTTAAGTGAAGGCATTAACTTGATCCATCCCAGAGGATTATTTGGGAAGAAAGTCTAAATGAGGGGTTGTCTTCATTTGGTTGGAGATGGACATGGCTGTCAGAGATTGTCTTGATTGCCGCAGTTAATCTGCAAGGACCCAGTCTACTATGAGTGGCACCATTCCCTAGATAGGAGGTCCTGAACTGTGTAAGAGCAAAGAGCTAGAGCTGAGTACAGGTCGTACGCGCATTCTCTCTGCTCTTGACTCTGATTGTGACTCTGTTCACATTCCATGTTCCCTGTCCGTTCCACTGTAATGTCCCCACATTTGTGGGACATAATCTAGAACTGTAGGTTGTAAATCCTTTTCTTCCCTAAGGTTTGTTCTGTATCAGGGCATTTTGTCTCAGAATATGAAACCAAATTAGAACACCATCATCTAAAAATACAGTCTAGGGATGTAGCTAATGTGCTTATCTTTCAGGGGGTGGAAGTTCTGAGTTCCCTCCTCAGCATTACATAAAATTGGACCTGGTGGTATAGACTTGAAATCTCAGCACCCAAGAGTTGAAGCAGGAGGATCAGGAATTCAGGATCATCTTTGATTACAAAGTGAGTTCTAGGATGACCTGGGCCACATGAGAATCTGCCACAAAACAAAACAAAAACAAAGAAAGGAATGATAATAAAAGCATAGTTCTACTGTAGTGCCCACAAAATCTGGAATACTTTTATGGCATGTGTAACCAGGAAAAGAAGCAGGCTTCCTGTCTGCTGTCCACAGCCCTGCCTCTGAGCCCTAGCATCCTTTATAGAAAGCAGTGTCCTTGAGATTCTGAGTTCCTTAAGGTGATGGGCACTTGAGCCAGATTCTCGGCTCAAGTTTTATTTGAATCCCTGCTCTCTGCTTTATTATTTTAAAAAACTTCAGAGTCACCTAATCTCTTTCTGTTTTTCTTTCCTCACTTGAATAAATGAAGATAATAATAGTACACAACCTTACAGAAACACAGTGGAGATTAAACTGCTTATTATTTCTGCAGTTGACTTATTCTTGGTCCCATCTATATTCTAGTTTCATCTCTGTTGCTGCGATAAAAAAATGCCTGAGAAAAAAAGCAACTTAAGGGATTTATTTCAGCTTACAACCCCAGGTATCAGTTCATCATCACAGGGAAGTCAAGACAGGAGCTTTAAACAGATAGTCACGTCACACCTACCTTCAAGAGCAGAGAAATGAATGCATGCTTACTCACTTGCCTCCTTGCTTGTGCTCAGATCGGTTTCTCTACTCTGATACAGTCTAGGGCTCCAGACCAGGAAATGGTGACAAAGTGGGCTGAGTCCTCCCACATCAGTTAACATTAATAATTAAGACAATCCCCACAGACAGGCCCATGGGCCAACCCAGTCCAGATAATTACTCACTGAGTCTCTTCCCAGGTAATTCTAGGTTGTGTCACATTGAAATGTGAAGCTAACCATAACATGTATGTATTGATAATACATAATACATAATAAGGCTCCAAGGTTATTGCCTTAGTCATGTGCTCATTGTTTATCTGAATAAGATAACTAATACAAAACTATGATTAAAAAGACTTGGGTACTCCACATAGACATTCTTTAAAATGGATGTTTAGAGCCTAAGCAAATGTGTTAGAGCCCAGGCAGAAGAACCATTGACTAGGGAAACATTTGCATCCCCTGATGGAGGGGGCAGGGATCAGCTGTGTTTCCAGGAGCTCTTATACCTTGGTAGAGTTTTAAAAATACTTAGGAAACATTCTTGGGGGGAATGGAGGATTCTATCCAAGAGTGTTAAGAAACCCCATAATGAACTAGATTCAACAGGAATGAGCTGATATTACATGTACTTTAGTTGTTAGTTCTTACTTAATGACTACAATGAAATCGTTCTCAATTCATCTCATTGTCAGGGAGAACTTTGTGAAGGGCATTTTATTTAATCAAGCTAAGAGGTGTTTAAAATGTCTTTGGCGTCAAATTCTTAAACTCAAGGTGTGTGTATGTAGTTTTCCCCTTCCAAGAGATGATTACATATTGGGCGACAACTCTTTCATCCAATATTATTCAGATGTAATAATTAATGTCTTGTGCCATTAATCCCCATAGTTTCAATTCACAATGTTTTTTTTTATTTCCTGAATTGAGTTGTTGGAGTTGAAGAGTGACTGTTTATTTTTAAATTCTTTGTTTCATATTTTTTTAAACTCAGTACTTGTTCGTTGATCTCACTATCTGACCTTTTGATGAATCTGTGATTTTATTAAACCATATTTATTTATTTCATGTGTGTAGGTGCACAGGAAAATTGCATGTGTTTAGGTCAAAGAACACTTGAGGGAATTGGTTCTCCCCTTTTACCATGTTGGTTCTGGGAATTACATTTAGATTGTCAGTCTTGTCAGCAAGAACTCTCACCCACTGAGCCATCTCATTGATCCCCATTATCTTGATAATGGTATAAATTTAGGGGAGGGGATTTGAGCTAGGCTTTTAGGTTGTCCAGCTTTGAAATTTCTCTAGGGCTTCCTTGATCCCTTGATATTCTTGCCTCCACGTCCTGAAAGTTAGCATTGCAGATATGCATCACACCCAGGTCTTTTATTTTCATGCAATTGGGTTTTATATGAATCTCATATACTATGGAATTTTAAATTGTATTTCATGTGCTATGTGTATTGAATCATTTGCATACGTTAAAAATGTTGTGGTTAAATAAATTGCTCATTTTTCTATAGCCACAAGCACCCATGTTGATAGCAGCATTTTTAGCAAAATCTTCTTTGGGGAGTCTGCAGGGAAAATTTACTGAAGGACTCTAGATACATTGGCAATATGTGGTGTTAGAATAGAAAAGAATGTTTCCCACCAGTGTGTTTCTTGAGCAACCATATGTGTATGCTCTAATCTGGGTCTAATATGATAGAAAGGAGAGGTGGCAGGAAGCAGACTGTCCTGGGCCAGTGAGATAGCTCAGAAGACAGAGGTGTTTTCAGCCAAACGTGAGGATCTGAGTTCTGACCCCAAAACCCACATAGCAGAAGGAGAGACCGATCCCATCAGATTGTCCTCTGACCCTATATGCCCATATGAGTACCATGGTACAGATATGACCATACACACTCACACATGCATGCACGTGCACACACACAAACACACACACAAACACACACACACAGAAAGACAGACAGACAGACACACACACACACGCACAGAGAGACACACTGTTTTTTTTTTAAAAACAGGAAGAAAAACACCAGTAACTCCAGACAAGTCCCAAGGAGATGTGAAGTAGACACTGAATAACCTGCTAGTGTAATAAGAAACATTAGACTCTTACAAATGTCTAAAATGCTACATATAATTTTTTAAGCAGTTTACCTTAGGCAGCAACCTGGGTCATATCAAAGTAGCACCTGACTTTGGTAATTGAGTATGGTCCACGCCTTACATGAGTGGGTCAGAGTCCCCAGGCTGTACACTGAGGTTCAAAGATTCTTGTGTCCTAGAACAAAGACTTGGACCACAGACACATGAGAGCAGCAGAGATAGTTTATTAGAAGATGAAGGTATTCATGAGAATGGAGCTAGGACAGGTGAGATGCTCTAAGAGGCTCAGCCAAGAGATGGCAAGCCCTGGTGAGCCATTTCCACCATACCAGCTTCTCCCATGTTTGTCTGAGCATGCTTCTCTCACATATATGTAGCCCTGGTGGGGAGCATCCTCCAGTCTCTGCCAACTGGCTTCTTTCATAGGTTAACTTAAATGCTTCTCTCTTCATGCCCTCCCCATTCACCTGCCACACAGGCACTCCATCTCCACCTTCACCTGACAAACGTTTAGGACACCCATCTTCCCTGATACTGTACTCGCCATAGTCCTTTCTCTGCTGGGTCCCGCTGGCTTTCAGCTTTCATTTCCATGGCTTTGCCCAGAACCAGCCTTGTGTGGAACTGCTCCCCCTTGGTAAATTCCTTAAGAGGGTTTCTTTTGCCCATTGCTTATCAGTCCCTGTAACATGAGGACCTGCTTTGTTGGGGTTTCTGTCCTGCCCAGTTCCCACAGCCGTTTAGCCCCAAGGAAAATCACACAGAGGTCTCCAGAAGATTATAAATGGATTGGCCCATTAGCTCAGGCTTCGTATTAGCTCTTATAACTTATATTAACCCATTATTCTTATCTATGTTAGCCACGTGGCTCAGTACCTTTTTCAGCGGGGCAGGTCACATCCTGCTTCTTCCATGGTCTGAGCAAGAGTGGGAGAGAACTTCCTTCTTCCCAGAATACTCCTGTTCTTCTGGCCCCACCTTTACTTCCTGTCTGGTTGTCCCACCTATACTTCCTGCCTGGCCAATCAGCATTTATTTAAAACATGGTTGACAGAATACAGACAATTCTCCCGCACCAGGTCCCACAGCCTCAGCTGCCCCTGTCACAAAGCCAGTTGTGTCCTCATTCCCACCGGCTCCAGCCAGTTCTCTGTCTGACTTGTTTCTCTGGTTCCCTCCATGCCCTTCCATGGCTGCTCAAGGGGTCTTGCTAAAGGGACAATTCCCTTACTCCAGAAAAGGCCAGAGGCAGCTGTCAAACAGCACCTGGATATAGGGGCATATATTCTCTTTCTGCATCTTTCTCAGCCTCGTGGCTATGCCGAGTCATTTGCATGTACCATGGAGAGGAAGCTCAGACCCTGTTAGACCCTCTGGCCCCACACTGTTGTAGAAATCTTGTATAGGCTCCAGACACATGCTACAGAGACTATTTGGTAGTTTTGTGTCTGTGTTCCAGAGCTAAAAGAGCAAAAAGAGCACCATGCCCCTTAGCGTTTGGGTATGCAGATGTGAGTCTGCGATTTAAGAGTTTGGGATCCTGTAGTATGAGGACAGGCTTGTTGGGGTTTATGTCCTCCCCGGTCCCCCCAGCTGTTTAGTCACAGAGAAAATCACACAGAGAGTCTACATTAGGTTATAAACTGATTGGCCCATTAGCTCAGGCTTCGTATTAGCTCTTATAACTTATATAGCCCATTATTCTTATCTTTGTTAGCCACATGGCTCAGTACCTTTCTCAGCAGGGCAGGTCACATCCTGCTTCTTCAGTGGTCCAGGCAGGAATGCCAAGAGAGCTTCCTGCTTCCCAGAACTCTACTATTCTCCTTGTTCCACCTCTACTTCCTGTCTGGTTGTCCCACCTATACATCCTGGCTAATGGCCAATCAGCGTTTATTTAAATCATGATTGACAGAATACAGACAATTCTCCCGCACGAGGATCCCAAGGCTGCCATCTCAAGAACAAACTGCCTGCCTGCCTGCCTGCCTCCCTGCCTGCCTGCCTGCCTGCCTTTACTACTGTGCTTGTGTGTATACTTATGAGTATGTGGAGGTCAGAGGCCAAAGTTGGGTGTCCTCTTTAATCCACCTTTGATTTCGAGACAGACCATCTCAGTGAACCTAGAGCTCATCAATTCAGCTGGTCAGCAAGGCCAAGGAGGTTCCTGTTTCCCCCTTCCCAGCACTGAGATTCCAGATGTGAGGCACCAAGTCAGGATATTCTATATGGGTTCTGGGGACTGAGCTCATGTCATGGCAAGCACTTAACCAGTAGAGCATTTCTGCAGCCAAAGGATTGCTGTCTTTACTTGGCGAGAAACTCACAAAACCTTCTAAATTGCGCTGTGGTACCTCACTTGTGGGAGGATTTCTTCCTTAACCCCCACTCTGTGGAGTTGATTACAGGACCCTTTTCAGCGTACCTTCTGGAGTCCCTTGGCTACATCTGAGGTCTAGCCTGGTCTCTTCTTGGAGTATTCAACACAACCTCTGGGTTTGCTCCTGAAGTGTTTTCTTGCTATGCATGATTTTCTCATCTCTAGACTTCATGCTGCAGTGCCAACAGCCTTCCTCACCACTCTAGACAAAGCTCTCACAAGATGGCATGTCAAGCTAGACATCCCCATACTTATTCTCACCTCCGACAGCATCTGATTCCCAGACTCCAGCCAAGAACAGAGTCAATCTGAGGACACTCAAGAGTTCTGAGCCCCCATTGACATGCTGATGTCACGGCTGTGGCCTCAAGGTTAGAAGAACCTGGCCTCTCATAGGAATGATTTATTTTGTGCAGAAAAGTATGACAATTAAATCTGTTAAGGTGAATAACAGCCTTTTCTACCCAATTATACCTTTCTGTGAAAGTTTGACAATTAAGGTGCTAAGCATAGGTTTTTATTAATAAGTGATTCTGTTTAAAATTGGGGAGTTTAAAATAGTCAAAGCTAACTGTACATCACAGTTATTTATGGAACTCATACTTAATCTATGCCCTGAATAATCTCAATGGGTCAAATGCTGTTCTCAGCCCTAGGGAAGGTGAGTGCTTATGGTTCCCACCTCACAGGGCAGAGACAGGAAGTACATACTTAAGTAATAAGCAAATAAATTAATGGACACATAAGTGGCTCCAAATGAGAAAAAAATAAATAATCCACAGGAAAGAGTATGAGATAGGAGTGACAGGCATTTAGCTTCCCAGGAACCCGATAGTGTCAGGCCACTAAAAGGCAATATGAATAATAAACAGGGGATATCTAGTCAAGCATCGGGAAGACCAACATTGTAGAAAGAAGCGTCTGTAAAGATGGAGAAAGTACCTGCATTGGTGGAGAAAGCTTGCAGCTGTATGGGAGCACAAGTCAGGACCATGTCCTAGACTCTGGCCAGGAATTCCTAGAGGTTTTACTGTGAAATTTCTTACTTGTTCAGTTCTTACCAGCATTGCACAGAGAGCCGTGGGATTGGAGGTCTGAGTCTGATGGGCTCTTCTGTGCCCACCTTATTTTCTAGTCTCCTTAAGAAATTCCAAGTGGACTTTTATTAATGTGGGAGTGGAACGTATGCTAAAGCCATCCAGGAGTTGAGAAGATAGCTCGTGGGGTAAGGACACTTGCTACAGAACCCTGACAAAATTAGTTCATATCTCCAGAACTACGTAAAATCTGTATGCAGTAGCACAAGTGTCTACAATCACAGTGAAACCTACAGGGATTACTAATGGAGTGGATGTAGTATATAAGGGACACTGGAAAATCAAGAATGATTTTAGATTATTTTTATCCTTTACTTCTGAGAGTAATGTCATAACAGAAAGAGGCCAGTCTTGAAAGAGAGGTGGCTCATGGGAAATGATGTTCTAACTATCAACTTGCATGGTCCACATTGAGACACGTGTTCAGCAATCAAGTGACAATGTTCAGAAGGTTGGTGGTTACCCAAGTTTGAGATTAAGGCTACAGAAATGGATCTGAGAGTCATCAGCATATAGATGACATTCTGCAGGGTGGTACCAAATCAAGTCACTTGAAATGTGTGCCAGTGGATAAAAGGAGGGTCAAGGAAGAGCCCTGGGGAGCCTCTACATTAGGAAATTTTCGGAGATCAGGAAGAGCCAGCAAATAATCCTGGGGAAGGGTAGCTAGTGAAAATGAGTGAGGTATCAGAGAACCTGAAGAAGAAAGACAATCTTAAGAGAAGAAACACAAAGTCCAGGGTTTACTCTTCTTGATAGCAAGCCTCTGTCTTTATAACCATGGTGTCTTACTACACTTGGAAGGGAAAGGTGGGAGAACATGTGGAGAAGGTTCTTTGTTTCTACTCTAGGTTCCTTTCTGTTGTGGTTATGAAATACCCTGAGCAGTGTAGGGAGAAAAGGGCTTATTTAGCTGACAGTTTCAGGTCACAGTCCCTTATTTTGTGGTAGCCAAGGTAAGAATCCAAGAAGTTAGTCCTAACACATCCACAGTCAAGAGCAAAAATAAATAACTAATAACAGCATATTCACCATTGCTTCCTCATAGTCATGCAGCTTTCTCAACTCTCCCCACCTCAATCAGTAATCAAGGCAGTTCCTCACAGATCTGCCCACAGGCCAGCTTAGTCTAAGTTCTTCATTAAGACTCTCTTCCTAGCCAATTAGAGTTTGTGTCTTAGTTAGGGTTTTCATGCTGGGATGAGACACCGTGACCATGGCAACTCTTATAAAGGAAAACATTTAATTGGGGCTGGCTTGTACTTCAGAGGTTTAGTCCATTACCATCATGGCAGGAAGCATGACGGTGTGCAGACAGACATGGAGCTAGAGAAGAAGTTGAGAGTTCTACATCTTGATCCACAGGCAGCAAAAGGAGTCTGTGTCCACACTGGACATAGCTTGAATATAACAGACCCCCAAAGTGACACACTTCCTCCAACAAGGCCGTAACTCCTAATAGGGCCACACCCTATGAGAGCCATTTTCTTTCAAACCACCATAAGTTGTGTCATGGTGACATTTAAAACCAGCACAGTGTCTGTGTGTCACGTGTGTATATGTGTATAGAGGTCAGAGGTTGGCATCTAGTGTCTTCCTCTGCTTCTTGCCTTCATATTTTTTGAAAGAGGGTTTCTCCTTGAACTCGGGGCTCAGTAATTCAGCTAGACAGCGTGTCAGTAAGAACTGTGACTGCTCCTGTCTACACACCAACAACACTGAGATTCTAGGCATACCTTCATGCTAGCCTGGCATTTATATGGGTAGGGGGCATCTGAATTGTGAGGTTGCTTAGGTGTTGTTCTCAGGTGCAATCTACATTTCTGGAGGCGGGATTTCTCACAGCTTCAGGAAATTTCCCGTCTGTCTAAGCTGGCTGGCAAATGAGCTCTAAGAATTCTCTTATCTCTAATACTGCTGTGGTGGAGTCCCACATCCTCAATTGCACCTGGCCTCTTTTTAAGGTCCAAACTCAGGTCCTTGTGTTTGGATAACAATTCCTTCACCGACTGAGCCATCACCCTGGCCCTTTGTGGTTCCTGTGAGAAGTTTCTCTGAAATAGAGTGGATGTGGTAGGTCAGACATGGAGCTATGACACAGAACCACCCCTTTGAACATGTGGGGTGTGCTGCTGTGGGAGGTGATGCAGTGGAAAGGTCAGAGTTGAGGCGTAGAGTCCTCAGCCAAATGTAAATGTGCGATATGCAAGCAGGCAAAAGGGATGGAACCCAGCCAGAAACACAGCTTTTTAAAAAGTCAAATGCCTAAAATATACCTCAGGAAATCTTAATTCTCTAAGTCTATGACGGAAACTAAACACCTGTATCCTTAAAAATCTCTGCCTGTGCTTCACAGCCAAGATTGAGAGCCATAAATAACAGCTTTGCTTCAGAACATTTTCTGTTGCTATAACAAGATACCTGGAGCTATATAACTTTTTAAAGTCAAGACATTTATGAAGCTCAAGAGTCTGGAGGATAAAATCCATTAAGCATGGGGTTGACATGCAATGAGGGTTCATGGCTGGGTCATAATATATGGAAAAGGAGAAAAAGAACCAGCCAAGTGCAGAAAGGCCAGATAGGAAGCAAGGGACCAGGGAGGAGCAGACTTCCTGAAGACCTGCACTATCCCCAGGGTTTAAATACCTGGGTTTCTTTTAGAGGTCTCCCCATCTCAACACCACCACACTGGGGGCCAGGCATCTCTCACATGAGCTACCAGGAGACACACTAGGAAGGCTTTTAGAGTGATGGTTCAAGCAATGAAATGGCTTAGATAGGTGCCCCCTTTTTTTACCTAGTTTCCTTCATCCCTGGATGCAGTAAACTTGCCCTGAGCCCTCAAACCTATATTTAGAACCTGTTTCCATTCATGCCCAGAGCCAGTAATTCTGAGACACTGAGGACTGCTTGTATTCAAGAACACCATGAGCCAGGCACCATGGGGCATATCTGTAAATCCCAGGACTCCTAAGGTTCAGACAGAAGGACCAAGAGTTTGAGGCTAGCCTGAGCTACATAGAGAACATTCTCTCAAGTAACTTAAATAAACCAATAAATAGTTAGATAAGTGAATTTTCTTTTAGAATATTGTATGTGTGTGAGTGTGTGTGTGTGTGTGTGTGTGTGTGTGTATGAGAGAGAGAACAGTGTGTGTTTGTGTATGTGTGTGTGAGAGGGTGTGTGTGTGTGTCTATGTGTGTGTATGCTGACATGCATGTGCCACAGTGTGCATGGGAAGGTCAGAAAATGAACTCCGTGTCCCTTCTCACCTTTCATTCCTTTACTTTGTTCAATACAGGCATGTTTGTTGACAGAGGTTTCTGTCCCGCCCGGTCCTGCATCCGTTCAGTCCCAAAGAAACACACAGAGGCCTACATTAATTATAAACTGGTTGGCCTATTAGCTCAGGCTTTCTTATTAGCTAATTCTTACATCTTACATTAACTCATAATTCTTGTCTGCATTAGCCACGTGGCTTGGTATCTTTCTCAGTGAGGCATTCTCATCTTGCTTCCTCTGCATCTTGGTGACAACTGAAGACTGAGCCTTTCCTCTTCCCAGGATTCTCCTGTTCTGGTTGCCCTGCCTATATGTCCTTCCTGGCTACTGGCCAGTCAGCATTTTATTAAACCAGTACAAGTGACAAATCTTTACAGGGTACAAGACCATTGTCCCACAGCACATGTTTGTCAAGCAAGCTGGCCTGCAAGTTTCCAGGAGTTTTTCTGCTTCATCTTTTATCATAGGAATGCTGAGATTGCATATACACATACATGATTGGGTCTGTCTTTACATGATTTCTGGAGATTTGAAATTGGATGTTTGCACTTTGCACAGCAAGTGCTTAACCTTCTGAGCCTTCTCTTCAGGCTCCTAGCATGCTTTTAAGTGTCTTATGGCTGCGTATATCCCTAAGTTTTGTTTGAGCTTCTTGATGATGAGAAGGAAAAGCCTACTTCTGGTTTTCTGTAAGTAGTGACCCTGTTCTTCCCCCCACTTTCATTCCTACACTCTCCTAAGCAATAATCTAAGAATAAACTAAAAAGTTCTCAAGCAGCTGCCAGTGGCCATCTCAGGAAAAACCCACTATTGTTTCCTTTTCATCTTTAAGTTCTGTGACAAAATGCTGACAGGTGACATCACACATCTCTTCTTGGAGTATATGGTGCGTATCTATCTCCCGATTAATTTGCATCCAACTGTGAGTCACCTAGCAACAACACTAAAGTGGGTTTACAGATAAAAGCTTCTTTTGGTAAAGAGACTTCTAATTAGGGGGAAAAATCATATTGTATGTGAGTATGTAACTTTGGATTAGCTGTTTTCTGACTATAGAAGTGTTGAAGTCACATTAGGAGAAACTTAAGAGGAAATAGATGATGATTGCAATCTTCCTTCCATAGCCACACAATCCGTGTTCATGGAGTCAGCCAATTAAAGGCTGATGCACTGAAAATTCCACATCCCTGTTGAACACGTACAGATGTTTGTTTCAGACTCTTCCTGACGTGATACAGTGTAGCAACAGTTTACAAGGTGCTTCTACTGTACTGCCTATTGCAAGTGGTCTAGAAATGACTGAAAATATGAGAGGGACCAGAACATGGTTCAATAAGTAAAGTGTTTGCTGTACAAGCTCGAGGGCCTGAGTTTGGATCCCTGGAACCAATGTAATAAGCTAGTCACGGCAGTGTGGATGTCTAGCCTCAGTGCTGGGCATGTGGAAGCAGATCCCTGGGGCCTCCTGCCCAATCTAACTGAGTCAGTGGACTCCAGGTTCAGTTGGAGACCATTTCTCAAAAATGAATGGAGAGCAATAATGGAAGAAACCATATGTTGATGACCAGACTCCAAATACAAGTGCATGTGCATGCACACATGTACATACCCACCATACCCACAGGAACACACACATGCCATACACACGCACGCGCGCGCGCACACACACACACACACACACAATACAGTTTTTGAGAAAACATGTGTAGGCTATGTGTGCTTCCATGTCATTTGAAATAAGACTCCAGCATCTGTAACTTTTGGTATCCCCAGGGATTTCTGGGACATTCCCTATTTACCAGTTACTTTTCTATCACTTGCTAGAGTAGCTTGACCTAAAGCAAGTTAGGAAAGCACGGTTAATTCTGGCTAAAGTTCCAGAGGCCTGCTGACATTCCAGCGTGGTAAGGGACATGTGGCAGTCACAGCATGAGGCTGACTTGATGGTCACGTGTGCAGATCACATTTCATCGTCACGTAAGAAGCAGACAGACAGACAGAACACAGAGTAGGGCCAGGCTTTAAAACCTCCATGCTTGACCCCAGTGATGTACTTCCTTCAGCAAAGCTGTCCCCTAAATGTTCCATAATTTTTCCAAACAGAGCTCCAAACTAGACACCATTGTTCAACCATATGAGTCTCTGAGGAATATTCCATATTACTTCATCAACACCATTGGATATTGATAGACAACTGTAAACCAACCAGAACTGGCTTGCTTTTGACACATTGCCACAGTCCCAATCTTCTCTTGTGGTCACTGTATTTTATTAGTCAAAAAATTCATAAGATATTGTTCTGAATGTTATTGACATGTAACATACCAAAATTATTTTCCCCTGTTTAAAATCTTTCAAAAGCGCAATGAAATGGTTAAATAGAAAGTTTATTTTAAGTACCCTTCTCATATATTTAGCTTCCTTCTAGTTACTAAAATATTATATTATACTGTCATAGTCTAATTATAATATTATGTTGTAATAAACATCTTTGGAGTATAAATATATATGTGTGTATGTATTTCAATTGAGTATTTTATCTCTTTAAATTTTATTACATTTGTTTGTATGTCTATGTGTGTACATATTATGTGTCATAGCCTGCATATGGAAGTCAGACACCGACTTGTTGGAGTCCGTCATCTCCTTTTACAATGTGGGTCCTAGGGAATGGAGTATTTAATAACACTGGTTTTCTTTATTTGAAGCAGTTGTACAAAGGGACAGTGAGGTTTGTTCAAGAATAAATGGAGCTCCAAAATCAGCAATTGTAGATAAGATATTGATGAAGGGCACACAGTTTATGTGTACCCAGTGCACAACACACCTTTGAGATACAATGACAGAAAACTTGGACTCGAGATGGCTGAATCTGTAAAGTGCCTGTCTTTCAAACTTGACGACTTGAATTTGATCCCAGGACCCAAGTAAAAGATGTGGATGTGGTGGCATAAGTTTGAAATTTTTGCAGTGGGAGGATAGAGACAAGAGAATCTTCGAGGCTTACTGGTCAGCCTTGCCTAATTAGTGAGATCCAGGTCAATGAGAAACTATGTTTCAAAGATGGGCAATGCTTAAGGAATATGTGCAGTTGAAGATTAACAGCTGAGGTGGTCCTGTGTCCTACAGACATGTTCACACAAGCGCACACACATGCATACACATGCATACACACATGCATGTTTACACATGCATCTACATGCATACACACACAGCAGGGGTGGAAGAATCAGTCCATGGATCTGCTGAAATTATTTCAGAGATCTAAATGCTTACAGGAACTTCACAGTGCTGACAATTCTTATTTCCTTGAAGAGAGTCTATTTAGAGTCTTTCAATGAGAAATCATAGCAGCTCCACTTAGTTCCAGCCTTGAGCAATGGGAAGAAAGGTCATGTAATAGAATTTCTAGAGGAAAAACTGTACCCAGGCATGGAATGCAGCCTGTCAGGACACTGCAGCCATCCCCGGTCCTGTGGTTCTCTGGCCTACGGCCTCTCTCATGCAGACTTTTGACATATGATGATCAGCAAAGCACCCAATCAACATTACCAGGGATAGAGACATATTTCTTTGATCTCAGTAGACAGACCCACCAACTGCATGATTTGGAACACTCTTGTGGTTGATTTAATTGTCATAATCACCTCAAACCTGACATTAAACTCTAGCCTGTAAGCTAACGTACATACCCACACATACACACACAAGCATGTATCTGTACATACAAGCACATACATCTGTACACACATGAAAACATATATACATCCATGTAATATGAGGGGCCTGCTAGTTGGGGTTTTCATCCTGCCCAGTTCCCCAGCCAACAAGTCCCAGAGAAATTACACAGAGAGTCTATATTAAAGATAAACTGATTGGCCCATTAGCTCAGGCTTCGTATTAGCTCTTATAACTTATAAGCCCATTATTCTTATCTATGTTAGCAACACAGCTCAGTACCTTTCTCAGCGGGGCAGGTCACATCCTGCTGCTTCAGTGGTCTGAGCAGGAGTCTCAAGAGAGCTTCCTGCTTCCCAGAATTCTCCTATTCTACTTGCTCTGCCTCTACTTCCTGTCTGGTTGTCCCACCTATACATCCTGGCTAATGGCCAATCAGTATTTATTTAAATCATGATTGACAGAATACAGACAATTCTTCCGCACCACATCCATATCCACAGATTTCTCTAAGTCCATCCTAAGGTGAGTTGCTGCTTATTCTCCTTTCTCCTCTCTCTAGCTCCCCCCTCTGTGTTATCACACCCCAGTCTGCGGCCCTTGCCCTGTATTTGTCAAGCATTTATAGATCTGAGTTTTGCTAGGGGGTCCAGTTACAGAAGACCACAAAACATTGTCATTGTCCTTGAAGCACTCACAGGCTGGGGGGAAGGAAAATATATAACAATTAGAATAATAAAGCTAGTGCACATTAAAATTAAAAACATAAAATATGCACGCAAGGTTCAGCATGTCATCAGGAAAGACATGATGACTGGATGCTTCAAGACTATGAGGTAATAAGAAAGCCCTGTCTGAACAATGTGCTTGGCCTTTATGCCATTTTTCTGGGGAGTGGTCAGAGGGACAGCTGAAAAAGTCTCCTCCTCAAGCAGGAAACTCTGAGGCAGCCTCAAGTAGGCGTAGGTATGGGCTGCCTGGGGTGCCCGTGTCTAGACAGGTGGCCAAAAGGCGTGTCTTCCTGCTCTATGTGGGTGCATGGCACTGCCATCCATCCAAAATACACAGAGCTAGCCTTGCTCCTCTTCAAAACTGAGAGTGCGCTAGTCAAATTTCTAATCAGTCGTCTTAGTTGGGGCTCCTATTGCTATAAAGAAATACCGTGACAATGGAAACTCTTATAAAGGAAAACATTTAATTGGGGTGGCTTACGTTTTCAGAGATTTGGTCCAATATCATCATAGCGGGACATGGCAGCATGTAGGTAGCCATGGTGCTGGAGAAGGAGCTGAAATCATACATCTTGACTCTCAGGCAATAGGAAGTAGGCTGCATGTCAGAATCCACCCTCACACTGACACACCTTCTCCAACAAGGCCACACCTACTCCAACAAAGCCACACTTCCTAGTAGTACCACTCCCTATGTGCTTCTGGGGGCCAATTATATTCAACCTACTGTAGCAGAGTAGAAGTTTTCTTATCAAGCAGCATCTGGAGTTCCCACAGGGCCTTCAGCCTGCACTCCTTTCTGAGACAAGACTCATAGCCCAGACCTGACCTGTAACTCACTGAGAACAACCTTGAAGGAGACCCTTCTGTTTCTACTACTTAAGTGTTGGGAATACAGCCTTGCACTACAACACCTGGTTTATTCAGTGCTGGAACCCAGCGCTCCCTGTATGCTGGGCAGGCACTGTTATCCACTGAGCTATAACCCCAGCATGAAGCTGCAATTCCTTATGGTGTTTGAGCCCATCTTTTAAGTTTAGAAAACATGTCCAGGGAAACAGGCCGCCAAGTGGCTCCGCATAGTTCCCAGCAGTGCAGTGAATGCTTCTGGCTCCAAGCTTAAGTAGACACTCGCTTTTGAAAGGAATGCCTTTGGCAGCCACAAAAACAAACAAACAAATGAAGAACACATATGTTTCCCCATTAGCTGCAATTGTACCAATCGCCAAGAGCCTTTGGTCAGCACTCATTTTCTTTCTGACTGTGTCTCCCGATTGATGTAAAGGAGTTGAGCCTGTAGACTGTGGTTTCAGTTTTCTGAGAACACCTGAAGGATCCTCCTCCCTTGGGTTTTGTTAGCTCCCGCACTCACGTTTTACAAAAGTTCTTTTGCCCTCCAACTCCTAGAAGCTTGTTCAATCAAAATATAACCTTTTATCAGTTACAACCAACTGCTGAGAGAAGGGAAAAACTTCTCAATGTGAGCCAGACCAAGGTGTTAGGGGAACTCTGGCTATATTGCATTGCCAAGCCCAGATCTGTGCGGGGGGAGCTTGTTAGAAATACCTCAGCTATTTAAAAAAAAAAGCCAATATGTCAAGAACTGATCTGCATAAATAAGTTTCTTTGCCAAGCTCAGATTTGTGTGGGAGCTTGTGAGAAAGCCCCAGATCTTCCAAAAGGCCAATGCATCAAGGATTAGTCTCCATGAATATTCGAAGAGCTATCAAAGAAGAAAAATGAACCATGAGGCCAACATTAATTGTGCCCAGAGATAATTAGAACAAAGTGTTGTTAATTGTGTGTTGGTTTAATGTGATGTAGCAGAGGATTTTTTTTTTCCACAGAGTATAAATTTTGATGTCAGAAATGGAAAGCTGGCTGGCTTGATTGATCAAAAGGCCTGTTTGCTTAGATACAGCTAATTAGACATTTTAATCCTTACCCCATAAAGTTCAATGAAGGCTCCTATATCTTGAATGTAATGGAAATGAAGCCCCAAATCTTAGTTATCTTTGTCTAGTGATGTCTAAGCAGAAACTCTTATAAGCAATTTACCAAAGTGTCATGAATAAAATATTATACAAACATAACACAAGGAACAATAACAACAAAAAAACAAATAAACAAAATCTAGTAGGACAGTCTTAAGTGATAGCTCAGTTGTCAAAGTGAGCTCTTACAAGCATGAGGGTCTGAGTTTGAATCCCTAGAGCCCAACTAAAAGGCTAGTAGTGGTGTAGACTTAAAAATCTCAGCAACTGGGAAGCAGAAATGGGAGGATAGCTGGAACTTGCTGGTCAGCCAATCTAGCCAAACCTGTGAGCTCTGCATTCAGTTAGAGACCCGGTCTCAAACAATGAGGTGGGGCTGGGGCGTGGCACAATTAGGAAAGCCCTTGCTGCTCGTGCATGGGAGTCTGAGTTCCGGATCCCCTGAACCAACATAAAGCTGGATATGGTAGTCGTGTTTGCAATACCAACATGCGTATGGCAAGAGGAGAAATAGACACAAGAGAATTCCTGGATGCCTGCCATTCACAGTGGTGAACAAGAAAGAGTCCTAATTTCACCCTGGAAGATGAGGATCAACGCCTGAGTTTGACCTCTGAAATACATACATGCAGCTATGACACACATGTATCCACATTGCACACACGAGCATCCATACAGACATATCATGCACGCGCGCGCACACACACACACACACACACACACACGAAGAAAAAAGTAATATAAATGTGTAAAATTATTGAAGAAATACTGAACTTAACCTTTGACTGCCACACGCACATACAAATATGCACACACACACACACACACATATTCACAACACCCCCACCCACAAGCAATATGATTGATGGGAAGTCCCGGATAAAGAGCTGTAGGATCCTATTAGATCCCATAGTTTGCCACAAGGAAATGTTATAAAGCTGCGGCAAGAGGAGGCATAGAGGACTAGGTCCAGAAAGAACCCTTGACATAAAGGCATCAGCTTCCAGGCCAAGTCAAGGACAAAGTTGCCCCATAGTTCTTCAGTGTGCAGATGCATCATGGCAGGCTTTGGAAAGCAACCTTCTGCGGACATCCCATCCCCCCCACCACCACCACCACCAACCGAGGCGTTCCCATCCACTCCCACCCTGGGACTCACTGAGGGAGTGGTAAAGTAAGTGGGTTTCCTTCCCTTCCCAGAGCAGCGTGGCAGACATACTGCAAGGGACCAGGGACTCTAAAGTTTGGATGTGGCAGGAGCCTAGCTCATAAACTCAAGCTGGTATGTTGCTGGGATCCCACAGTGTTTGATTTAGAAATTACAGCTGTTTCAGAACCTTCGCACTTCTTCCATGGATCTATGCCTTTAACTTTCCAAATGTAAATGTCCCACATGCCTGGTGGTGGCATCCTGCTTTTCTAACTGGAACCTGTTTATCATGGTACCCAGCACTCACTTTTGGAAATAGGGATTACAGTTACTGAGGTCACGTAGCAGACTCTCTTAGAAAGGGAGACCCATTACACTGCAGGGAATTTACAGACACCTGATTTTGTTGTTGTTGTTGTTGTTGTTCTATGTTTGCTGTTTATTTATGTGTAAATGGATGCAAGGGTACATATGTGCCCCTGCCTGTGCATGGAGATCAGAGGGGAGCTTATGAGAGCTGGTTCCCTTGTCAGACTTGCCAGCAATTGCCTTTACACTGAGCCAGCTAGCCAGCCCCCTCTGCTTTATTTCTGAGACAGGATCCATCACTTAACAAGGGGCGCACTGATTTCAGTTCAGGTGAAGTACAGTAAACCTCTAGTAAGTCTCCTTAGCCCTGGGATCACAAGCTTAGGCCTCCATGCCTCTTCTTCATTTGCATGCACACATTTAATGTGGCAATGGAAATGCTCTCTGTCATGAACAGAACAGCCCAGTTCTGCAATCCAACCGTGTTCCTCACATACACACCCGCCTCTTTGCAGCTTAGTAATCACTTCTTCGGAATCTCTGTTCACACAGTGGCTCTCCTGGAAAGCAGGCTCCCACTGGGCTTCCAGAGGAGGACCAGCCTGGGACAGGCCCCTGCTGCTGGTGAAGCTTAGCATCTCAGCCACGCACAACCATGCACCTCGCAGAGGAAATCAGGGAACGCAAGCAGTTTCTAAAGTTTGGATCTTCTCCCTGGAATCCGAGGCCTTTTGTTCACCTTCATCTGACTTATGGTCACAACCCATAAGATCTTTCAGAAAAACATGAAAAGTATCATTTTCTGTGACTTTCTGAATGCTGTTCAGGTTTTTTTTTTTTTTCCTTCCTTCAGTTTTTAGTTGCCCACAGCCAAAGTCAAATTGGTTTTGGTAATCTCTCTCTTAAAAAAAAAAAACTTTCAAATACGATAAATTCATTTAGAGGATGCTGTCCCCAATGGGGGTGGGAGGCACAGTTTAAAATGAGAAGCAACTCAGGTAGGCAGCGTATGATTTGCCAAGGCTTCTAAACCATAGGATAAAATCGGCTCCTCAGAAAGCCAGAATTTCCCCTGCAGTTTTATTTTATGAGATTTTCATATAAGAAGACAAACAGGCTCCTGCAGCTCCCGAAAGCTGGGTCTAGGAATTCCATGAGATGAATGTAAATTCTTGAGATAGACCCACTTACAGGCTTGCTCATGCTCAATGGCTGAGAACTGTTCCCCAGGGCCTTGTTAAAAGGTGGAAGAGCTTCAGGGCTCATCAGAGAGTGGAGGAAGCACTGTGGTCCTAGATTGTTATAATAGGATTAATAACCTTATGTTGAATATAATCAGGATAATAAGTCAATTACTACCGAATCCATTTGATAGCAGCCAGATGCACAATTGCATCATCACTAAGGATCTAGTTTTGGAGAAATACTTTAGTTGATTATCTGATCATTACATGTGGATCATGAACTAGCTCTCTCCCAATCTCAGAAGAAGACTTTTCAAAAAGTTGTACTCTGTGGACAGAGGTATATTGAACAGGTGGACGTTTTGTCTGTTTTTAATTTTTTCTTTCTTTCTTACTTGCTTGCTATTTTATTTTTAAATATAATTTAATTTTTTCATTATTCTTGAGAATTTCATACAGGTATGCAGTATGATTATATCCACTACTTACTATTTCCTTCTTTCTTTTCCTTTTTATTGAAACTATATTTTTCACATATGTTCTGATTAAAGTTTCCCCTCCTTCCAGTTCCTCCCCACCTCCCCTCCCACCCACTCCCTTTTGTCTCTCATTAGAAAACAAACGGACTTTCAAGGGATATTACATAAAAGATAAGGTAAAATAAAAACCATCACATTAGAGTTGAGCAAGACAAACAGAGGGAAAACTGCCCAAGAGAAGGCACAAGAATCAGAGACTCATTCATTCTCACACTCAGAAATCCCATAAAAACATGAAACTGGGAGCTGTAATATATACAGAAAGGATGTGGGCAAATCCCGGCTGGCCCTGTGCATGGTGCCTCAGTCTCTGTGAGTTCATATGGGCTTTGATCATGGTGATTTACAGGGCCTTGTTTTCTTGGTGTTCCCCTCTGGATCTTAAACACCCTACAGATGTTTCCTGATCCCTGACGGGAGGGATTTGATGAAGACATCCCATTTATGGCTGAGTGTTCCAAGTTCTCTCAATCTGCATAATGTCTGGCTGTGGGTCTCTGTTCCCACCTACTGCAGGAGGAAGCTTTTCTGATGATGGCTGAGTCTAAAAGAATGTCACTGGAAGTCATTTTATTGACACGTTTATTTAGAACGGTAGTGTTTGGTTTTACCCTAGGTCCCTGGACATCTATTCTCTGGTTCTTAGTCACCCAAGTAGAGTGACGTATGGATTTCTTAAGTTAAATCAGACGTTAGTTTGTTATTCTAACCAGCTTTGTGCCACCATGCTTGTTGCAGCTTATGTTGCAGGCTGATAAAAGGCTTTGTGGCTGGTTTGATGTTTACATTTCTCTTCCGGTAACCTGAGGAGTGAGTACCTTTCTGTACCAAAGATGCTGGAATGTAAGGATGAAGGCTTTATATTGGAACCAGCTCGACTTCCCCATGTTCAATGAGTTGTGCTGGTATTGTCTTCAACAATGGGGTCTTGCCTTCAATTTATGGAAAGCGACCTCTAATCTTGGCAATAGTCTGGGTTGTTTAAGGATTCCCAAGGGACTCCTTTGGCCAACAACTCAGTTAGGTGTAACCCAACCTTGAGTTAATTTGGTGACAAGAGCCAGTTGGGACTCTTATCTCTCCCATTATTTGATGATTTCATTTAGGTCACCTCCATATATATATAATTTAGGAAGCATCTATTGTTTTAAGTTTCTAAACTACCCTTTAAATGACCCTTCATTTTAGATGTCTCTCCTTATATTCCTTCCCTCAATCCCATCTCCACTCTACCTCCCCACATGATCCTCATGTTCCAACCACCATCATCAGTCCATATTTAATCTATTTTCTATTCCTAACAAGATCTTTCTGCACCCCCTAGTCCCTTGTCCTATAAACTACTTTTGGGAAGCTACAGATTATACCTTGGTTGTCATTGAATTAACAGCTAATATCCACATATAGTAGAATACACACCAAATTTGTCTGTTTTTCTCTGGGTTACCTCACTCCATCAGAGATGATTTTTTTTTTCTACTTCCATCCATTTACCTACAAATTTCATGATTTCGTTTTTTTAACAACTAATATTCTATTTTATGAAGTGTACCTCATTTTCTTTATCCATTCTTCTGTTGATGGACATCTACATTCCTTCTAATTTCTGGCTATTATAAATAGAACAGAAATGAGCATGGCTGAGCAAGTGCCTCTATGGTAGGATGAAGTATCTTTTAGGTTTATGCCCAAAGTGGTACAGCTAGATCTTGAGGTAGATCGATTCCTAGCTTCCCGAGGAACCACCACACTGATTTCCATAGTGGCTGCACAAGTTTGCACTCTGCCAGCAAATGGATGGTGTTCTCCTTTTCACGCCCTTGCCAGCATGAGCTGTCACTTTTTTTGTTGATCTTGACATTCTGATGGGTATAAGATGTAATTTCAAAGTAGTTTTGATTTGTATTTCCTTGATGGCTAAGGATGTTGAAACTTATTTAAATGTTTCTCAGCTAAGTTATTTTCAATTCTGTTTACATCAGTACCTCGTTTTTAATTGGGTTACTTGTTTTCCTGATGCCTGGTTTTGTGAGTTCTCTATATTTTGAGTATTAGCCCATTATTGGATGTGTAGTTGGTAAAAATATTTCCCATTCTGCAGGCTTCAGCTTTGTCCAAATGAAAGTGTCCTTTACCTTGCAGAAGCTTTTCAGCTTCATGAAGTCCCACTTGTTAATAGTTGACCATAGTGCCAATGTTAACAGTGTTCTGTTCAGAAAGTCTTTTCTTCTACCAGTGAGTTCAAGGCTATTCCCTACTTTTTCTTCTATCAGGTTCAGTGTATCTGGTTTTATGTTGAGGTCTTTCATCCATCTGGAGTAGAGTTTTGGGTGATAACTATGGGTCTATTGGATTCCTCTACATGCTGACAACCATTTTGACCAGAACCATCATTAAAGATACTAGGTTGGTTTGTTTGCTTGTTTGTTTTGTTGTTTTTTTCCCCAGTGTGTGTTTCTAGGTTTTTTTAAAATCAAAAATCAGGTGTCCATGGTGTGTGGGTTTACATTAGGTCTTCAATCCAATTTCATTTATCAGTGTGTTTGTTTTGTGCCATTACCATACTGTTTTATTACTATAACTCTTTAGTGCAATTTGAAATCAGGGATAGTGATACCTCCTGTCATTCTTTTATTATAGAGGACTGTTTTGGCTGTCCAGAGTGAGTGTGTATGTGTGTGTGAGTGTGTGTGTGTGTTTCCACATGAAGCTAAAAGTTGTCCTTTCATTATCTATGAAGAATTGAGTTGGGATTTTGATGAAGATTGCATTGAAATCTGTAGATTGCTTTTGGTAGAATGGCCATTTTTACTATATTAATCCTACTGATCCATGAGCATAGGAGATCTTTCCATCCTCTGATATGTTCTTTGATTTTTTTTTCTTCAAAGACTTGAAGTTTTTATCCTACAAGTCTTTCACTTGCTTGGTTAGAGTTATCCCAAGATATTTTGTATTACATGAGGCTTTTGTAGAAGGTGTTGTTTCCCTGATTTGTTTCTGTTTGTCGTTAGTATATAGGAGAGCTACTGATTTTTGTGAGTTAATTTTGTATCCAACTACATTGCTGGAAGTGTTTATGAGCTGTAGGAATTTCCTGGTGAAATTTATAGGTCACTAATATAGTATAACACTGTCACATAACTTGCAAATAAAGATAATTTGACTTCTTCCTTTCAAATTTGTATCCTCTTCATCTCCTTCAGTTGTCTTATTGCTCTAGCTAAGACTTCAAACATAAAACTGAATGGATATGGACAGAGTGGATAACCTTGACTTATTCCTGGCTATAGTGGAGTTGCTTTGAGTTTCTTTCCATTTACGTTGATGTTGGCCATAGGCTTGCTGTAATTTGCCTTTATTACATTGAGGTATGTCCCTTGTATCCCTAATCTCTCCAGGACTTTTGTCATGAGTCATGAAGGGGTGCTGGATTTTGTCAAATGCCTTTCTGCATTTAAAGAGATGACCATGTGCTTTTTGTCTGTCAGTCTATTTATGTGATTGATTCTACTTTACATTTTTAATCTTTAAAAGTTTGCATATGCTCTCTTAGACTTTTAGTTAATTTTGATAAGGCTTTATATATCTTATGGGTTTTTTCAAATAAACAACCCTTTATTTCATTGACTCTCTGTTTTCTCTTTCTTTCTATTTTATTGCATTCAGTCCTAGTTTGATTATTTCATGTCATATGTTTCTTTTGAGTGTGATTTCTTTCTTTTTGTTCTACAGCTTTTGGGTGTGCTGTTAATTTGTTTGTAGGAGAACTCTCCAGTTTTTTTCATGTAGGTACTTAGTTTTATGAACTTGCCTCTTAGAACAGCCTTCATTACATCCCATAAGTTTGAGTATGTTGTGTATTCATTTTCATTCAGTTCTAGGAAGTCTTTAATTCCTTTCTTAACTTCTGTCTTGGCCCATTTTTCATTCAGTACTGAGTTTCTCAGTTGATTTCTGTTGACATCCAGCTTTAATTCTTGGTGATCTGACAGGCTGCAGGGTGTTATTTCAATTTTCTTGTATCTGTTGAGACTTGATTTTATCCAGGTATGTAGTCAATTTGGGAGACAGTTCTATGGGGTGGTGAGAAGGTACTTGTTGATATCTATAATGCTGTTGTTGCTGCTGGTCTAGGTTTATTTATCTCCTGTCTTTAGTTAGGTATAGTTAACCTCTTTAGGTTGGAGTCTCCCTTCTAGTAGTTTCTGTAGCACTGGGTTTAGAGACAGATTTGCTTACATTTGGTTTCATCATAGAATGTCTTGTTTTCTCCATATATTTTGAGAGAAAATTTTGCAGGGTATAGTAGACTGGGCTGGCATCTGTGGTCTCTTAAGAGTCTGTAGCATATCTGTCCAGGCCCTTCTGGCTCTTAGAGTCACCATTGAAAAATCATATGCAATCATACTGGGTCTGCCATTTTACGTTAGTTGATCTTTTTCCCTTTCAGCTTTTAATATTCTTTCTTGTACTGTATGTTTAGTGTTTTGATTATTATGCACCAAGGGAAATTTCCTTTCTGGTCCAGTCTATTTGGTGTTCTATATGATTCGTGTACCTTTACAGGCATTTCCTTCTTTATATTAAGGAAGTTTTCTTTTATGATTTTGTTGAAAATATTTTCTGTGCTTTTGACCTGGGATTCTTCTCCTTCCTCTGTTCCTATTATTTTTTGATTTGGTGTCTTTGTGGTGTCCCAGATTTCCTGGATCCTGGATGTTTTGTGCCAGGAGATTTTTAGATTTAACATTTTTTTTGACTGAGATACCCATTTCTGCTATTGTGTCATCAATGCTTCTCTCCCAACTCTTTTATTCTATTAGTGTGGCTTGTCTCTGAGCTTTCTGTTCAATCTCCGAAATTTTCCTTTTCCAATTTTCCCTCAGTTTGAGTTTTCCTTGTTGATTCTATTTCTACTTTTAGACCTGAACTGTTTTATTCATTTCCTTCCACTCTTTGCTTGTGTGGCCGGGCTTATGGGCTCTAGTGGAGCCATATTGTTCTGGCTATTATTGATTGGATGTTTATGACAGCGTCCAGGCATCCAGGATTTGGGAGATTGTAATTCTAGGTGATATCTGGTCTTGCTTTTGTTAGGTGAGTGTTTGACCGTTGGTTTCTGTTGCCCTCTAGTTCTTAGCAGAATGTGTTGGCTATGTGTTGCCTAGAAGGAACTTCTTCTGGGATCCTGATAGGTGTGGTCATTGGGGGGTTTCAGGTAACATATATTTCTGGGTATTGGGAGTTGACACAAGAATGAGAATAGGTTAGTGGAAGATGGGGGTGAGGGGTTCCACAAGAGAGATGGAAACATAGTGTTCCACCAGGATCTTCTTAGTCCTCTAGCAATGTGGACAGAGAGTAAAGAGAGGCCACAGCACTGAAGAGATGAGGATGATATGGGGGATCAGATTTGGGGGATCAGAAGGAGAGTTGAAGATTTACAGTTACCCCCCCCCCGTTTCCCTGGCTGGAGTAGTAGCCTGTGGGTTCCCTGGGAATTGCTCATTTCATCTTTTCAACTCCTCCAATGACACCTCATTGTTCTCCCAACTTGGTTATTTTATTCCTTTTGATAATCCCTAAATCCGGTTGGGGTTGTCCATATGTACATGAGTGTAGAGCCATCCCCTGGAGCATTGGCAACCAGCCAGTGGCCACACCCGCCACCCACCCTCCCCTAGCTACTGCAACTGCCAGTAGCTATTCTGTAAGGAAGACACCTCACCTATCATGCCAGAAGATAATGCTGACATGGAGGATAGGGAGTCACTCATGTGTGCAACAGCCTTGCCAAATCCAAAAGACAACATTTCACAGCATGCTCCTCATCCTCCTGGCCAGCACCTCATCTCCCTAAGGATGATGCCTTAGGGATTCCTTAAAGCAATTCATTGTACTCTCAGCCCTTTAGCATCTCTCTGTGACTTTTGGGTACCCACTACCAGCAGCTCTATGCACATAACCAGCTGAAAAAAATTATCTCCAAACCTTCAACAGCCAGATATGTCTTTGAAATTGCTTGTTCACAAGGTTCCACAGAGAATGGGTACAGAGATCGAAAATATCAACTATTATGGAATCTACAACACCATTGAAAAAATACCTACATCATCATTCTGTCTACTTTATTTAAGTCAGAATCCGGAAGTACTTCAGTCTTTTCTCTTCACAGCATTCTGTGAGGCATTCACTCTAGAAACACCCACAAAGGTCCCAGAAAGTTAAGTCAGGGAGAATCTAGAAACCTCACCCAGTCTCCAGTGAAGGTGACTTAAATTTTGGCCTTGGTCTTTTAGGGCTGGGACTAATTTCCTGGGAGAAATGATAGAGTAATATTTCCTTGAAGAATAGAAAGCAGCTCTCCCAACATTGCAGGAGCATCATAAGACAAGTGATGGCTGACATAGGTTGAGCAGCTTTCTATAGTAAAATCTCCCCAATGAGGATATGCTGTATTCATTTTCCTGCTTTGAGATTCAGATTCCTAAGGAAGCAAGTGTCCTCTTTAGTCTAGACATTAATGTGGGCTGCTGCCAGCCAGAAGTTTTAATTTGATCCCTATGCCTCTACTATGGAGTTCTCTGAATTTGATTCCATTATTTGTTGAAATTTCCCAGGCACCGGGTGCAGCCTATGAATATGAAGGCTTAAAATAAGTTGAGGGGCCCTGCGGAAGGGATGAGAAACCAAGATAATAGCCAGAGAGCTAATCTATTTTCCTTTCCTTGGCTGCAAGGAATTCAGTATTATCTGCTGAGGGGATCATTTTATTTTAAAATTAAACTTCATTATTAATACTGACAAACCAAGAAATAACAAAGCCTGGCACAGATCCACCTATTTTGCATTGCTGCTAGTTTACATTCATGCTGCTATCAGCATGTAAATTAGCATATCTTAATATTTAAATCATCATTGCTCAGCAGTGCTGTTGAATGACTTTGGGGCAGAGTTACTCAGTGTCTAGGATGCCTTTAACTTCTTTTAAATTTTAATATTTTCATTTGTTTTTATTATTTATTTCGAATAAGGTTGCACGTATCTCAGGCTATCCTCATTTTATATAGGTGAGTAAGACCTTGAGCTTGTGATCTTCTGCCTCTACTTCCCAAGTGAGTGCTGGGATTCAGACATGCTCCATTGGGCATGTTTTAAGTAGTTCTAGGGATTAAACCTGGAGCCTCTTTCCTGTTAGACAAACACTCGAACAACTGAGCTACATCCCAAGACCATTTTTTTTTAAGTCCTCAAGGTAAGAACTTTTCAAACAACTGCCAATATTTGCAGTTTAGAGGTTGGAAATCTTTGTTGTTTTCTTATTTGATTTATAAATCATAGCCTAGTTAATCATCAAATATGGGACTGACATCTGCATTTGAACTCATAGAGGGACTATGATATGTAAGATATTGTTTAAGTCAACTCTTATCCTCTGAATAGAAGTAATAGTATATGCTTAAAGTACATTATATACTTGCATAAAATAACCATACTTAACTCTGTATAATAAAAACATTTTTATTGTATAAGTAGGAAGCACCATTTAATTAGGTTCATTCATTTATATTAAGTATTTTATAACTCTCATTTCTCAAAAATAAATCCTATAGTAATTTGGCTTCAGATGTGAACCTGTGAGGGTCATAAAAGATTCACGAAATGGAGTTACTACCTCTATTTTTTGTTAAGTTTTCATTTATTCATCAGCTTTTCAGTAGAAAAATGGAAGGCCTATTGGAGAAGTAGCAAAGGCAGTGAGAATTTAGTCTATAGATGTTAGGTTAGCATTCAGGTTAGAGTGGGTGCTAGGGTAGGGTTTGGGTAGCATCCATTAGGGTCACTACTGGGCCTCCGGTTAGTGTTAGCACTGGGATTATGGTTAAGGTCGGGGATAAGATTGAGGTTAAGGTTAGGAATAGCATTGGTATTGAGTTGAGAGTTAGGATTTGCATTGGAGTTAAGATTCAGATTAACATTAAAGTTAACATCAGGTTTAGGATTATGTTCACAGCTAGCATTAGGCTTGGGTTTATTAAGATTAGGGTTAGAGTTACTTTTGCCCAAGACAAAATTGTAAAGTTATTTAAAATATTATGATTTTTTTGAAGACTTTTATTTTTCAGCTCGGTTGCTTGATTTTCCAATGTAACTTTTGTGGTTGACATCCTGTGGCAATGTTGAAATGTTGGAGACACTTTGATCCTTAGAGAACATGTTGGTGTTTTGAGGACACTTGTCCCCTATGAGGTCACTGTGAAGTCTAAAGACCAGCACAACATCTTCACTCCTCAAGACCTCTGATCGAAATCCAGGTGCTCACCCTGAGATGGCTCTGGGTATAAACCTGTTGCCTCTTCTACTCAGGTACCTTAGAAGACCCTCCTTATGAAGGCAGATGCGACTTGCTCATAGGTATCAGCCATGCTTGAAAAGACATGCAGCCTTTTTAGCAGTGTACTTTGAAATTTCTATCATACTGTGGAAGTGGGACGGATCCAAGTGTGGAGGCTGAACTCTTGTACTCTGACTTCAAACACTGGCGCCATCACTATGATGTTCATTAGTACCTCTTGGGCGTTAGTAGCACTTTTGTTAACACATAAGCAAGCTTTTATAAACACAAGTAGGACACATTCCAGTAACGATGAGCTTCTGGAGCTGAGGAGCAAAACAGAAAGGCCCTTGACCTTCAGCTTTGAGGGCAAGTGTCCCATAGAATGCACTCTAGCCACTGTGAATTCTTAGAGCTTCTTTGGACATTTAACTGATGAGCTTGCTTCTACGGATGTCATCAGTCACTAAGAATCTTAATACCTTTGTGTTGCTGTGGGAAAACCAGTGACATCAACCACTTAGGACAGGAAGCGCTTGTTTTGACTCACAATTCAAGGAGATACGGTCCAGCCTGTCGGGGAAAGCCTGGTATCAAGAATAAGAAGCTGAATAGTCAAGTGGAATCAGAAGCATGGTCAGACTATAAAAAAATCAAAGCTTATCCTTAGTGACCCACTTCCCCCAGTGAGGGTCCACCTCCTAAAGATTCCACATCATTCCCATCAGTCTAGTCCCAATGTCTAGGGACCAAGTGTTCAAACAGTTAAGCTATTGAGGGGACATTTCAACTTCAAACCACAGCAACAAGAATTGTGTGTGTGTGTGTGTGTGTGTGTGTGTGTGTGCAGCTGTCCTGTCATTCTTCCAAGTTAAAGAACTTTAGAACCCCCCAACAATGCTCCTAACCACCCCTTTCTGCTTTCCAGCTCACACCCATGCTGAGGTAAGGGACAAATCCTCACTGCCAGCATTTCCTGATGTAATAGAACCTCCAGGAACACTGGTCACCCAGCCCTGTTCATCAGCATTATTGCTCAGGTGTGCGAGTATAAGGAACTTGGCCTCTCAAAGTCTTCCCATCCCCTCATCTCATTCCCTGAGAACTACCACCTCTCAGCCAGCTGGGAGCTAATCCTGTGTGGACTCTTAGATGCCCTTGCCCTACTGTGGAACCCAGATGTCCTTGTCTCCTTTCCTGTTCCTGTGTCAAATTATCCTGGCAAAGGCAACTTTAAGGGAAAGAGATTCCCTTGGCTTACAATTGCAGGCTCCAGTCCAGCAGTGAAGGCACGTCAAGGTGACAAGGACTAGAGACAGCTGGACGTAGCCACCATCAAGAGCAGAGAGGGAACTTGGTTGCTTGCATGCCAATCCTCGACTCACTTTTTCCACTCTTACATAGCCAGAAATAATGCCTTCCATGGGATAGGTCTTCTCATCACAAGTAATGTGATCAGGACAGCCACCCACAGGCATGCCCCCTGGCCAGACTGTTCTAGACAGTCCCTCGTTTTTACTTTCTTCTCAGTTGCTTCTAGATTGGGTCAAGTTGACGATTCAAACTAACCCTCCCACCAGATCCCTAGGATCTTCTCCCTATATTCAGGGCAAGTGGCCCAGGAACCAGTTTGCTCTCTAGCTCGCCTGTGCTGCCTGCATGATGTCTCCCCTTCAGCACAGCTCCATATTGTATTGACCTGGAGTACAAGTGCACACATCTTCAAATGTGTCCCTCCCAAGGCAAAGAAAGAGTAGACCCTTTAGATTTCTACATTGTTAAAGAAATGAAAGCCAGTTCCAAGTCCTTGCCTGCCCCCAGTGCCAGGAAACTGCTTCTTTTCCATCGTAGCCTGTAGCAATATGATAGAGAAGTAGAAGGTTTAGCAGCCAGCTTGAGTCAGCATCTAGGCTACTGCACTTCCCAGCTACACTGAGCTAACCAGCTTGGTCAGGCTCTCCAGCACGCCAAGCTAGAACTTGCAGATAGTGGTATACCCAGCACTGTGTTGGTAAAAGTTGCTAATAGTAGTATAGCTAACACTGAGATTAGGGGACTATATAATAGGGCAGCTATTTTAAATGTCTTTATTATTGAAGTTGACCTAATAAAGGACCCAATAAAATGCAATCTAAATTTTGCTGCCATCCATCCTTGAAGGTCTTATTTCAGACAGTTACTCTGTTTCGCAGAAGTCTTGCTCCCATGACTGTTACCCACAAGTGCTAGGTCTGTCTCTGAAGCCACACTGAGGCAGTCCTTGTCGCTCTCTCTCAAGTAGACTTTCACTTACTCTTCATAATTATGCTCCATCGCTTTAAATAACCAGCTTCTGCTGTTGCATTGTAGGATACAGGGTCCTGCCGTTCACCACCTCGCTTCATCTCAACTGGCCAAACATAATTTTCTACGTGAACCAAGGAAAGCTCAACCAAATCCCACCCTGTTATCCCTCTGCACATGCCATATGGGACATGATGCTGACCAGGTGTGTGACCACATGCTTCGCTATTCTCAGGCTATATATTCCAGTCCCTAGCCCCAGCTACCTTACTGCCTCATATAGCATCCTTTTTCTCCCCATACCGTTGATGTAGTGAGTTTCCACTCAAAAGCAGGGCAGTGTGTTGACTTACGTTGAGCTATAGCTGAATGAACGGATTCCAACCTAACCCATCCCTTCAAGTTCTGAGAGCTTTCTGGCCCCTGTGTCTGTTGCTTAGCAACCCAGTAGCTATGTTTTCTACCCTGCTCTCTGTCACCTGCACATATGTTGAAAAGGCAACTCTTCCCACTTGGAAAATGAGAAACATGTTATTGCTTCGACATCTAAATGAATGCTACTCAAAAGAAACTACATTTCTGAGATCATTTTTTTCTTCTGTATACAGGGGGATTTGGGCAGTTGCTCTGAAGAATGTCTCCAGCTCTATATGTCTATGTGATTGCACCTCCTAACTATATAGAAATATCCTCATTACTCTTGTAGCTTTGAAGTTACTATAGCCACATTTTTATGGCTATATTTTTCTTTCTATGAAGGATGCCAAAAGAGACTTATTCTAACTGATACCCAATCAGAGATAGTATTTTCTGTAAGACGTATGATGAGTATTCTGACTTAATCTAATATTAAAGCTGAAAGATACTTCATTAGTGCCAAAGGCCTTAAACTGCAAGATAAGGGGAAAGGTGGGGGGATTTGTAACTCTCAGGAAGAACAACTAAAGAGTTTGGTAAACTCAATTAGTTAGCAAGAAGATGTTAAATTGTAAGTATAATTTTAAATAGTCTGGTCGTATGTGGATACCACAGCTAATCACTTCTTGGTAATTTAATATTATGAATCTAGTTCCTTCAAGGTGTACTTGGACTTTATATGCAAGCTAGGCAGGATCAGATCTGAACTGAGATTTATGATGCTAAACCATCACCTACTGTGTTTCTAAGCTTGGCTAAGTAGTTCCCACTGCCAAAGAGAAACCATGCACTTCTTTACTTGTGAGAGCTGAAAAAGTACATATGAAGCTAAGAAGATGGCTTTATCAGTGAAGCACTTGCCTTGCAAGGATATAGTCCCAGATTCTACCTCGAGGCTTGGTTGCCTGTGCCAAGAAGGCAGAGACAGACAGTATCCAGGGATTCACTGTGTAGCCAGCTTATCCTATTTAGTGAGTGCCAGGCACAGTGGGAGACCCTGCTTTGAAAAAAAAGATGGGGTCCCAAGGAATAGTACCCACTATTGACCACTAATACACACACACACACACACACACACACACACACACACACACACACAAATTCATATGCACTCTCATTCATAGTCTCTCTGTCCACTTTTCCCTCTCCCTCCTCTCTATGAACCTCCCCATCTGTCTGTTAAAAGGAAAGACATCTAGGACTTTGTGGGATTCTTGATTGCATTGGCCTGGTAAACTCTGCTAACAAATACAATAGGCAGCACTGAGCTGGACTATCCCATGATCATAGCAGCATAACTGGCTGCTCTTGTCAACTACTGGAAATGAAGATTGATTGAATTATTGTAATCAAGCTTTGCCCACATTACTTCAACTGTGGTTTCCCATCCAGGTTTTAAAACAAGTTGCTTCATGTTCAGAATCTTCACAACTACAGTATGACCAAATCTCATGGTGGGGGGGGGATAGCTTATGTTTGAAATCAGGGATACCTAGTATATGTTAATAATTATTCTGAAATACAAAGCTTTGTGCTCATGTGTATATGTATGTGTACATATGTGCATCTCTGTATGAGACAGCTTGAATAGATGCATATGTAGATGTGTGCATTCATATAGAGGCCAGAGCTATCTTTCTCGGTTGCTCTCTAATTTTTGAGATAGGGCCTCTTGATGAACCCAGAGCTCATCAATTTGGCTGAACTGTCTAGCCAGACACTCCAGGAATCCACCTGTCAGCCTTCTCCACACTGGGATCACAGACACATGATTCTGAACATTGCCATCATGTATTTGATGGGTTTTGAGGATCCAAACTTAGGCCATCATGTGTGCATGGAGGGCACATTGCTGACTGAGCCCCATCCCCAACTGTGTACTGCTCTGATTGGTGCCATGAGCCTGGGAGAATCGGGCCTAAAAATGAGGCAGACTAAAGTCTCATGAAATGGCCGATTTTATTCAGAGCATCAGACAGTTTGTACTCTGACAGTTAAGAAGAGTTCCCTGAGTAACGTTTGCAATCACCAGGACAAGCCTTACTTGGCAAAAACACGTTTTTCCATATAGGCATATGAATAGCAAGAGTGGAAATAAATTCGCTCCCGCCTATTACACCTGGGGGGAGCCTGAAGACACATTCCAAGAGGAATTCTGTGTTTTGAATAAACTGAGATCACAAGACTCTTGTCTTGTTTTCTTGGACTTTTCTCATAAACACTCAGAATTCTCACAGGGCTCCAATTTTTGACTATGTTCCAACATCACCCCCCCCTTTTTATTAGCAGTATATCTAGAGTGGTTTTGATTTGAGATCTAATTGTCATTTGATAATTGAGTATTCTATAAGCAAGCAAATTATATTAGAACAGTGAGAGCATGGTTCTGCAATCAAGACAAGAGAAAAAAATTCAAAAATATTTGTTATGTTGTTATATTGATCATAAAGATAGAGAATAGTTTTGAAAAGAGACCATTATGGTTAGTAGTCCTGGTATCTAGTAAAACATAAGCCCATATTTGCCTTCTAATAGGAGTACAAATTTTATTATATCCTATGCAAATAGAAAGTGATTTAAATCTCAAGGAAAAATTAAATATGGTCCCTTCTCCAGAAGAATGAATGAGTCTGTTATGGTCCCAGTGTCATTAGTGAGTAACATCTCCTTTGGTACATGGGGTCTTAACTTGGCCCAAGTGGGCAGATGGTTTCTGATGATATGGTCACTGTGTACTTTTGCCCTTCAACTGGAGGTTTGCTATCATTCTGATGACTTCACTGTCTCCTCACCCTCTGATGGCCTGGAGCTGGAGGAACCAAAAAGGAACCCACAGTGTTTCAGTGGATCCATCTGCAATGACAGATGCATAGCCCTTCCAACTTTCTTCTGGAGAAGTAAAAATAGGGCAAGTTAATGCATCAGCTTGCTTACTTCCTTCTGCAGTAAAACCCGGGAGGTTAAAGTGTGCACGAGCATGAGACTAGTGCTGGAAATAATCCTCCAACATAAGCAGAATCTGAATTGATGCTTAAGAGTTTATGAATTAACCATGATAGATTAATCAGAACAGCCAGTTCCACCTGTTGGGCTAAGGAAAAGAAGTATTAATAGATAGATGACTGTCTGGACCGTGAGTGCCTCCTAGATCCTTAGATGAACCATCAATAAAATAAATATCTGCCTGTGGAATGGTAGAAATTTCGACAATCTGTGAGAAAACCCCATGCCTTACTAACTGGATAATGATTTCCTATCTTTCTGTGGTACTCTAAAAATGAAATTTTAAAATCCATCATATTCTGTAACTCTTTTTTTAAAAAATTGATTGTTAGTTAAGGTTAATGCAGCAAGGATCAAGTAAAATTGTTGATATCAGGTTCTTCCCTGATTCACTAATTGAGCAAGAAGAGTAAGGAAAGCAGCTAGTATTTTATGATCTCTATGGCGTAAAAACTTCATTCCAAAGGTTTGTCCTCTGTGCTCTAATACCTATAGGAGACAGTGGAGTGTGAAAATAGTTGAAAGGCAGTGAAGGATCCTCACAATAAACAAAAGCCTCTTTTAGTCTGGGTTCAAATCACTGTGGCTCTTTTCTTTTCCTCTCAAGTTAGTAAGTGAGAATGGTCAGTGCTACCTCTCATTCTAGAGTTTTAAATAGATTAGTTACTGAATAAAGTTAGCTTTTTCTTAGTCTCTCCTAAATACGTATCAGGAACTGGAGAGAATTTGAGATTAGATTGATTATCAAAATCCTCACCTCAAGCTTCAGGGTTATCTTCAGACAATGGAGGACACATATTTAAAGGACACTCCAGTAAGGGAGCTACAAGAACCACCACTGGAAGGGGTAGCGCTGTTTTACTTTTGATTTTTGCCTGAATGGTGAAAATTCTCTCTTCCTCTCTCTCTCTCTCTCTCTCTCTCTCTCTCTCTCTCTCTCTCTCTCTTTCTCTTTCTCTCATTCTAAGGTTTAAGTGTCTATTTTATATTCAATCAAGGAATTAGCCTTTTCCTCATCATGATCAATATCCTCCTTACCTTCCTTCAATATTTTAATAACAGTTTGAATCAATGATCATGGGACCCAAAATTGAACAGGGATTGTTTCCCCTTGTTTATATGCCTTTTCAATAGTCTCTTGGACTCTGTCCCATATTTCTTTATCTAAAGTTCCTTCTTCTGGAAACCAGGGATTATACTTGTGCTCCTCCTTTCTTTGAAAATGGTGCACAAGGTGGACATAAGGCAAAGCCTTCCCTAGTTCCTATCCCATTAGGCTCACTCACCTCCTTCTATGAGGATTCCCACTCTAATCACATAGATGACTTCACGTCCCTGAGTCATGGTGATGCTTGTCTACCCCTCTAGTTGGCAGCATGAACCTGGGAGAGTGGCACCTGAAAATGCAGTGCACTTAAAGTCTCACACAATAGCCAACTTTATTCAGAACATCAGACAGTTTATACTCTGATGGATAAGATGAGTCCAAACTCTTTATAAGAGGCTACAATTACCCTAATACACAAACCACACAAAGACATTACTAAGAAAGAGAATTACAGACCAATCTCACTTATGAACAATGATGCAAAAATACTCAATAAAATACTGGCAAACCGAATCCAAGAACACATCAGAAAAATCATTCATCAAGTCGGCGTCATCCCAGAGATGTAGGGATGGTTCAACATACGAAAATCTGTCCATGTGATCCACCATATAAACAAACTGTAAAATAAAAAACATGATCATCTCATTAGATTCTGAAAAAGCCTTTGACAAAATACAACATCCCTTCATGATAAAGATCTCGGAGAGAGCAGCGATACAAGGAACATGCCTAAACATAATAAAGGCAATATACAGCAAGCCAACAGCCAACATCAAACTAAGTGGAGAGAAACTCACAGTGATCCCACTGAAATCAGGAACAAGACAAGGTTGTCCACTATTTCCATATCTATTCAATATAGTTCTTGAGGTCCTAGCTAGAGCAATAAGACAACAAAAGGAGATCAAGGGGATACAAATCAGAAAAGAAGAAGTCAAACTCTCACTATTTGCTGATGTTATACTAGTTTACATAAGTGGCCCCCAAAATTCTACCAAGAAAGTTTTACAACTCATAAACACTTTCAGTAATGTAGCAGGATATAAAATTAACTCAAAAAAATCAGTAGCTCTCCTTTGCACAGAAGGGCTAAGAAAGAAATCAGAGAAACATCACCCTTCACAGTAGCCACAAATAACATAAAATATCTCAGGGTAACTAACCAAACAAGTGGAAGACCTGTATGACAAGAACTTTAAATTTTTGAAGAAATAAATTGAAGAAGACATCAGAAAATGGAAAGATTTCCAATGCAATTGGGAAGGTATAATTAACATAGTAAAAATGGCAATCTTAGTAAAAGCAATCTACAGATTCAATGTAATACCCAGCAAAATTCTTCACAGACCTCGAAAGAATGGTACTCAACTTCATATGGAAAACCAAAAAACCCAGGATAGTCAAAAAAAAAAATCCTGTACAATAAAAGAACTTCTGGAGGCATCACAATCCCTGACTTCAAACTCTACTACAGAGCTATAGTACTGATAACAGTCTGGTATTGGCATAAAAACAGATAGGAGGACTAATGGAACTGAATCAAAGACCCAGATATTAATCAACACACCTACAAACACCTTATTTTCAACAAAAAAAGCAAAAAGTATACAATGCAAAAAGAAAGCACATTCAATAAATGGTACTGGAATAACCGGTTATCAACATGTAGACAAATGAAATTCCATATCTATCACCATGCAGAAAACTCAAGTCCAAATGGATCAAAGACCTCAACATAAATCCAACCACACTGGACCTCATAGAAGAGAAAGTGGGAAGTACACTTGAACGCATTGGCACAGGAGACCACTTCCTAAATAGAACCCCAGTATCACAGACACTGAGAGAAACACTTAATAAATGGGACCTCCTGAAACTGAGAAGCTTCTGTAAAGCAAAGGACACGGTCAACAAGACAAAATAGAAGCCTTCAGAATGGGAAAAGATCTGCACTAACCCCACATCAGACAGAGGTCTGATCTCCAAAATATACAAGGAACTCAAAATATACAGTCATCAAAAGAGCAAATAATCCAATAAAAAATATTTGATACAAACCTAAACAGAGAACTCTCAACAGAGAAATCTAAAATGGCTGAAAAACACTTAAGGAAATGTTCAACATCCTTAGTCATCAGAGAAATGCATATCAAAACAACTCTGAGATCCCATCTTACATCTGTAAGAATGATCAAGATCAAAAACACTGATGACAACTTTTGCTGGAGAGGATGTGGGGTAAAGGGAATACTCCTCCATTGTTGGTGGGAGTGCAAACTGGTACAGCCCCTTTGGATATCAGTATGGTGATTTCTCAGAAAATTAGGAAACAACCTACCTCAAAACCCAGCAATACCACTTTTGGGTATATACCCAAAGGATGCTCAATCATACCACAATGACATGTGCTCAGCTATGTTCATAGCAGCTTTGTTTGTCATAGCCAGAACCTGAAAACAACCTAAATGACCCTTGACCGAGGAATGGATAAGGAAAATGTAGTATATTTACACAATGGAGTACTACACAGCAGAAAAAATAAAAACATCTTGAAATTTGCAGGCAAATGGATGAATCTAGAAAACATCATATCGAGTGAGGTAACCCAGACCAAGAAAGACAATTATCACATGTACTCACTTATAAGTGGCTTTTAGACATAAAGCAAAGTAAAAGCAGCCTACAATTTACAATCCCAGAGAACCCAGACAACAATGAGGACCTTATGAGAGACATACATGGATCTAATCTACATTGGGAAGTAGAGAAAGACAGGATCTCCTGAGTAAATTGGGAACATGGGGAATGTGGGAGAGGGCTGAAGGGGAGGGGAGAGGAAGGTAGGGGAGTGGAGAAAAATATATAGCTCAATAAAAACAATAAAAATCACCAAAATTAACCAGACCTGAAGTCTATACAATCAGCGAATTTCTGTGCTGGAAGGACAAACATTCTGAGCCAAAGCCATGGAGCTTCACATTAAATTCACACTTTCAGTATCAAATAGATTGTGTGTACTTATCCACCACCAAACCTCGAGATCCATGGCAGAGTTAGAGCTAGGAAAAAATAAACTTTGTATTCTCTTTCATAACTTGTGTCTATTACCTTCAATCAGTCTTCTTCGTCCCTTTACATTTAGTCTTTTATTTCTCATTTGTGTTACATTGCACCACATATGCATTTATTTACATATATATATTATTGACTAGATTCCACATATGAGAAAAAACATGTGGTTTCTTTTTTTCTGAGATGGCAGGACCTCTCCTAATATTATATAGTCTGAGTTTATAGATTCTTTCCTCCAGATGTTTTTACTTCATTTTTCCTTACAGCTGAGACACACACACACACACACACACACACACACACACACACACACACACACTTTATGTTATCCATTCATCTGTTCATGCACAACTAGTTTGATTCCAATTCTTTGTTCTAGCAATAAAGCAGCAATGAAAATTGGGGGTTCAAATACCACTGTAGGAGTGTGGAGTTTTCTGGGTATATGCCTAGGAGTGAAATAGCTGGGTCACATGGTTGTTCTAATTTTAATTTTTGAGGTCTCCAAACTGATTTCCACAGTGAGTGTATTAATTTGTTCCTCCACAAAAGTAAATGTTCCTTTCTCTCCATATCCTTGCCAACATTTGTTGTCAGACTTATTATAGGCATTCTGACTGGGGCGAGGTGGTATCTCAAAATCATTTTAATTTGCATTTCCCTGCTGGCTGAGGATGTTGAACCCTTTTAAAAGATAGTGATTGGCCATTTGTGATATTTTTAATAAAATCTATCTATTAAGTTCATTTGCCCATTCGTTGATTAGGAGTTTCTTTTCCTTGGTTTTTAATATCTGCAATTCTCTGTAACTGCTGGATATCATCCCGTCTGGGGTGTCGCTGGTAAACATTTTCTCCCATTCTCAGGACTGTCTGTTCTGCTGGTTATTTCCAATGATGTTCAGAAATATTTTGTTTTCATGTAGTCCCATTTGTTGATGTTTGGGATTGGTACCTGGACTGTTAGTGTTCTATTTTAAAAGTTCTTACCTATCCCAATATCTTAAAGGGTATCCCTTGTGTATTCTTTTAAAAGTTTCAGGCTTTAAATTAAGGTCTTTGATCCATTTTGAACTGACTTTTGTGTAAGATAAAAGATATAAATCCAATTTCATCTTCTGAAGGCGAAAATCTAGGTTTGCCAGCACCATTTGTTGTATAGACTATCATTTTTCCAGAGTATGTTTTTGCTTCCTTTGTCAAGAATTAAGTGGGCATGGGCATAGCTTTGAAATTTTATTTCTGGTTCATTGACTCCACTCCATTGGTCTTCCTGCCTATTTTTACAACAGTATTGGTGTATCATCATCACTATAGTGCTATAGTATAATTTGAGCTCAGGTATTATAATGCTTCCAACAGTGTTTTCTTTCTTTCTTTCTTTCTTTCTTTCTTTCTTTCTTTCTTTCTTTCTTTCTTTCTTTCATTTTTTAAAAAGGAAAAGAAATTATCTTTTTTCATTTTGCATACCAATCCCAGTTCCCACTTCCTCTTCTTTTCCCATTCCTTCCATCTTCCCCCACCACCCGACCTCCATCCTCTCCTCTGATAAGGCACATTGCTTTGTGGGAAGGTACAAGGCCCTCCCTACCGTATTTAGGCTGAGCAAGGTATCCATCCAAATAGAATGGATTCCCAAAAAAGCCAGTACAAGCAGTAGGAATAAATCCTGGTGCCACTGCCAGTGGCCCCGCAGTCTGCCCCAGCCATGCAACTGTCACCAACATTCAGAGTGTCTGTTTTGGTTTTATGCTGCTTCCTTTCCTGTCTGGTGAGCTCCTATTAACTCAGGTGAACTATCCAACAGTGTTCTTAACCCTCTGACTGCTTGGGCTTTTCCTGATCTTCTGTGGATTCATCTGAATTCTTCTATTTTTTTTCCAAATCTGTGAAATATGACATGAGAAATTTGATAGGTATAGCATTAATTATGTGTGTTAATTTGGGTACTATAGGCATTTTCACAATATTAATTCTGCCTATTAAAAAAGATAGACTACGTTCCATTGTCTAGTATCTTTGTGATATCTGTTTTCAATATCTTAAAATTTTCATTGTAGATGTTTCTCACTTCTTTGGTTAGATTTATTCCTATATATTTAATTTGAGAGGGATTATTTGAATGGAATATTTTTCCTAATTTCTTTCTTGGAGAGTAGACTATTGTTATAAATGAAAGCTATTGGTTTAAAAACAAACATTGATTTTTGCAATTTGAATCTTTAATGTAAGTCCTTATTAGATTCAAGAGTTTTCTTGTAGACTCAAGAGTATGTTTTAAGTGAAGCATCACATCGTCTGCCAATAGGGACAGTTTAGATACCTTCCTTCCGACTGCTATCCCTGTGTTTCTTTCTCTTTTCTAATTGCTATAGGGAAGATTCAAGCAATATATCAAATGAGAGAGCAGAGGGGTATGCACGTACTGTCTTAGTCCTGATTTTAGAGAGATTCTCTGATTCTGTCTCCTTTTAATATCATGTTGGCTACTGGTTTGTTTTATATGCCTTCTTATTTTGAGGTATGTTATATTGTCCTAGTTAGGGTTACTGCTGCTGTAATGAAACACCATGCCCAAAGCAACTTGGAAGAGAAAGGGGTTATTTTTCCTGTTCATCACTGAAGGAAGACAGGACAGGAACTCAAGGCAAGAACCTGAAGGCAGGAATGGATGCAGAGGTTACAGAGGGATGCTGCTTACTGGCTTACATAGTTTACATAGCTTACATAGCTTGCTCAACCTGTTTTTTTTTTTTATAGAACCCAGGACCACTCACCATGGTCTGGGCACTACAATAATTAAGAAAATACCCTTCAGGCTTGCCTGCAACCTCATCTCATGGAGTCATTTATCAATTAAAGTTCCCTCCTCTCAAGTGATTTTAGCTTGTGTTATTGATGTAACACTAGCTAGCACATCTATCTATCTGTACCTAAAGTCTCCAGAACTTTTATTATGAAGGCATGCTGAACTTTGTCAAATGCCTCTTTAGTATCAGTTACAATAATTGTGTGCTTTCTGTCCTGAGTTTGTTTATATATTGTATGGTGTATTTATATATATCTTGCCTTTCTGGGATGAAGCCTACTTAATTTTGGTCATAATGTATAATCTTTTTAATGTGTTCCTGAATTCAGTTTGCAAGAATTTAGTTACCAATTTTCACATCTATGTTCCTCAAAGAAATTGTTCTGTAGGTCTCTACCTCTGTCTCTCCGTGTGTGTGTGTGTGTGTGTGTTCCTCCTTCCCCCTACCCTCTGTGTGCTATGTTTCCCTCCATCTCTCCTCTCTTTAGTGGTTTTAAGTGGATGTGATAACAAAATTTCACTGGCTTTAGAGAATGAATTTAATAGTGTCCCTTCACTTTCTATTTTATGGAACAGAATAAAAAAAATAGTATGAGGTCTTCTCTGAAAATTTGATAAAATTTAGCAGTAAATCTGTCTCTTTCTGGGCTTTTCTTTGAAGAAAGGCTTTCAATAACAGTTTCAATCTCATTGCTTATAATGGTCTTTTTAAGCTATTTATATCTTCAGGGCTTAATTTTGGTAGACGATATGCTTGTACAAATTCTTCTAGTTTTTCTGGGCTGTCCAAATCTTCAGAGTATTAGTGTTCATAGTAACTTCTAATGATGTTACAGGATGTCATTGGAGTCAGTTATAGTGGAACTCTTTTGCTATCTAATTTTATTAATTTTCATCATCTTCCTCCTTTTGTCAGATTAGCTAATATTCATTTATTAGGACCAATTTTCACAGTCTTGAGAGATGGCTCATCTCTTAAGAGCACTTACTGTTCTTGCAAAAGACCCAAGTGCTGTTCACAGTACCCATTTGGGGCAGCAACTCCAGCTACTAAAAATCCAACACCTTCTTCTGGCCTCTGTGTGCATGTGACACACAAAAACTCATATAGGAACGAACATTAGCACATAAATAAAGTACAATGGAGTATTTTAAAAAGTTTAAACACCACAGATACTCAGATTATTGGGTGTGGCTGAGTATATAATATATATAGTGTGTATACATATATATGTATATACATATATATGAATATATATGTGTGTCTGTGTGTATATATATATGCTGACTGGTTAAGTTGCCAACATGCAACACCTACTGATGACATAATGAGTAATAATTGCTAAATTCTAATTTTCCTCTACCTAGTATCTTATACAATGTTCAAATACACTTGGTTAAAGGAGGAAGATGATATAGCTCAGAACAGTAGTGAGGGATCACAGACCATTTTAATTACCTAATACTAGACAATAATGGCTTCTGTCACCTATCTATCTATCTTTTTTTTTTTTTTGGAGACATGGTTTCTTTGTAGCTTTAGAGCCTGTCCTGGAACTCGCTCTGTAGACCAGGCTGACCTCAATCTCATGGAGATCCTCCTACATCTGCCTCCCAAGTGCTGGGATTAAAGGCGTGTGCCACTACTGCGTGGTATATCTATCTATTATCTATCTCTCATTGATCTGTCTATTATTCGGCCCATCATCTTTTTGTACATCACCAATACCAACTATCTGTCTTTATTAGTTACCTATTTTAGTTGCTGTGATAAAATATCTGACAAAAGCAAGTTAAAGAAGGGAGGGAGGGAGGATTATTTGGCTCACGGTTCAAGGAATAAAGTCCCACATGGTGGGAAAGGCATGGGAGCAGTAGGTAGTAGTGAGGCAACTGGTCATTTTAGAAATTCTTCCAGTTCTTTATGTTATATCTACAGTTAGGAAGCCAGAGAGATGAATACTGATACTCAACTCATTTATTCTTTTTTTTATTCAGTTCAGAACACCAGTACATGGGATAGTGCTGCCCATTCAGAGTATATAAATGAGAATATCCCCATAGACTCACATGTTTGAATGCTTGATCACTAGTTGTTAGAGCTGTTTGGAAAGGACTGGGAGGTGTGACCTTTTTGGAATAGAGGTGTTGTTGAAGGTGGGCTCTGAGCTTTTGAAAACCCATTGCATTCCAGTTCTCTCCTCTCTCCCTCTCTCTCTCTCTCTCTCTCTCTCTCTCTCTCTCTCTCTCCTCTCCCTCTCCCTCTCCCCCTCTCTCCTTTATACTTATAGATAAGACGTAAGCTCCCAGCCACTGCCCCAGTGCCATGCCTGCTTGCCTCCTGCTATGCTACCCATCATGATGGTCATAGACTCTACTACTCTTTGGAGCCATGAGCCCCCAAATTAAATGCTTTATTTGATGGTGCTTTGTCATGACAATAGGAAAGTAACTAAAACAGGGTGGGTTTTCCTTCCTCAGGTAACCTATTCTAGATACCCTCACAGACCTTCCCAGGGAGTTACCAAGTTATTCTGATCCTGTCATGTTGAAAATTGCTTATTAACTATCATACCTGACAAGTTGGTTTTCAGCATATTTTTTGCTGTTACTCTCATGTGTCATTTAAACAAGTGAGGAAGGAGGAAAATATTTTAAATTTTATATTTAATATGAAGGTAATATTAAATTAATGTTTAATTATAAATAATATATCAGTATAAAATTAATATAATAATGGATATAATTTATAATTATCAAGTAAATGAAATAAAAAAGAAATGAAAAATTCTCCCACCTTGCCCTCTCCATTAATTAATTATGTTGGCAAGGAGATTTTGTTCTACATTATATTTTTTGCTGTATATGTCTTTTTCTTCTAAGCAGATAGTATGTTAAGAAGTACAAGTCTCTGAAGAAGAAGTTTCCTACCTCAGAACTTTTAACATGTCATCATAGGACTCGACTACAATCATACATCGTGGAAACATAGCTTTCATTTTATTGAATGGGTAATACCTTGCCAATGATATATCATTATGGTACTCTATTGCTGAACATTTAGCTTGTTGCAATTAGTCATTATATGTTTGGTGTCTCTATTGTGTTCTGCTGCTGGAAGTTCTACACATAGCAAGTATGTATAAGTCATAAATCCATTTGTTGTTGTAATGTTGTATGCATTAAGTATAAATACTGTACAAAAGCCTAGGAGAGCTAGCATTTTTGGTCCTGTCAGCTGACCACAGCTATGGCCCAGGGTTGCTTGAGCTCTGAGGTCTGAGCAGAACATGTGCTCTTGCTTTGAGACCATTTCTAATCGCCATCTTATTTTAGTCTTTTTTCAGGAGTAATACTGTGGACTATGCTTGGCACTTTAGGTGCATAGTAAGTAGAGATAGGCACTCTATTAGGTACTTTTCCCATGTGTATGACATACCCAGTAAGAAGCAACTTAAGAGAGGAAGGATTTGTTTGGGCTCACAGTTCAAGGGAATAGTCCATCATGATAGAGAAATCAGGAGCAGTCAGCTGGTTGTAGTATTATATCTGTAGTCAAGATGCAGAGAGGTAAATGCTTTTGCTCAGTTCTCGTTTTGTTTTAATTCCAGAACCCCAGCACAGAGAACAGAACTATCCACATTCCTGGTTGTTCTTCTTGTAAACATTGATTGCTCATTCATTTCCCAGCCTCCCAGACACGAATAATCACACATAAACTATATTAATTACAACACTGTTTAAACTATTAGCTCAGGTTTCTTATTAACTAACTGTTACATCTTAAATTAACCCATTTCTATTAATCTGTGTATTGCCACGAGGCTGTGGCTTACTGGGTAAGGTTCTGTTCTGGCGTCTTTCTCCTTTCTCGTTCAGCCTCATAGCGTCTCTCTAACTCTTCCTACTCTCTCCATATAGCTCTTCAAGCCAGCTGTATTCTGCCCTGCTATTTGCTGAAGCAGCTTCTTTATTAACCAATGGTAATAAAACATATTCATAGTATACAGAGGGGAATCCCACATCATCTCCCCTTTCTGGCTAAATAAAAAGAATGGTTTTATCTTTAACATAGTAAAATTATATATAACAAAACAGGTTCAAGCAAGAATTACAGTTATAATATTTAGAGTATTTGTATCTGTCAAAATTAAAGAAAATATACTCTCTGTTTTATCTTTGTGAGTCTAAATTTTCATATCTAATATATCTTTTACCATAACTAAGTAATACTATCACTATCTATCTTCAACTCTTCAAAGACCCCAGAAGGATATAATATTACATAAGTAAACAGGAAGCAGGAAATTTGAAAGACTATTTCATATATTTTGTAAGTTTGTCAGTCACTTTCTTCTGTATCCTGCAGAACGTTTTTCTGTGAATTAGGAACCCCGAAGGACCATCCTGTCTTTTGGAAAGTTCAACAGTCACTTTTCTGTGGGTCCTGCATGTCCAGTTCATACAGCATACCATCAGGCAGTTCAGGCAAGATCAGTTTCCTGCCCAAATTGCTAACTTGTCACATTGAAGGCAAATTCCACAATGTGTTTCTTAATGCCCATCAACCTCTCTGAAGTAAGTGGTGCTGCCAGAAGCAGACAGGTCTCATTGATGAGAAAAGTCTAAGTTCTTAAAACATTTTAAATACCATATTCCATAGGTCCTTGACATGTTGAAGATTATTTATCTAACTGAAATATATCTCCATATATCTAGAAAACCTAACTAAAATGACTACAAGTTGGATAATTATAAATGACTACCTATTAATTTGCAATTTTTAATTATACATTACTTTTTTCAATGAGCTACATAAACATTAATACTTTAAACAAGAGTAGAAATATACATATAGAAAAATTGACCTTAAATTTGTATCAGTAAACCAAAATTCATATCAATTTAAAATGTTCATTTCAATATCATCTTTCTAGTTAATTAGCCCCATGTAGAAATTCCTTCACAGACATGCTCAATGGTTTGTCTCCATGGTAATTCTAGATGCTGTCAAGTTAGCACTCAAAATGAACATCCCAGGCCCTGTCATGTTCTTGTGCACACAAAGAACTCCTTGGCACCTCATAGCAATGGTCTTCTAAGGTTTCCTTCCCCTCCTTTCTTGCCCAGAGCTCTACCTTCCCCTCCATTCATGATAGAAGCATTTAGTTTGTGAATGAGGAAGGCTGGTCTCCACCCATGGAGAAAGCAGAGCAATTGTAATTTTCTCTTTGCTAATTCAGTCTTAATTCACGAGTGGTGGTTCTGTTGCTCATGCATGACTGAGACTCAATAACATTTTCAATAAACTGTATTATAATCATTGTGATACTTGTCATTATCTGTCCTACAGAATTCTCAGCCCTGACTCCTAATTATAGTAGCCTGGCCAGTCATCGTTCCTAATTCATAATGTCAAGATGTGTTTGGGTTTAATAGATTAAGCCGTCAGGAGAAGACTTGAGATCAAAAGTCAACGGCTAAGTGTTTTTAAAGGTCGTTTTTGCACATCACTGCTGCTGAACAAAGGAGGAAGCTGGTCACAAGTCTCTCTGTGAATGTGGCACTGCTTTCTAAAGGACCTAATTGTCTTATAATTTAAAACGTAAAAACTAAAAGATAATGATGTGTGCCCCAACCCTGCCTACCACCCTGTTTAGTTTAATTAAAACTTTTTCTAAAAATGAACTTTCAGAACTATGAATGTTGCACCTGTCATCGATGGGAATGGGAAGCAGTTACCCTCCGGGTCTAATGCCAGCTTCGCCTGCTATGGCTTCAGTCCTGTCTTGCCACACAGACAAACCAACTGGCCTGCCTTTCTCTCACTCTCCTTCCTTGCTTCTCTCACCACCTTTTACTCACTGTATTTTTCATATCTGATTATATCCTGTCCAACCCTCTCTCTGGTAACTTTGTTGTTCTCTGGCCTGTGGGAGGGAGCCCACAGGAAGCAGGCACGAGAGAAACATTTGAGCATTTTCCTTGGCCATCTTTGAAGCAGGGATATTTGACATTATACAGAAGAGCATTCTAGAACTGAGACTTTAATGACGAAGAGTGTTCAGTGGCTTATGAGTCTCAAGCTGAGAGAGGGAAAGTCCCATTGTGGGGTTGCATAGACAGGTCTCAGTCAAAGAGTACTGCTCTCCTGATTCTGCCTTGTGTGCGCCAAAACCCTCCATAGCTTGTGGGCTTACTTTTGGTTGGTTGGTTTGGTTTGGTTTGGGGTTTTTGTTGGTTTGAGATGGGATCTCTGCAGCCCAGGCTAGTTATGAGCTTCCTGTAATTCTCCTGCCTCAACTTCCCAAGAGCTAGAATTATAGCAGTGAGTTACCATGACCTACTGTTATCTTTTATTATTTTCTGAATTAGTTGTACTGATTAAAGAGATTCATTGTGATAGTTCCATGGATGTTTACAGCCCTCCCTCATCAAATTCAACTAGCCCAGCTACCATCCTCCCCACACACACTTCATAACCTCAGTTCATCACTGTGACACGTTCAAGTCACATTGCTTTATATTCACAGAATTTCAATGTGTGTGTAGCATGTATCTTCAATGCCTGGCTTATTTCGCTTAATATTCTAGCCTTCTGATTTCAGCCATTTGCTGCATATGAAAGGAATCAGCCATCTATCTGAGTCCTATTTTTGTTTCTTGAAGTACCCTCATGTGATGGTTAGTGTTCACTGCCAACTTGACAAGGTCTAGAATCACCTGGCAATGTGAGACTCATAAGGCATTGTCTGTATTGTCTAGATTACTGGCCTGTGTATATGTCTGTGAGAGAATCTTGACAACATTAATTGCAGTGGGAAGGCCCACCCACTGTGTGTAGAGATACTCCCTAAATGGGACCTAGGAGTGTATAGGTGGAGAGGGGGACTGGTTAGAAGTGAACGCTCATTGCATGAGTGGACATGCATTAATGTGTGAATCTTGACTGTAGATGAGAGACGTGTCCAGTTGCTACAAGTCCCTACTGCTGTGACGTCCCTGCTACTATAGACTGTGACTTGAGTTTATGAGCCAAATAAACCCTTTCTCCCCTAGGAAGTGGAGACATGGCTATATACGCCATGAGGACTGTAGTAATCTATATTCCTGCCAGCTGTGCATTAGAGTATACTTAGTCAAGTATTCTGCTGTTAGATACCTACAATCTACCATGGCATTTTCTTGTTGAGGCCATTGCTCTATGAATGGATAGTGACTGGTATCTCTTTTCACTGATTTGTCATAAATCCTGACATAAGTAGCTTGATTCCTACTCATCTGGCTTTCTGCTTACCTAGAAAATCATTTTTTTTTGTTTTTGATTTTCTTCTCTTAATCCCCTGTGTCAGTCTGTGTCTTTTAATTGAAGAACTTGCTCCATGTAGCAAAAGGTTGTTGCTGATCTAAAAAGACTTAATCCTACCATTTTTTATTTTGTTTGATTAACTTAGATATTCTTCACTTTGGTCTTCCCTTTCAGCTCATATTTTTGAAGTGATAGTGTGGTGATTTAAGTAAAAATGGCCCCTCTAGGCTCATAGGGAGTGGTGCTAGTAGAAGGTGTGTCCTTGTTGGAGGGTGTGTGGCTTTGTTGGAGAAAGTGTGTCATTAGGGGATGAGCGTTGAGGTCTCAGATGGACAAGCCTGGCCAGTGTGTCACTGTCACTGCCTGCTGCCTGCAGTCGGATATAGAACTCTCCCCTACCTCTTTAGCACCGCGCCTACTTGTGTGCCGCCATGCTTCCCGCCATGGTTAGATGCCGTCGCTCAGTTACTGCACCAGCACATGCCTGCCTGCCTGTCTGCTGCACTGCTCCCCACCTCGACAGTCCTGGACTCATCATCTGAAACTCTAAGTCAGACCCCAAATTAAATGCTTTCTTTTATATGTTGACTTAGTCATGGTGTCTAGTCACAGAAATAGAATGGTTGCTACTTAGACAATCAGCAATCAAGATAATCCCCCAAAGACATGCTCAAAGTCTGATCTAGACAGTTCCTCTATTTGAAGCTTATCCTCGGGTGATTCTAGAGTGTGGCAAATTGATCGTTGAAACTAACCAGCACAGAGGTGTAGTGAGTGGATAATTTTCAGTGGCTTTGTGTACCGAGGCTTCTGATGAGATTACGATTTTCTCAGGTTTCCGGAAATGCCGATACTGTTCCTTCATCTCTGCAAGTGGGATTCTACAACCATTATCTGTAGGGCTGGTTTGGGAGTAATTCCCTCTGGTTTTTGTTTTTGCTAACTTGTCTTGGCAAGACTTTCCTTCCCCTTTACTTCCAGAAGATAGCCTTGCTGAGTGGAAAATTCCTGCCTGGTAATACCCTTGCTTTGCTTTCTATCCAACACTTAGAAGTCATTCCACCCCCTCCTGCCCTATCAGGTATCTGCTGAGAAATCTCTTGTTGGTCTAATGGGACACCCTCGACTTAGAACTACTTTCTTGCAAACTAGGGATTTCTTTACTGCTGTCAACACCTAACTGTACCGAGCTACGGTGAAGGTCTTTTAATGGTCATGTCTGTTAGGAGTCCTATAATCAGCATTCTATGCATGGCTCTCCACATCTCTACCAAGATTAGAGAGTTTCTGCTGTTATCTAGTGAGTGAAATTCCTAGAGATCTTCTGCTTTGATTATAAGAAAATGTGCAGCATTTGGGAGCCAAAGGCAGGAGAGAGTGTGTTCCAGCCCAGCATGGGCTACAGAGCAAGACCCTGGCTCCTGAACTAAACCAACAAACCAAAGAAAGGTAAAAGGAAAGAAGAAAAGAAAACCTGAAAGTTGTTTTAGTCAACGGCATCCAGAGAGCTTAAATGTTCTTTTCTTTGGCTATCTATTCATTTGTCCTCTGTTGTTTTCCTTTTTCATTCCTATTGTGTGTGTGTGTGTGTGTGTGTGTGTGTGTGTGTGTGAGAGAGAGAGAGAGAGAGAGAGAGAGAGAGAGTGTGTGTGCACGCGTGTGTGTGCATGTGCCTGTGTCTGTGTCTGCTTGCTTACCTGCAGACTTGCCTGTGATATTTCAAAAGACCTGTCTTCCGCATTGAATATCCTTTCTTCCGCTTGACTTGGACTCTTCTTGCAGCTCTCGGATGTACATTTCATGTATCTTACTGAACATTCCCTAAGATTTCTGTTTAGTTCTTTTTCACAATACTGCTCAGCTGAATCTCTCTTTCCTACCCTGGAATGCATTACTGGTTATCTGTGTCCTCTTAGACCTCAGTGAGCTCTTGAATGCACATGTGTTTAACTTCTTTGTCAGACATTCTGCCCACCTCTCCTCTCTTGAATCTGTAGCTAGAAAGTCATCGCTTTTGTGGGGAGGCATTGTTCCCCCGCAGTACTTTCCATGTGTGCTGCAGTGCACTCAATAGGTTTAGGTCACCGTTTCTCTGCTGGCTATGAGACAGCCACTCCATTGCAGTGCAGTGAAATATCTGTGGGGTTCCAAAGACAGGGAGGTGTGCAAGTCTCCAACTAAGTACACTATGTGAGCTCACTTTTTATGGTGGCTTCTGGCTACACTACCCCAGAGTCTACTGGGAGATGATGTGAGATCCTCTTCTGAAGCAAACCTACTGTGCAGCTTTCCAGTTGCTTATCTAAGCAGGCTGCAAATCTGAGAGGGCCATGAACTTTCCAGTAGCTTGAGAAGCCAGTTTCTGTGATGACAGGGTTACTTAGAACACCCTCCCTTCATCCTGGCCAGCTATGTAGTGATGCAGGGGTGGGGGAGGCATGGGTGAATTTTGCTTCTTTTTCTGTGCTTTTATCCACGGTCTTGATGTGTGTGTCTGTGTACAGATTCATATGGAGGTCAGAGGATAACCTTGGTTGCCATTCCCTAAGCACCTCCCACCTTTTGTTAGAGTCAGGATCTGTCATTGGCCTGGACCTCACCAAGTAGGCTACACCTGGCCATTGTAATCCCAGGAATGCACCTGTTTCTACCAGCCATATCTCACCTTATCCAGGATTCAGTGAGAGACTCTATCCCCAAAAGAAGGGGCCGTAGTCCTGAAGAATGACAGCCGAGATTGACCTCTCACTTCTACACATATATGCACATGCACACATGTGCACACACACAAATGTGCATGTACGCACACAAACATACATACATGCCCACAGGATGTATTATATTCTCTTAATATAAACACAAATACAACTTTATTCTTTCTCCATTGCCTGTATCTCTAGCACCAGGGGATCTAACACCATCTTCTGGCTTCTGTGGGCACTGCACTTACGGACACACACACACACACACACACACACACACACACACACGGGGGGGAGGGAGAGAGAGAGAGTTTTAAGTGTTCAGACTGAAGTCAGAATGGAGGTGTGCTCCTATCATGCTACTGTGACCATAATGTCATAATTCTTGTGGCAAAACTGAATAGGCAAACAGTGTATTGCCTCCCCAAAACATTCAAGAGACTAAGCTGCAGTGTATCTAAACTGATAAGAGAGTTTAGCAAACTGGCCAAACATAAGGTTAACATCCTAAAATCAATAGCATTTTTCTCAAGATGTGTTATGCCTGTGGCTAGATAATAAGTCAATTCCCAGGGAAATAGATCCTGCTGAAGCATTGAGTTTGAATTTTCCCTGAGCAGAGCACATCTTTTAAGTGAATCAGCTTAGAAAGAGAAAGCAAATACTTTGAGATACTTCATCTAAGCAGGGAGATAAGTAGATTTGTTTCTTTCTCTGCTTGTGGACATGTGCAGACTCAGGCATGCATGCATGTTAGAGGGAGCATGTTTATTTGAATACATGTAAAGGTCAGAGTGCAACCTCTGTTGTCATTTCTGAAGAGCTGTATACTTTTGTTTTTCTATTTGAGCCAGGGTCTCTTAGGGACCTGAGGCGCTCTGATTAAGCTAGATTGGCTGGCCATTGAGACCCTGGGATCTGTCTGCCTCCCCTCCAGCAATGGGATTACACACAATATCATGTCTGGTATTGTTGTTTGTGTGGGCTTTGAGAATAAAATTCAGATTCTTATGCTTATGAAGCTGGGACTTCATTGACTAAGCCATCTTGCCAGCCCTGAGAAAATGAGTAGATTGTACACAATGTCTTAGGAAATACCTCGCAAGTTATAGGAACTTATATTGCTAAAGGACATTATGCTCATCCTTCAGTGTCCAAGGTCATTGATTCCAGGACCCCAAACTCTGCAGACACTCATCTCTTCTATAAAATTACAGATTGTCTGTATATGATCTATGCATGTCCCTAAAAAAAAGCAATAATTTTAAATGAATGAGTATAATTACAAAATAAAAGACATCTATATTTGAGTGAGACAATAAAGATTTCCTATTGTGAGTGCCTCCAACATACATAGGAAATATTTTATGCATCTGCTCTGATTCTTTCACTTTTTTTGCAATGTGTTTTAGCAGCATCTGTGTGTCTTGCTTAATGGATTTTCTTTATATTTTTCTACATATGAGAAGAGCCTCAAGTTCCACAGGGTCAGCCATCAACTCGTGGCTGTCAACAGAGAAAGAATCTTCTTATTTACTGTGGAGTGAGCCTCAAGTTATGCCCAGTGGGACTTGGTTTGTGCTGGACCTCTTATAACTATTCCCATTTCTCTTTTTCCTCCTGAGAATTCCCACTCACAAATCACTTTCACGTTTATCTCCATTTCACCCTCTCCTTTGGCAAATCCAGCTTATAGGAATGTCCTTTAAAAATTACAGTGTTGGAAGCTGGAGGGATGCCTCGGTGGATAAAATGCTTGGTGCTGAAGCATGAGAACCTGAGATTAGACCCCAGTACCCATGTAGAAGTCAGGCATGGCAGCCCGTGCCTGCAGCCCCAGCAGTGAGGGGAGAGAGCTGGACAGATCTGAAGACTGTGCTTGCTATTCAATGCAGGCAAATCTGTGGGGTCCTGTATCAGTGAGAGGCCCTGTCTGAGAAAATAAGGTAGAGGGCAATGAAGGTACATGCATGCACACAGGCAAGAAAGAGAGCCTGCGTACACACAGAGTCAAACAAATAAAATTAAAGTTTATCTCCATACATTTTTTTAAAAGTAGAAACTAAAATGGGATATGGGAACATACTACAGGTCCTAACTCTCAGAATTAATTATACCATTGGAATATTGGCATATGCATTTTTTCCATATTTACACCTTCTAAAATTTTGAAGCTCTAATTACACAAGAATGAGGCATCTATTAAATTTTTTCTTCATGTTTGAAGTTTTTTTCTTAGCATTTTCCCATGTGTGGTTGTAAGCTATGGAGTGGCAAGGGCCCTGTCAGTGATGGGAGAAAGATGGCATTGAAATGATCATGTAGCCTCACATCCGTGGTGCATCTACAGAAGGGGGAATATGTGTGTAGCATGAAAGTATTATTAATCTGGGGTGTTGCACAGGAAATCATTAATAACTCACTGCATAGTCTTACCTGATTTGGTTAAATGTACCATAATTTATCTAGCCATTCATTCCCCTGTTATTTTAAATTTAGGTTGTTTCCACTACTGTCATTTAGACAAATTATAGAGAGCAGGTTCCCCAAATTATTTAAGGTGGCTTAACTCATTCTTCTGGCTGAGTTGTCATCCCTGATTAATGACATCAGGTTTTACCGGCTGTGCCATGGCTACAACCGTAGTCTGATCTCCAGTGAGTCGTCCTCTTGTGAACTGTGACACTGCCCCATGAGCGGTCTCCCATCAGCACCACCTATGAACCCATCCCGTTTTCCATCTTTCCTGACAAGGTTTAAGCAAGGGTCTGCATGACCTTTCAGTGTAACAGCGCCTTTTTCTGTTGGTATGGTAAAACACTCTGACAGAAGCAATTCAAGGGGGAAAAGGTCTCTTTGGGTCCACAGTTGAAAGGCACATCACGGTGGGAAAGTCATGGCAGCAGGAGCCTGGGTGAAGTGGTAATGACACAGGCCCGGTCAGGGAGCAGGGGAGATGACTCCAATGCTCTGTGCCACTCGGCTTGCTGTTTCCGTGTTATACAGCCCAGTGTCTGCAGAGGGAATGGCCTTGCCCACAGTTGAGATGTGTGTGTCTTTCTACTTCATTATCATAGTCCAGCTCATTGCCCACATGCGTGCCCCCAGAGGCCTGTCTCCTGGGTGACTCTAGGTTCTGTCAAGTTGACAGTGAGAACCGACCATCGTAACCCGTTAAGTGACAATGACTGCCTCTTGTATATAGACTCTCCTCCTCTGCTGTTTTGGTATGCACCTGCCTCCCCCACTCACTTCCCACCTCTCCTTCTAACTGGCTTGAACCAGATCACACTGCCTTTGCACACCGTTTTGATTTGGCTTCTACACTTTTCTACTCCTAGAAAGAGAGCCAAAGCATTCACTTGTCAAAAATACATCCTCCTCACAAATGAGCTATGGCCCGGTCGGGCTCCTCTAAAAGGAACATAGGCTAGACCCATATGGAACGCTCCCTCCGTTATATTCTCATTTTTCCTTAAAAATTTCTTTTGATTATTTCTAATTATGTGTCTATGTGTGCGTGTGTGGGTGTGGGTGAAGGTGCATACTGAGACTTGAGACTTGAGCTGTCGCCAGTTATGATCCTGTTGAAGTAGGTGCTAGGAACTAAACTCTAGTTTTCTGCCAGAGTACCTGCTCTTAAGTGGTGCCATCTTCCCAGCCTCAATGCTCTGCGTCTTGAAGCCAGGGGTGGCATGCCTTCATCTCTGGCAAGTTTGGGCTGCATCTTTTTATGCAGTTTCATTGCATGGTCTTTTTTTGTGTGTGTTAGCATACTTCTTGAGATGTCTTCCCTCCCTCTAGATATATGGCTATAGTCAGTCAAAGCTATATGCATATGTACACACACACACACACACACACACACACACACACACATGCATTCTGCAGTAACTCTCACAGGAAACCCTCAATCAAGCCAGCAAAATCTCGGCATAGCTGGTATGGATGATCTTCAGACCTTACCCTTGACTGAGGATATTAGCGATGGGTAGTTTGGGGGTGAGGAACAATCAACCATTCTTCATTTTGAAGATGTGGCCACTGGGAGGTTTCCCATACACTAGCCCCATTACCATCACGCACATGAGCTGCACTTACTGAGTTATCAAAATAGGTAAATAAATACATAAATGTGAAGTTGGGAGGGAGCCTGTGGTGGAGAAGATGTGAGTTGTTGGAAGAAATAGAGAGTAGATATGGTCATATTTCATTATATAAATACATGAAATTTCTAAAATATAGAAAATTTTCCCAAAGAAAAAGAATTAAAATATGCAGAGCTATGTTTTTCAAAATCCCGTGGAGGCCCACTTCCTGGATACCTACCTTCAGGGAACTGATGCCAGAAGCAATTATGTTCTCCTCTCAAATCAATCTCTTGTGGCCAGAGACAAGCCAGGCACTCCTTGATTTAGCCCTGGGCGGGTTAACTGGCTACTGTGACAAGAGGGATGGCATAGCCCTAATTAGACGAGACAAGAGTTGGACAGCTAGCTGTGGGAAGGGGCGGCCAGGACGAGGACTTCTGTGGATTTGTATACTGAAGATAAGATGGGCATTTTCTAGATGACCACAGGATTCTCCACAGCCTTTAGACATGGTTGACCACATTAGATATCTCCTGTGACTCCCTGCTTAAGGGTGAAGGAGGCTCATCTAACACCAAGTGGATCTTTAACTGCTCCGTGGCATACGTACTCTAATAAAAGCAAGCTGAATAGATCTTAAATTTTTCCAGCTAAGTACAATGGTATATGTCCATAATACCAACAAACCCTAGCTCATGGAAAGCTGAGTAAAGAGAATGAGTTTGAGACCATCCTAGTGAATCTAGTAGACCGTCCCTACAAACTAGGTTTTCCTTTAACTTTGAATTTTCAAGGTTGAGTTTGGTTCAGTATTTAACATTTTAAAAACTGTCTTTTAGGAACTGTGGTGATAGCTCAGTGCTTAGCAGCTTTTGCTGCATAAGCAAGAGGACCTGAACTTGGATCCCCAGCATGTATATATCAAGCAAGGTGTGGTCTTACATGTTGTGTTGCAAGAGGGGAGCAGGAGGATTGCTGGGCCTTGCTGACTGGTAGCATAGGTTTGGGTTCACTGAGAGATACTAAGGGACTAAGTGGAAAGCGATAGAGAAGGATAGATGACATCCCTTTCTGGCATATATACAGGTACACGCACACTCATACATGCACGTGCGTGCACACACACACACACACTTTTACACCCATGCATATACCACACGTAGAGAGAGCTCCTTTTCTAAAGAGTGACCATCACAGTTAGTATTACCCATAACTCCTTGTAGTTACCATCACCATAGTAACCTAGACTTTGTCCATGCATCTGGTTTCCATCATGAAGCAAACATTGAGGCGCTGGTAGACATTGTTCCCTAGACAAATACACCAGCATCTTACTGCTTGAAATTATGACCTTTTAATTCCACAGTTAAGAAGGGAACAAGTCATTGTATACTGGATTTGAAATGCTTCTTTCAAAGATCTTAAAAACAAGACCTTTTGAGGAAGAAGCCAGGCTCCCTGGAGCTGAATCCCCCTTTCATGCTAATTTACTAAATAAATAGATACTCCCCTGATGGTTGGAACAATCTACCTTGATCTTCCTGTTCTGTGCAGTGAATTCGAGCTATTGTTACAGCTCTTTTTGTCTCCCTTCTGAAAATGCAATTCTTTTTTTTCTGAAAATACATTTTAAGATTCAAGACTCCCCAGCTTCTAGATACACTCACCATAATGAGGTTGAGCTCCACATGTATATGTAAATCTTAAATACCATTTTCCTGTCTTTAAATTATGGTGACAGAAAGAAAAACAACTCATACATTTTTTATCAGATCAACATTATGCTTTGGGGTTGAAGAATTTTAATTGGGATTGAAACCATGCTGAAGAATTTTCTTTCGTGTTTTTTGTGATGTTTCGGATGACTAGGTATTTCTCTTCAGGTGTAGTAAAAGGCATTTAGCACTAATCCCAGAGGAAATGACGTTTTGGCATTGTGAAAAAAAATGCCCTTTGCATTCCTATCTCAGATTGGGTCTAGGGAGCAGAGTCACAGGATTTGTTCCATCCCCACTGACTGAGCATCCCCGTGTTAGCCACTGTACTAGGAGTAGCTGAGTATGGCTCAGCAAAGTGGATCCAGTTCAGGCTTTCCACTGCCACATGGGGGAAAGAAGCTGGAACCAAGTCACCGTACAGTAGCAGTGACAGAGGGGCGCAGATGGGTGGCATGATTTCCATGTGTACTTCAGTTCCCAGTTGAGAAGGAGAAACAGAAGATAGTGGGGGATGATTCACCAATAATAGTGGGATTAAGCCATGCCTATTTGTCTCTAGCTCCTTTTTGCATTTCCTTTGATGGCTCGTCAGGTTTGGCCCTAAAAGGCAGGTGAGAGTACATAGAGACTTCCTCAGAATGGCTGTACTCTGCAAGAAGGTACGGAGCTGTGAAGGTCTCCAGACCCCAGCCACAGTCCCTCTTGTACTCCCAAAGGAGAAGAATCCAGGGGGACACAATAATAGAGTGAGTGGTGGGGAGAGTACCTGGAGCAAAGGAAGAAGCAAGGGCACACTCTCCAGGACCGCCCAGGCACTCGAGAGGTGGCTCCGCAGTCAACAGTACTTGCTGGTCTTGTAGAGAATCTGAGTTCAGTTCCCAGCACCCACACCAAACAGCTCACAGCCACTAACTGCAGCTCCAGGGGATCGGATTCCCTCTGCTGGCCCCAGAGGGCACTCACATGCATGGACACTTAGCCTCACACAGACACAAACACAAACACATACATACACATACATACACACACACAGTCTCTCTCTCTCTCTCTCTCTCTCTCTCTCTCTCTCTCTCTCTCTCACACACACACACACACACACACACACACACACACACACACACACACACACACTTTAAAAATAAAGAAGAGTTGACAGAGCTGAGGAACCAAGCTCCCAGCCTGACACACCACCACCAAGAGGCTAATCTATCACCTCTCCCCTTTACCCTCTTCCCCATTTCCTCCCAGAGAGTACACACCTCTAGGAAAGGGTCTTGCTTTTCTCTGAAGCCCCAGAATTCATTCTGTTATAAGGAGGTGTATAGCATAACAGACTCTTCAGTAGTCTCTGAAGCTGGAAAGCTTGCTAGGGGAAAGAGTGTGAGCAGTCTGCATGTTCCCCTAGCTAGGAAGGTCAGCAATTGCTTTGAGCTGACCCAACTAGAAAATCTTAGCCTATTGTGCTTCTCATCCTGTCTGGAGGTAGGAAGGGGATAACCTGGCCCACCTATTATTATGTCTTACTTTGGAAACCTGAGAACGTCTTCCACAGTAAACTTTCTACCCAACAGCATGCCCTCCACCACACACACACACACACACCGCTCCCACCACCACTGCCAAGGTCCCTTAAGAAGTGACCTCTAGGATTGTTTGGTTAACTTCTCCTGGGGAGACAGGAACACGTATCTGTTTGCTCCAGGCAGGGCATGAACTAACGACAAAAAGAACAATTCTACCACAGTCTATCATGGTTGGACCAGTGAGCTCATTAGGCTCACTAGCATAGGTGGGGGGTGTCTCCCAGACAACTCCATCACTTAGTCCCACCCATCGTGAATGGTGACATCACGGAAGCTGCATCGTTGCACATCCCTTTCAACTAACATTTTTCTACCTGTGTTCTCCAGCTCTCCCAAGAGCACTTGCGGTTGGGGAGGTTGAAAGATGGTCTCCCAAGTGAGAGTCCCATGACCCTCCTCTCCTTCTGCTAGGGAGTGTCAGAAGTCCATCGCCATCACCACAGACCAGGCTAGCACAGTCTTTTTCTGCTCAGGCAGAAGCTCTGGCTCCCAGGTCAAGGTGACCTAGATGGAATGGTCACAAAGTGCCCTGGGACAGAGACATAGTGCTCTGGAAGAGCAGAGACTGGAGAAAGCTACTGGAGACGATTACGTAGGGAAGAAGACCCTTGGCAGAAAGAGACTAGAAGCCCTTCCCCATCTGGCCTGCATAGAACATGCATGAGAAAAGCCCACATTATACAAACATGGGAGAGGAGGGTACTGTGTGAATGACCTATAATGGGTCACGAGTCTCCCGATCCAGTGTTTTGGGAGATGTTTGCTTAGCCTACTAGCCCATTTTCAGGGGTGCTTTGCCTTTTTAAATAAACTTTTCTATTTTTCTTTTTAACCATGTATCTATGTCTGATTCTTTGTCTATGGACACGAGAACCTAAAAAACTCAAGCTAGTGCCCCAAGACTCAGGTCCATACCTATAAAAATAGTACCATAAATATATATATACCCAATAATTTCATAAAATATGCAGCATAGCATATATTAACTCTTCCCTGAAAACTAAACTGCTTTCTGGCCCAAGCTCAGGCCCAAGCAAAACAACTACACTATCGATTCCGCATGACTGCCTTCCATTTTGCAGTTGCGACTTTTGCAAGTTCACTGTCACCTCAGTCCTTCTGGTGAGTGCCAGGAGGACCATTTTTTTCTTTATAGCCATTGGCTCAGTTTAGGTTTCAGTGAGTTGTGAAGGTCATTGATTTGGACCATGGCCTGTTCTTTTAAAAAAAAAAATGTTCAGATTCTCCTCTTCCTGGGATGATTGTCCAATTTCTTAAATTGCTTTTCACCTTGTATGATTTCCCTGTCTCAGAGTCAATGCTTGTTTCCCATGTTTTAAACCCTTGGATAACTTTTTTCTAAAAGATAGTAAAGCCTAATATATATAGGGGAGACAATGACACTCCACATGAGAAAGTTTCTGGATGCTTAGCAAAGATTCAAATGGTATGTGTGTGTGTGTGTGTGTGTGTGTGTGTGTGTGTATGTTCTTGAGATCTGTCTCACGTCCTGATGCTTGCATGGCAAGTGCTCTGACTGACTGAGCCATCTCTCCAGATCCCAGATCTATAAGTTTTTAAATGGGGGGGGCTAAAATTCAAGCCCTCTTTTTTTTTAAACTTTTAACATATACCTCATGGTCATAGTTACGTTCGTAAAATAAGTTGAGTAAAACAGCCTTATCCCCTCCAAAGGGGAGAGGGAAGCAGCAGACTTCATTAACATGATATGAGGGCTAGACCAAATATCCTGCAGGCAGCCACTCCCTGGAACCTTCTGCCAATCTCATTTGAAGGAGCAGGAAAAGACTTGAATTCTCTGGCTTTTGGCTAAGGTGGAGCAGATCCACCTCTATACTCAAAATACCAATTAACCACACCATAGGTCAGGATCTCTTGTCTGTAGCCACCAAGGTTGTCAGCAACTTTGAAAGAGCAAAAATAAGCTCAAATTCTCTGACCTTTAGTCAAAGTGGAATGGACTCACCTCTGTGGGCCCTGGCAAGGTGACAGAGAACTTAATGTAAGGAGTTCTCACGCATTCGGAGATTGTGTTATTTGACCTTCCTCTACGTAGCAACTATCCTCCAGTGATTTTGAACCATGTTCTCTGACCTTTGCCACTAAGACTGTTGTTACGTTATAGGAGTGCTTGAAGAGCACAGGGCGGCATTTTACACAGGAAGACCACAGATAGGCTGATGCCAGGAGTTTGAGCAAGAACCCCATTAAGATGACAGGAGTCCATACTCTTGGCTCTGGCCTTGGCAATGAGGCAACCTCCCAAAGATGGGGACCCCTGTCAGAGACATACACTGGCATATCATGATTGTACCCTCATGTGACAGAAAGATGTCGGGGACCATGAGAGATATAGTAGGTATGTGACAGAAAGATGTCGGGGACCATGAGAGATATAGTAGGTAGGTGACAACTAGTGTTACAGTCTGATATACCAATGAGTGATTCTCTGATAGGGAGCCCCACCTACAAAGACATGAAGTTACTTGCTCTGGAAACCAATTGCCCCTGGCTATAATTTCTCTCATGATTCACTTCATTTCTTCCCTAAGAATTTCATGTCTTCCCTAAGAATAGCTGTGGGTGGTTTCCACTGCTCCAGTGTTTAACTCACAAAAATATTCCATCTACTGGGCACTTCTATCTGTGGATGGTCAGGAAGATGACTTTCATTTAGTTGTATAATTTTGATATATAGAATACATACTGGAACAGGCCTCATAGTTGGATCTATTTGTCCCACAAGGACTGTGGGCACTTAAAAGCCTACTTTGTTCTTTTGCCCAGACTAAAGTCAGAGTCACAGATGTCCAACCACGGTTACTACAAAAAAAAAAAAAAAAAAAAAAAAACAAACCCTAAGGAAAGCATGCCAGTTCCTTGCTTGCCAGTCTATTAGCAATAGACCTATGTCTCAAAGCTTACCCCACTAGGCACGGTAACTTTGTCCAGTAACCTTGGACCCTTGTGTTGCCACAGCAGTGGCTTACCTTCCTGATTGCTTACCTTAGGAATATGCTTTTGACCGATGAGAAGGTAATTCTTGTATTTTCTTTATTGCTTCCAGGCTGCTGAAGGTAGAGTTTTTAGAATAGAGGAAGAAGAAGCTGGAGGAAAAAGCCAGGAGAAATTAGAAGTAAGACGGGAGAATTAGAACAGAAACAAAAGAATAAAGAGACTTGCTTGGAAAAGAACATGTGAGAGAGTTTATTCATTTACCCTGAGATTTTTCTAATTCCCTCTGCTTTCTATAGTGTTCTCTCTGAACCCTGAGGGGCATTGAGGTTGGTCCTCAAAGGCCCTCATTAGAAGGAGCTCCTCCCTCTCTTCCTAGTCTCACAAGGGCATTAATTCTTCCATGGTGGCTCAACTTGACTATCTAAGCCCACTTACCTCCTAATAGTCTCACTTTCAAGCCCATTCACATTGGGAATTAGGACATGTGGGGTTGGGAGGATGGTCACAAACACTGAGTTGCCATGCACAGGCAAAGGGATAATCAGCTGCCTTATACCAAAACATACAAATAAAACCAAATGGCAAGGATACGTGAGAGGAATAGGAGGACCGTGTTTTCCGCAGTCCAGTTGTCCAGTACTTTTTCAGTAACTCACTGTAATCTGGAAGACACTACAAAGTGAACAAGATGCCAAATGAACACATTATGAAAACATCAAAGAATAAATGACTGAATGCCCAGCGACATATTCTCAACCTTCCCACAAGGCCCAGAGTGTATTTCAGGAGATTGATTGGAGGCCTGAGTGGAGCAGTGTGAAGTGCTGTCTTCTGGATAGGGCAAGGCTCCTCACAAAAGCTGTGATTATCTGAACAAGACTTGCACAATTCAAGCCAGTTAAATATTCCAGGAGAGGAGTTCCCAAGGTCCCCACCCTTAGCTGAAGTCATTAGTAGTTAATGATTGCTGGGCAAGGGAGAGTTACTTTACTCAGGAGTGTGATAGCTGGCAGGTTCCCCATGTCCTAGTGGGTGGCCCTATACTCATGCAGTTATGGTCAGCCCTCAGTGAAGTCGGTGGATTAGAAAGAAAGGGGGACAAGAAGGAGGAAGAGGAAGTAGTAATAGTAGTAGTACTAGTAGTTGGGAGGGAGATGTGTTGAAGAGGTTAGGAAAATGGAAAATAGGGAAGTAAATATGATCAAGATATATGATATCCATGTATGAGATTTTAAAAAAATTAAAATCCAGTGTAAAAAAAAAACATAGGAGCATAAAAAAGAAAAGTTGTAAATACCACTGAGCTCAAGCCCCTTCTACAGTGCATTGGGTGGCTTACAGTGCGCAGGGTGGCTTACAGTGCACAGGGTGGCTTACAGTGCACAGGGTGGTTTGTAAGGTACAGGGTGGCTTGCAGTACATAGGGTAGCATGCAGAGCACAGGGTGGCTTGCAGAGCTTTAGGACAAAGTTCCAGAGTTCTATCTTGCCTTTTCTCAGGCCTTTGAGAGATCAATTTCTCTCCCTTTCCCTCCCCCTTCTTCTCTCTCCCTTTTCCTCTTCTCCCTATTCCTGTCTCCCTCTCCCTCCCTTCTTCCCTCCCTCCTGTCCTCTGTCTTTTTGACAGACTTTCCCTGCATAACCCATGTAGGCCTTGAACTCATTTTGATCCAAGCTAATTGCCAACTCACAGTGCTCCTCCTGCCTCAACCACCCCTAGTGCTAAGACTGCAGAAGTACACCACCATTCCCTGCTTAAAATAATTCTCTTCAGCATAATAATGCTGGGTATTATTTTTTAAATGTGCTCTCAAAATGCTTTACAGACTTTTAAGTACAAATTATATAGTATGAATATTTAAAATTTTTTGATAGCTCAATCAAGCAAAATCAATGAAATCTATACAGACAGCCAGTAAGCACAGACTTTGATAATATTCCATACCAAACAGCCATAGAAAACGAGAAGAGCCTTGTGGGTTTCTTCTCACTTCTTTGCTTGGGTATTAGTTTGGTATAACAAAATGAATGCCAAGCGTTCATTTCCCAGCCGTCTAGAACATAGTGTACCAAAAGACGATGTTCAGATAGTGGAGCCAAATGAGGGCTCTCTTCCTGGTTTTCAATGTGCTGCCTTCTTGGCTATGGCCTCCCATAACACAGGTACCTCTTGTCTCCCTTTCTATTATTACATGGACATTAAACCCTTCATGGTAGCTCAACTTGACTTTATCTAACCCTCATTATCTGACCTTCACATTCATTGGGGATTGGCTCATATGAAATGGAGAAGGGACATACGCATGGTCCATGACAGTTTCGTTTTGAATCTGTTTTCCCCTCATCCTGGTCTTCATGTCGAGAGCTTCCAAGTCATCTGTTATCAGACTCCTAGTGTTGTGGTAATGGCTTCTAACAACAGCTATTTCATTGGTTTAGTCTCCCTCCTGAGAGTTCAGTTATTTGGATGCTTCCAGAAGATGGTCTCGGCAATGCGTCTGATGGTTAGGCTTGAAAACTGGCCTTTTGGAATGACAGAGAGTCTCAGAATGGATCATATCTGCTCCCTGCTACTTTTCATCATCCTGGTGGCTTGACCAGCCTTCCTGCGGTAATCCCAGAAGCAGGGGAGAGTGGGGGCATAGTGAAGGAGGCAGAGGAGAGAGCGAGAGAGAGAGAAAGAGGGAGGAGGAAAAAGAGGAGAGGAGAGAAGAAAGGAAAGAAGAGGGGAGAGAAGGGAGGGGAGGAAAAGAGAGGGGAGGAGTAGAGAGGAGTGAAGAGATGTAGCAAGCTCATAAACACCAGGACACCAGTGCTAGCCTTGGAGCTATGACGTAGTTCCCTCTGATCCTAGCCTTGGAGCTATGACGTAGTTCCCTCTGATCCTAGCCTTGGAGCTATGACGTAGTTCCCTCTGATCCTTTGTCTAGGGATCTTACAAAGCTAGCTCAGAACCATGGGGGAAGGAGACAGATTACACATCAGGATGGGAAGATTGTCTAAGTCACAGGAGGGAGGAAAATACACAATGAGAAAACAGTGTGATCACTTTTTTAACAAATGATCATCTGTATATGTGTATGTGTATGTATGTATGTGCATTTGTGTGTATATGAGCACAGGAGGCTGCAGAGGCCAGAGTGGTGTGTTGAATCTACTGGAACTGGAGTTACAAGTAGTTTTGAATGGCCCAGCATGGGTGGTAGGAACTGAACTTGGGTCCTGCACAAGACCAGCATGTGCTCTCAACCACTGGCTCATCTCTCTAGAGCCATGACCACTTTGCATTCAACACGCCTCCCATGCCCATGATAACGTTTCTATTCTACTGAAGAAAAATAGAGTGAGTTTGAGGATAATTTGTGTTGATTTTTTTTTAATCTACTCATTTTCTTTCTTAACAAAATGATAATCACTTTGATTTTATAATGTGCATGTCAGAAATAGTGTATTTGTGGCTGGGGAGATGGCTCAGTCAGCAAGTACTTGCCTTGCAACCATAAAGACATAAACAGAATCCATGCTTTAAAAAAAAAAGCAGCCTGGAGGTGGTGGCACAGGCCTTTAATCCTAGCACTTGGGAGGCAGAGGCAGGTGGATCTCTGTGAGTTCGAGGCTAGCCTGGTCTACAAGAGCTAGTTCCAGGACAGGCTCCAAAGCCACAGAGAAACCCTGTCTCAAAAAAAACAAACAAAAATAATAATAATAAAAAATTTTAGCCGGGCAGTGGTGGTACATGCTTTTAACCCCAGCACTCGGGAGACAGAGTCAGGCAGATCTCTGTGAGTTTGAGGCCAGCCTGGTCTACAAGAGCTAGTTCCAGGACAGGCTCTAAAGCTACACAGAGAAACCCTGTCTTGAAAAACCAATATATATATATATATATATATATATATATATATATATATATATATATATATATATATACACACACACACACACACACACACACACACACACACACACACACACACACACACATACACACACACACACACACACACACACACACACACACACGGAAGTCCCTATCTTCTTGGGCTGGAGAGATGGCTCAGTGGTTAAGAGCACTGGCTGCTCTTCCAGAGGTCCTGAGTTCAATTCCCAGCAACCACATGGTGGCTCACAACCATCTGTAATGAGATCTGGTGCCCTCTTCTGGCGTGCGGGCACACATAGAGGCAGAATGTTGTATACATAAGAAATAAATAAATAAATCTTTAAAAAAAAAGCAGCTAGGTGCGTGATAGAATGCACTCACAGTTCCAGGGTTGGAAGGCAGAAGCAGGAAGATATCTGGGGCTTTATGGCCCAATACCGTAGTCTACTTGTTGAGTTCTAAGACAGTGAAGACTGTTGCCGGAGGCTGTTCTCTTGCCTTTGTGAGCATATATAAAGATGCATATATGTATACACATACAGAAAGGGACAGGAAAGAAATAGAGTTGATTTGGGTAAAATTTCTCCAAACTTGATTTCTTATCAACGTATTTGCCCTTTTCACAGAACAGTAGGATAATAATCAGTTGTGTTTTGTAAGGTATACATCAAAACTGGAGCACTCAATTTTTCAAATAAAACGGCCCCCAAGAGTGAGTCTATAGTATACTAGTCTCGTATTAGAAGCTGAGCTACACTTCCACACCTGGCTGTCTGGTTCTGTCTGCTCACCCAACCCCAACCTTGTGCCATTTGGCCACTTAGGAATTCCATTCGATTGACTTTTCCAGTATGTTCAAACACCTGCACAAACCTTGCTGAGGAAAAGATATTCCACTGGTAACTCATCCATCTTCCGAGGCCATAAGGGGATGAAACATTAATGAGGTTTAGATGTTAACATGACTGCCTTGTTCCCTGCTTTGCCCAGTTGAGTTTTTCAGCAGCCGATAAATAATTGCAGAGTACCTTGCGAAACAGGTGTATATATCCTCGCTGTTATTTATCTTTTGCTTATCTTAAATGATAAGAGATGGAGTTGTTCAAAGTCTTGCAAGTACTCAAACTATGCCTTGGTTGGGGGAAGTGCAGTTAATTAAGGAGTAAAATTAAGACATCAAGGTATAGCCAGTCATTAAGCACTTTATTTTAAATCAGCATATGCTTACAGACATTTACTGTTTGGTAGGCTTTTTTCTAAAACTGTTATGTGCAATTCATCAAATCCTGGTTTGAGAAATGACTCAGTTGTAGTAGGAAGCCTCTTGTTCATTTCCCGGCCGCCCAGACTCCCAAAATAATCACACAGAAACTATATTATTTAAATCACTGCTTGGCCAATCACTTAAGTGTGTTGCTATTTAGCTCTTACATCTACTATTAACCCATTTCCAGTATTTATATTTTACCATGAGGCTCGTGGTCTACTGATAAGGTTCCAGTGTGTCTGTCTCTGGCAGCGGCTTCATGGCTTCTCCCTGACTCCACCTTCTTTCTTCCAGCATTCAGTTTAGTTTTCCCCGCCTACCTCTATTCTGCTCTGCACAGGCCCAAGACAGTTCTTTATTAACCAATGGTATTCACAGCATACAGAGGGGAATCCCACATCACTCAGTGATTAAGAACACATACTCTTCTCCCCGAGGGCTCGAGTTTGGTTCCCAGCACCCAGGTCTAGTATTCACGATTGCCTATAACTTCAGCTTCAGGGGATCTGATGCCCTTTCTGACCTCACTGGGCACCTGCACTCATGTGCACATACCTGCACACAGTCAAACACACACATACAGATAAATTAAAAATAACTAAATAAATCTCTTTAAAAATTCTTCAGGCTTTCACAGTGACAATCAAACATTATTATTATAATGAGTATGCAGAGGGAGGAAAGTAATTAATATTTGGGAAAGATGACGTGGATCCCCAGGCAGTCTGACCCCTTAAATACTATACCATGTAGCCTAGTATTTTATACAGAACTCATCACTTTTTGTGACTTTAAGAGTATTATAAGAATAAAGAAATGCTGTTTACATTTAGAGAGACACATGTACTTATACATGTGCTAGAGTTTGGATCTTCAGTGTTCCCCAGAGGCACAGATATTGGAAGTATGGTGCCTGGAAGAGACTATTAGTAAGTGCTAGGGCAGACAGCTGTCAGTAAAGTGCTTGCTTTGCAATCGTGAGGATCTGAGTTCAGTTCCAAGAACTGCTGTAGAAAAAGCCAGGCATGATAATGGGATGTATGTTTACAATCCCTGCTCTAGGCAGGTGGTGACGGGTGTATCCCCAGGGCTTTCTGGCCAGGCGGCCTAAAGAACAACATCTAAGACTCATCTCTGACTGCCATAGACATGTACACGTAGTTCATACACACATGCACAGAGAGAGAGAGACAGAGAGGGAGAGAGAAAGACAGAGAGAGAGACAGAGAGGTATTAGTACCTTTAAGAGGGTGGCCTGGGGAAATTCCTTAGCCGTTAGGGTTACGTACTTGAAGAGGATTGTGGAACTCAGGTCCCTTCCACATTTTTTCTCTTGCTTTCCTTAGCATGAAGTGGCCAGTTTTGTTGTGCCGCACAGTCCCAGGGTTATATGAGACCCCACCTTCCAGAGACATAAAAGCAGTATGTCATCAGATCATGGCTACCACCCCAGTTCATGAGTCATGTGAAAGCCTTTCTTTACTTTTTATTTACTTTTCTTTACTTTGTATGTGCTGGTATGTTTGCATATGTGTCCACCTGCATGTGGAGGCCAGAACTCAGCTGAGGGTGTTTCTCCTCAGAGTCTGTTTTCGGGAGATAGGGTCTCTAGTTGGCTGGCCAACAAGTCCCAGGGTTCTGCTGGTCTCCAGCTTCTTGGTGCTGGAATTGCAATGATGCACCAGGTTCTCTCACGTGGTTCTAGAGAGGGAATTCACATATGCTATGTGGCACTTCATTGACTGAGCCATTTTCCTGGCTCATGAGCAAACCTTTACCGAGTTGATTGTCTATGAGTTTTGTTTCAGTGGCAGGAGCTAATGTGACATGTGACTTTAACAAACAGGTCTCTAAGCCTAGAGAACATTAGATGCAAATGTAGCTTTATTTCTCATCCATGAGACAGAGTAAGACAGAACCCCAAACCCCATGACTGGCCTCCTAGTCATAATAGCCAGCTCTTTGTTTAAGATCACCAGAAACAGAGCATAGCATTTGGTAGTTAACAAATCTTGATATTAGAGCTTTTAGGTGTGCGTATGTGTGTGTGTGTGTGTGTGTGTGTGTGTGTGTGTGTGTGTGTGTGAGAGAGAGAGAGAGAGAGAGAGAAAGAGAGAGAGAGAGAGAAGCAGGCAGACAGACAAAGAAAGAATGTGTGTGTGAGGGAGAAACAGAGAGACAGAGACAAAGAAAGAGAGACACAGAGTGAAGCAAATAGACAAAGAATATGTGTGTGAGAGAGACAGAGAATCAGGTGCATGTAAATGTATGTGCTTGTGCATGGAAAGGACTAACGGAACCATCCTCATGTGTCATTCTTCAGGGTGCCATCTACCATGTTTTTTGGTTGTTTTGTTTTTCAGCCAGGGTCTCTCGCTGATCAGACTATACTAGCTGGCCAATGAGCTCATGGATTCTCCCAGTGCTGGGATTATAAACACACACCCTAGTGCCCAGCTGCCCAAGAATGTTGCATGGTCCTGGGATTCCACCTCTGGTCTTCATGCTTATATACCAAATCCTTCACCAGCTGAGCTCTCTCCCTGGGCTGACTTCAGAGCTGATTTCCCTACCTGGCTCTGACCCTATTCTGTCCCCAACTGTAAAAGTGACTATGTGTATGAGATATGGCCAGTCTCCGTGGGGATGGAAGACATAACCCACACATCTGGATCAGATACACTGCCCACTTCTGTGCTTGCATTAAACCTTTATTTCCCCCATGGCTTTAGAAGAAATCTGTCCTGACCTGCTTCGTTTCTCAACTCTCCAGTACAAAGTGCCTTTAGTATTTTTATGTTAATTCGCCAGTTCTGGGTAGCCTTTGTCATTTCATGAGATACAGCATGATTTTACAACCTCTTAAGTCCCTCTGTCTAATACTCAAATAATCACCGCGATTAGTGGGATGAAATCCCCAATGTGTGTGAGGCTTTGAGATTAGCTATCACTTAAACCTTCTGTAATCTCATCCGTGCCAAAGGATTAACCTGGACTAGCTGTAAAGCATTGTCTTTTGCCAATTATGCCTGTTTGTATTCTATTGATCTGTGTTGATAAGAGGAAATTTTGTATAATTTTAAAAGAAATTAATGGCATTTTAGGATTTGTCAGGCTACATTTAAAAGGTGACTCATCTCATAGCACACAACACAAAGGGAGATGTCCTGTAACATTTTCTATTTCTTGAACCTTTAGACAGGGAGACTTAAAAACTTCAGTCTTTATAATTTAGCCTTCCTCCTACATGTCTGGCCACAACAAAACTTCCATCAACAACAGCGTATCTTCCAGAGGCTGAAACTGTCTGCTGGGCTCTGTACAGCATAAGAAACATGAATCCATCTTTGATGGCCATTGTTAGGAAAAAAAATGTCTGTCTTCCTGGGCAGAATATAACATTTTTCTGCTTGTGCAAACTGTCTCCTGCAATGCATGGGGTTGTCAAGGCTGCCTGTGCACCTACAGGAGAGCAGCTGAGGTCTGAAGGGGTTGCCATCCCAAGAGGCATGTCTGGGTATCCTGACCCCTGAGCGCTCAGACCCCACACTGATTATGGACCCAGCTCCTTTGTTTAGATATGGTATTTAGTCTCTTCTTAAGCTCAGAATACATGGCTAAATGCACCTTAGAATCTTTCAGACTCTGTGGGTAGTAATTATTTTTCTTACCTTTATGACAAAATACCTCAAAATACCATGAAGAAGGAAGGATTTTTTTAAATTTTTTATTCATTTTACATACCAATCACAGTTCCTACTCCCTCCCTGCTTCCCACTTCCGCTCCACTTCCCCCTCACCTCACCCCCTATCTAGTCCTCAGAAAGGGTAAGGCCATCTGAAATCAACAAAGTCTAGCACATCAAGTTGAGGAAGGACCAAGCCCCTCCCCCACTCATCAGGACTGAGCGAGGCATCCCACCATAGGGAATGGGCTCCAGAAAACCAGTTCATGCACCAGAGATAAATTATGGTCCCACTGCCAGGGGCCATACAGCTGTCACCCCCATGCAGGCTCCCCAGATGTCAGTCCAGAGTTCAGGAGCTCCCACTTGCTTGGGTCAACTGTCTCTGTGGGTTTCCCCATCATGATTGGTCCCCTTGCTCATATGATCCCTCCTGCCTCTCTTTACTAGACTCCCGGAGCTCGGCCCAGTGCTTGGCTGTGGATCACTGCATATGCTTCCTTCAGTTACTGTATAAAGGTTCTATGATGACAATTAAGGTAGTCATCAATCTGATTACAGAAGAAGGCCAGTTCAGGCACCCTCTCCACTATTGCTAGGAGTCGTAGCTTGTGGTCATCCTTGCGGATTCCTGGGAATTTCTCTAACACCAGGTTTCTCCCTAACCCCATAATGGTTCCCTTTATCAAGATATCTCTTTCATTGCTCTTTCTCTCTGCCCCTTCCTCAAGTGGGTCATCCCAAGGAAGGGGTTATTTTGACTTATAGTTTGAGGGTACCATCCATGGGGCAGACATGGTTAAAGCAGCCTGGGGCAGCCAGTCACATGGCATCATGGCACCCATCGTCAGGTAAGCAGAGGAAGAGAAAGCTGGTGTTCAGCTCACTTTCTCCTCTCCCTTTAGTCCAGAAGGCCAGCCCTGATGCCATCCATATTCAGGGCAGGTCTTCCCACCTCGATTAACATATGTCCTAAGGTTTGTCACCTAGGTGATCCTGGGTCCCATCAGGTTGACAGGCAATGTGAACTATCACCTCTCCAGTGTGGTTGGCTGGGGAGAGCAGACATTCTCATGTTCTCCAAAGGCTCTTTTTTTTATGCTGTAATTTCCCTTTCATTTTTCCTTTCCAGACAATCATTTCTAATTTTATTACAATTTCTGTTGTAACTTAATTATCTTATTTTGGCCAACTAATAATTATAAAGTAATTATGGGATTTTAATGCTACCTTTTATAATAAGACCTTAAAACACAATTGTTCTTTTAATTTTCATCAAAGTTCAGCATCAATTTGTTCTATACACTCTGCCTTTTTAAATATTTAAGGTATGTGTGGGTGTGTCTATATGGATGTCAGTGGGTGTATCTGGATGGGAGTGTGGGTGTGTCTATCTGTGTATATATGTGGGTATGTGTGTTTGTCTATGTATCTGCATATGTACCTGTATGTGTGTGTGTGTGTGTGTGTGTACATGTGTGTTGTCTGAGTGTGTGTGTATATATGGGTGTGGATGGGCATGTCTGTGGGGGGGGTCTGTCTGTGTGTCTATGTGTGTGGGTGTGTCTGTGTGTATATCTCTGTGTGTGTATGTCTTTGTGTGTATACACATTTATATACACTTGCTTGCATGTTCATGTGTGAATGCAAGAAGGCAATATCTATCAGTTGTCTTCTTTGTTCTTTGAGACAGGGTCTCTGTGTGAAACTCAGGCGGACTGGCTGGCCAACAAACTCTGTCTCTGCTGCCTCATCCTCCCCATTGCTGGGTTTACAGGTGTGCACTGGAACACCTGACTTTTACACTGGTCCTGGGGTTGAAAACTCAGGGCAGCATGCTTCCACAGCACCCCCTTTAAGAACTAATCTATTTCCCCCACCAGTCTTTGAGTCTTCAGTCTTTCATTCCCTGCAAAGGGTCTATCAGATGAGCTTAGCTCTGTCATAATTAGAACAAAGAGAAGCGTGTGCCATTTGTGATCCTGCAGAATTGAGACCATTGGGAAGTTTCATGCACTTCAGGGGCAAATAGAGTAAACAGAAAGTGCTAAAAACCCATATGTGTTAGGCAAGCCATCAGTTCATCTAATTCCCAACCCTCTGCAAGCAGGCTTCTTTGCAGTATGGAGCCCCCCTGGGTGAGCGGTAGCACAATTGATCCTAGGTATATGGAAGACACAATGCATTCCTCCCTGTACTGATTTATTCCTGGCCTCTTCCCCACATTTCTCCATTTAGCCAATCATTTAGTCTCTGTTATAACTCATGGGCAGCCACTTTAAATAGTGCAGATAGTGTTTCCCCAGCAACCGCAGTGATGGAGATCCTCATGCCTGTATGAGTAAAGAGTCCGCGTGGAGCCAGGAAGCCTTCTCAATGAAGGTCAGGTGTGAAGAGTGGATGACTGGCAGCGTGAAGAAGGCACGGACTGTACTGATGTCATTTACCCTAATAGCACCATCCCCTGTCACTGTGCCTGGCATGAGTGGGTTGCTCAAAAATCATTTATGGAATGACTCAAGACAAAGCTGAAGCATTGACTCATTCAGTAGAGCGCTTGCCTCGCAAGCACGAGGACCTGAGCTCAATTCCAAGAACCCATGTCAAAGATTAAAAAGTGGGGAGACCCTTGAGGCCCTCTGGCCAGGCAGCCTAGACATCTCAGCAAACTGCAGGACAGTGAGAGAACCTGTTGCATAAAGCAAGGTGGTCAGTACCTTAGGAATGACACCCTAAGTTGTCTGGGCTCCACGGATTGGACACGTGTGTGAATATACGCCTGCAGGCACATACACACGAACAGAAAACAGTTGTAGCTAACTAGTAAGCCTCCCTTCAATGCCTGCTTCTGAAAATGAGACTTGAGTTTTTGAGTTACAAGAAGACTGGAGGCCAGCAAGATGGCTCTGGGACTGCAGGCACTCGCTGGCAGGTCTGACAGCCTGAGCTCAGTCCCCCAGAACCAATGTGGAGAAAGCAGAGAACTGACTCCAGCAAGTTGTCCCCTAACCTCTATTTGTATATTGTGACATACGTGCATGTGTGTGGGTAAACAACAGACCACACACACACACACACACGGTGTGGGAGGTCCTTTGGTCTATGTGTTGATTTTGTTGGTTAATGAATAAAGAAACTTGGCTTGGCCTATAGCATGGGAGGATGAAGGCAGAGTTAGGAGAAGCCATGGATCCACCACCTGAGACAGACACTGGGAACTTTAGCTGGTAAGCCACAGCCGTGTGGCAATATGCAGAATAATAGAGATGGATTAATTTAGGATATGAGTTTAGCCAGAAATATACTTAAGCCATTGGACAAACAGTATTGCAAATAATATGGTTTTCTGAGTGGTTATTTCATGGCTGGGCAGCTGGGACGAACAAGTGAGCCTTCCCCCCAACACACACACACACACACACACACACACACATTGCATGAGTAACAAAGAATACTGGAAACATAACCACCAATGATTCAGAAGTCTGGGAGAAATGAAACAAATGGAGGCAGAAGAGAAAGATCACACAGGTGCTGGGCAGACATGCCCTCAGACCCCTTCTGTTTTCCTGTCCTGGTGTTCCTCGACTTCTCAGTCTTTCTCTCCCCACAGCTGTAGGGCCTAGCAGACATGCTAAATTCCTGATGCTTCTGTGAGGAATACATGATAGCACGCATACAGCATGATACTCAGAGGCAAGGAACAGCAGGATATGTTTTTAAAAGTATGTGGAGTTGCATTTAGCTAAGAGGACAGAGTGCCCAGAGACAGATGAAGAAAATGAAGCCAGAGAGAAGGAACAGCTAGGTCATTAAATGCCTTGGGTGTCAACCTCTGAGTTTAAACTTAATCTTGAAGTCTTTGGGGTGTCATTGACATATCTTAAACAGGAAGGGAAATGCAGCAACTCATCTGCATTTATAGCAGCCACTGCCCTGGATGGGAAAAGGCTGCCTCTCAACCTCCCTAGCTGCTTTTCCAGGTTGCTCCTCACACCTCCCCTCTGATCTCACAAAAGTTTCCAAGCAGAGCTGGACAAAGCTTCTGGGACTTTTGCCTGTATGTGTCCACATTCCTTGAACATGCTCGTCTTAGGTGAGTGCTAAGAACTTTCATTTGCGAACCATGGAAAAGCCAACTCAAACTGGTTGAGGTTGTGAGGGTGGTTAATTAGCTCTGAAGCACCACCGGGCAGCGTTGTGTTTCTGTAGAGCAGACGGTCTTAACCCAGGGCTCTTTTCTCCATTCTCATCTTTGACTCTCAAAATGTGGCCATATTTCAGAATGATATCAGCCATGTCAATGGGAAGGAAGCTCTCTGTAGCCCTGTAGCCCAGGTCTACTTGAGTGGCAGCCTCACCCCTCAGTCAGCCACCATGGAGCAGCCTGATCTGAGTGGCCAGGCCTGTGCTGAGAGGTGTGAGCATGGGAATGCTGTCATGCACTCTGCACCAAGACAGCTGCAAGAAAGAGAATTGCAGGGCCAGGGAGAAGTCCAAGGTACAAGAATGTCATGGCACTCAGTAGAAGTTGGGGGATAGGTATTAGCTTGGGGATTATCCATGTCTACCGCACCTGCCTACCACCTGCCTTCAAGATTCAGTGGCAAAGTTACTGCTACTTTCTCCAGGAGACCTGACTGAAATGTTGAAACTGGAGCCTGGGAGATGGTTCACTTGGCAAAGTGATTGCCAAAGAATCTGAGGTGAGTCATAACACATATGTCATGCATGTAAAATCTAGCCATACATGCAGCACATGCTTATAATTCCAGAACTGAGAGACAAGAATGAGGTAAATCCCTGGGTTCATGGGGCATGATTGCCTAATCCAGGGAGCTCACAATAAGAGATCTTGTTTCAATAAATAAAGTGAACAGCACTTTACTGAGGAAAACACATCCTTAACCTCCATCTTCCATATGCAACCTTGTATATATGCATATGTACCAGTACATACATACCACATGCATAAGTATAATCCATGCCAAGAAAAATATTTTAAAAGAAAAGGAAATGCTGAAAATGAGTTATGAACTGTCTGCTTTCAGAGCTGGCAGAGATAACACTCTTCATAAACCTTCTTCCCATGAATTAGCACCAGAGAGTTAATTTAAAAGGAAATCGATAATAAAATCCCCTGTCTGGCAGAGGGCGAGGGTGGCCTTGAAGGAACTCAGTGGGCTGTTCTGGTGGGTATATGTAGGCTTGAAGATGGTAGACAAGACACACTGCTTGCTAGTAGAATTTGACATTGGTTGGGGCTGGAGGGCTGCTCAGTGGTTAAGAGTTATTACTGCTTTTGCAGTGTACCGTAGTGCCGAGGACTCTGTAGGTACTTCTGGCTGACAGAGAAAGGAGATGCAAGGAAAGTAAACTAGATTCATTGCTTTCCAGTGGGGACAACAGTCTAGAGTTTACAGAAATCCTACCTTGTCCTAGAGGGAGAACTTAATAGGACTTCCTCAGCTCTTCTTACCTTCTTTTATTTCCTTTTCCCTCTCTGTGTGTGTGTCTGTGTGTCTGTCTGTCTGTCTGTGTAGACTGTCAGCCTTGGAGGTTATACCTTAGGTACCATACACCTTATTTTTGACACAGGATCTTGCTTCTCACCAATTCAGCTAGTCTGACTGGCCAACAAGCCTCATGGATCCTCTGTTTCTGCCGCCCCAATACTGGATTACAAATGTGTGCCACTGTTCCCTGATTTTAAATGTTGGGTCTAGGGATTGAACTCGGGTCGTCCTCATGCTTCTGTGATGGATGTTTGCCCACTAAGCTGTCTCAACAGTTGTTCTCTCTCTTTCTGCCCATCAGCTCTGAAATGATTTTTGTAAAGCCAGCAGTTTATCTATTTCTAGAAACTAGAGCATTGCCTCTCGTGGTTTGCATCAAAATGTTGTAGTTTTAATCCTATAAATAGTATTGACATTAATTTTGCTGTTTTGATAGCTTTTAGCCGGTTTTTAGGATGCTTGCTTGGTAATTGATACCTCTTAGTGCCAGTTCTTGCCTGCTCTTCTTCCCAGGTGCCCAGAGTACAGCAGGCTCTGGGTGCTACCGTGTGGAGCTTGTGTTCACAGCAGGATAAAGAGAATGACTCTGCCAGGACCCAGTACCTCCATGTGCTCTGATCGTACTGTGCCTTCTGTGACTGGAGAAGCCTCAAAGAATCAAGCACCAGCTTGGAGTTTTCCACTGTCTCCTTTTGTCTTCTCACCAGACCTAGACAGGCATACCAAAGAAAGGCTCAGTCATCTGTGCCCCTCTTTTATCTTTCTAAATCAATTTTAACATAACAGTGTCTACATTAGTAAACTGATAGAGAAGAAGATCCAGCCAGGTGTAATGGTGCACACCTTTCACTCCAGCACTCAGAAGGAAGAGACAGGTAGATCTCAGTTGTTTGAGGCCAGCCTGGTCTACATACAGAATTTCAGTTCAGCCAGTACTGTATAAAGAGACCCTGTTTCAAAAGTAAGAATGGCCAAGATCAAAAACACTGATGACAACTTATGCTGGAGAGGCTGTGGAGAAAAGGGAACACTTCTGCATTGCTGGTGGGAATGCAAGCTGGTACAACCCCTTTGGATGTCAGTGTGGCGATTTCTCAGAAAATTAGGAAACAACCTTCCTCAAGACCCAGTAATACCACTTTTGGGTATATACCCAAAAG
>PVIU01001688.1:0-162500 GCA_004026605.1 Ondatra zibethicus
CCTTTCACTGTCTTTATTTCAGCCTGCCCATCTAAATAATTGGTTCTATTTTTTTCTGCTTCTTTAACATCTTTGAAACACTGCCCTTTTGATACTCCTTGGGTCCCCTCCAATAAGAGAAGTGTGCCAGAAACAATCACAAGTGTCCCTGCTGCAGAAAGAAATAACCTCACAGGCCCAGGGAAACTAGGAAACTGAGAGTCAGAACAAAAACTACACTGGGTGTGACAGAGCCAAGGGAGTGCTTGCCCAGCATACACCAGACCCTAAGTTCAAAGCCCAGCCCCACCTAAAACCAGATGTGGTGGCAAATGCCTGCAATCCCAGCATTCAGGAGGTGGAAGTAGGAAGTTAAAGATCATCCTAGGCTACATAGTGAATTTTAGGCCAGCCTGGGCTACATGAGACCCTGTCCTAAAGTTACGTGAGAACCTGCCATTCATAAATAAAGATAGATAGACAGATGATAGATAGATAGATAGATAGATAGATAGATAGATAGATAGATAGATAGATAGATAGATGATAGACAGACAGACAGAGAGACAGAAAGATAAATTTAAGGTCCTGGGCCTGAAGAGATGGCTTATTGGTCTTAGCAGGGACCAGAATTTCAGCTCTTAGAACCCATATAAGGTGACTCACAATCATTACATGCCCTCTTTTGACCGCCATGAACTCACATTCATAGACACACACATGCACACCTATACACACAATTAAAAATAAAATAAATCACAAAATAAAAAGGTTTTGGGGATCACCTCTTGCCCACAACCAACTATGGTTGGGCAGGCCAAATGCCTTTCTCAGTTACCCTGCTTATGAAACAGGTAACTTCATTATCTCATATGGTTTTTGCAAGAACGAGGTATAAAAATCCAGGCAAAATGTCTGGGTGATAAGAACAGCCCAGAAAGTCACCAGGATTGTTTTAGAGTAGTAAACCGCTTGTGTTGCTTACATCCTGGGACCCAAAGTTATGCTTTCTGCCTCCATTTCTCACCAAAGAGAGAGCTTTTTTTGCTCTCCTAAAAGAGAAAATATGCCGTCCCAGAGCCATAGTCTGAGTCTCTGGTAGAGCCAATTACAAGAAAACTTTTCTCTTACAGTTTTCTGAAACTTCACAAAAGAATGTCGGGGCCCTGGACGCTTGTAGATACTTCCAATATTATATAGGCTGAGTTCTGCAAAACAGAAAACCTTGCCTTACGTGTGGTGAAAATTTCACCATGTCAAGTAAGAATAGAAAAACACTGGTTTATTAAGTTCGGGGAAAGAGGGCAACAGGGACAGGCATGGCAGAATAGCCCACCTTGGGGATGCTGGACCATGTAACTTTGTATGACATCTGCCCTCTTTTTGGTCCTTACCATGTAAATAAAGGACTGAACCATAGCAATTCTGATTGGCTTGTATTTTATTCTGGGCAAGAACTGTGTTTATAGGACAGTAACTCTATGGTATGGCTCATTTGATTGGTTGTTTCATATGGTAAGAGGGTCAACAATCCAAAGATTTAACTCTGGTCATGGTATGAAAATGGTTTAACAGTTTCTGAAATAGCAACATGCTGAGCTGTCTGTCACTAGGAAAGTCCCCAGCTCTGGCTGTGTACAGTCACACCACTCCCAGCCTGCTTCTCAGATTTGCTGGATCCCCCCATACACACTAACTGTAATAGTTTACCATGTGTTAAACTATTACAGCAACCCTAAGGAGCCAGGTTCTGGTTGGTTCCATTCTCCATGGTGGGAAACTGGGGCTAAGAGGTCAAGAGCTTGGTTGGTGGTCCTAGAGCTGACAGGCAACAGAGATGAAAACCAATTCAATACCATGTTTGTGTTCTTTGCCACTCTTCTCTGGACTACCCTCGACCCCACACAGAGATGCTCTCATCACCTCTATTTAGAGAAAAGGAGCCTATGGTTTATGGACCTTGGCAAAAGCTTATACAATTAATTAAGTAAAGAGCTAGAAGGAAAATGTACTAACATACTCCTTTTTAATGTGTGTGTGTGTGTGTGTGTGTGTGTGTGTGTGTGTGTGTGTGTGTGTTGAGTGGGGAGCAGGTAATACATGTGCACAGCTGAGAGAAGGGAATGCCAGGTATCTTGTTCTATTAACTTTATTCCCTTGAGAGACCTTCACTGAATGTGGGGCTAGGCTGGGGGCCAGCAAACCCCAGCAATCTTCCTGTCTTTGCCCTTGACAAGCTACAGGCATGGGCTTCACTACTGGATTTTTACAGGGGGATTTGAATGTAGGTCTCTGTGCTTGAACAGGAAGTAATCTTACCCTCTTGGTCATCTCCTCAGCTCCAGTACTTAAATTCAACACAGCCCTCCACAGCGCCATCACATCTGGAGGATGTGCAGACGTCAGCAGGGCTCGGTCTAGTCATGTTACCTGAACTAACAAAGAATGACCAAACGTGTGGCGTCATCCCAGCAGCTCCTCAGTCCCTTCTGGAGACGATCAGGATTCAGAAATAGTCATGATCACTTTACAAACAGCTGACCCACTTTCCAGGCGCTCAGAAGAAACTCATAATTAGAAGTTCAAAGAAGAAGAAGCAAAAAAGCCAAGCCAGCAAATCAGATCTGCAACGGCATTTGCTCCCCACCCACCTATAGCTATACTGAAACCAATTAAGAAAAAAAAAGCTCTCATTTTCCTCTCTCATTTTAAACTGTGAACCTCTCCTCCACCAGGGAAATATGTTTCTGCGTCCATGAGACATGCCCTCCATGCACTGAGAAAATAAAAGCAAGCCAACTTCATGGGCCAGTTCCATTCGTTCCTCCTCTTAGGTTTTGTTTAGCAGCAAAAGGTATTTTACATATGTGGCATGAATATTTATTGAGTGTGCCTCCCAGCAGGATCATCTACTCATCTCTCTCTACTTGTCTAGGAAGGAATGCGTGGTACTTGTTCCCTCGCAGCAAGAGAGGCCACAAAGCAAAGGGGAGGGAGAACCCCTCTTGCTTACACTGATCCCCACATTCCTGAATGAATTACCCTAGAGGTCAGGCCTTGAGCAGAGATAGGCTCTTTCCAGACAGGACCATAAATATCCAGCTTGGCTGTTGCCGATTAGAGGGGACTAGCTGCCTGGTACGATGGCCTTTGAGGGTAATTGGATGGAAGCTGATGGTTGGGAGACTGAAGGAGAATAAGATGAGTTCCAGCACTGAAGCCTGGATCCTTCCAGAAACTTCTCAAACATCCCACAAGTAGGCCTGGGTACCAGGGTCATCTTGCTGTGAGCGTCAAGAATCATTGCTGCTTTCCTGACTACATAAGGTGTGGGATTTCAATGGGTACCGTTGTTGACGTTATCAGCCTTGCCAAATAAGAGCCAGTGTTCTTTGAATGATGTAAAACATGTGCCCTTTATGAAAAGCTTTCTGCTGCTACACAGAAACAGCCACCATTTAGCCTAAGCCTCCATTTCTCCAATGTTAACCATTTCTCCATCATAAAGGGAAGACTTTCCTCTATTTCTAAGGGTTTAATAACTGAGTCTGTAAAATAAACTGAACCAGATAAAATAAAACTAGAGATAGATAGATAGATAGATAGATAGATAGATAGATAGATAGATAGATAGATAGATAGATAGACAGACAGACAGACAGACAAGGTAGACAGACAGATAGTCATCCCAGTGGCCTCTAGGATCTTACATACTCTGTTCATGGAGTATGGGAAAGGTAAATGCAAGCAAGTTAGGAGCATGTATGGTTTAGATCTTGACCATTCCCCAATAGTTCATATGCTAAAGGCTTGGTCTCTGGCCTTTAGTATTATTGGGAGACAGTAAAACCTTTCAGAGATGTGGTTTAGCAAAGGAACTTAGGGAATGGATGGGGCTCCTGGAGAGAATATTGGGACTCTGGTGTATGCATACATGTAATCCAATCTCAGTCAATCTGTCTCTCTCACCTCCCTCCCCTTGGCTTTCTGGCCAAAGCAAGATGATTAGATCTGAGTCACACTTGCCCTTCACCAATCCAAATGCCCTGCCTAGCCACAGGCACAAACCAACAAGGCCAACCAACCACAGACTGAAACCAAAGAGTCAAAGCTCTGAACGACCTTGGCACAGCAAAGAAACACTAACACAAGTAAGACATTTGCAGAAATGGTGAGTGGGCTCTAAGAAGGAACGGGGACGCCGCCTGTGACCGTCTGCCTGGGTATGGTGCCTGCCTGTCTCCCCTCACATACCAGGATCTACTCCTCACTGCTGTAAGAGATCCCAGGGACAAGATTTGGGACTGTTGGGTCTTTGTAGAAGATTGTCTTTAGTCAGGAAAAGAAAGGTCAGAGCAAGCCCCTCCTCCACATTTGCTGTCCACTAAGTCTCTTGGTGTGCCCTCCCCTCGTTGTTCCTCCCATGTCTGGTGTTTTACCCGCCACAAGCACTGTACTTCTGGCTTCTCTCGTCCGTTCTCTCCCTTGCCTGTTTGGCCCTGTCTCCTCTTCAAGCGTCTCTATTTCCTTTATATAGCACTTTTCTTCCCTCTGGTCCACCTTTACAGGCTGTCTGCCTGCGAGCTTCTGAACGTGAGTAGGCAGACGAAGACCCAAGGACCCCACACTGCCTACCACCTGTATCTGTACCTATAGCTTCCTTGGCCGACAGCATCACCTTTTACTCCTGCATCGTCTGTGGCTGGCAGACAGGCTGTTTGCCCATCGTGCGTGTGTTAGTGTGTGACATGCCATGGTGCATGTGTGGAGGTCAGAGGACGGCTTTGTAGAGTTGGGTTCTCTCCTTCCACCTTGACATCAAGTCTAGGAGTTGAATACTGGCTCCCAGGCTTTTATGGCAAATGCCTTTACCTGCTGAGCCATCCATCTCAGCAGCCGCCATGGCTATTTTAGAGCTGAAATGGTACACTGGAACTAGGCTCTTTCTAACAGAGGCCATCAAATCTTAAATGTTTACTATCTTAGAAATAAAAAATAGGGTAGACAGTCCCTAGTCTACCAAAACAAAACAAACAAAACACACACACACATATCACACATTACACTGTATATTATTGAACTACAATTTATCTTCCTATTGACAGTGTCTTAATTGTAGTTAATGCAATGTGTCACGGGAACACCGGAGACTTTTTAAATCCCATATCCATGGTTTACAGGCCACATCTTCAATGAAATGTCACACCATCAGCTACAACTATTCAAGCTATGTACGACAATGCTAAGAATTTTTAATGATATGATACTTGACTTGCCTGCCAGTCATAATCCCACCAGATGACAGTCAACTCTGGTAGTTCCACGGCAGAATTCTCCCTTGCTAGCTAGCAAAGCACTCTCAGCAATGTGGAATTTGGTGTTTATTGGATGTATTATAGACACGATTGACCCCAGCCCACAATGGTCAGTGTTCCTAGGCCAGGATGATCCATGCCGACCCATCAGCCCCCAAGCTATGTTGCCAGCTGTCACCAACAAGAACAAGCATGGGACCAACCAGGATGACTCAGCACATAAAGGCGCCTGCTGCCAAGCCTGAGGCTCTGAGTTTGAATCCTGAGACCCACGTGGCATAAGGAGAAAATGGACTCCCTCAAGTTGTCCTCTGACCTCCTCGTGTGACCCATAGCACAACTGCATGCAGAGACATACACACAACACGCTCGGTTTTGAAGTAGTTTATCGCCTAACCATAGTCACTGAACCAGAGTGTGAAGCAAGGTCACAAATAAACTACAGAGTCCTGACTCAGAACACAGTCAGACTGGTCACCAGGGACAAAACTGTAATATATAGCACCACACAACTGTATTCATCCACGTCAGTCAATTCCCCAGCCAACAGTGCGCCTCTTGTGTGTGCTGAGAGTTCAGGAGCAGAAACAGAAGTCATCTCTGCCTTGACAGAGCTTGTAGGCTATTATGGGTTAGAGAGATCTACAATGGGTAATTTATGGCTGTTACAAAGAGGAGAAGCCCAAGCCCCTTCAAGTCCTTGACAGATAAGCCACATGTCTTTTTCTTGAAATTTCTTAAAGATAGGTTCCCCTTAATTACGGATCATCATCTGGCTTCTGGCAATGTTCCAGATACACAGAGTAAAAGAAAAGATATCAATTTACAATTTCAGTAGATGCAGGCTGCTTGGTTACACCAGTCTGCAGTGGCTGCTTTCATCTGTAATAGCCCGCTGCCCCTTCTCTGGATCAAACATACACAGACAAGATGCTAATTATACGATTTTCCTGTAGCCACTTGGAAATTATCTACAATGGTGAAACAGTAAGACCATCGCATCTCAGAAGCACTTCTGCACGGCACGGCCTTAGCCTCCTTGCAACGAGAAATTGCTCACCAGATCTATATTACATGCATAAAGCTTTCTCATCAAGCTGCTGATAATGAAGTTTGCTAACCACTCTAGTGAGTAAAGCAGAATTATGAAAACTGAGTCAGCCTAATTATCAAAGGGCCAGGCTGTCTCCGCTCTCCTCCAAAGGTAGCCAATGAAGCAGCTTGAAAACTCGTTGTCCAGAATTTAAATTACCTATTGCCAAGGCTCACTGACTGCTCCGGGGATGAACGAAAGTGCTTAAATTCTCCGGACTGTTTGATTACAGGTACCTGTCTGCCGTTTGCTCGGTCATGTACAACTGTGCAATTAAAACAAATGGGGAGGTAGAAAAGGGCTGACTGAGGTAAATCTGGCCCGTGGGCAGAGTGCCAGTCTGTTAGAAGGTAGGGGACAAACGAACAAAAGAGACATAGCCCCACCACCACCACCACGCGAGCCTCTCCTGAAGCTTATGCTCGGATAAAAGAGAGGTGGAAAGTGGTCGTGAAATAGCAGCCTGGCAAGGGGACAGTCAACGTGAGGGGTCAAGGAAAATCAATCCAAGGATGTCACCTCTAAGCTGAAGGTCAAGTAGGAGTCGTAAAACAAAGATGAAGTACAAGGGAAGAAGAAAGCTGGCTTCAGAAGGAGTCCAGTCGGGGCTAAGGGCCTACGGCGTCTCTGAAAGTTAGAGGGAGTGGAAAGGTGCGTGTGCCTTGAAGATGAAGAGCTAGAAGGATGAGAGGTGAGGCTAGACAGAAAGAGGAGATGTCAGCCAGGTCCTGCGGGGCCTTGTCTGCTGTTTCAAAGGCAGCTCTTAGTCCTTAGATTTCATTTCTAACACAAAGCAGCCATGTTCAACGTGCTTCGCAGGAAGGAAGGAGGGAAGGAAGAAGCAAGGAGGGATGGGGAGAACTCACAGGTATGATTCCTACTATGTATAGTGGCATTTGTACCTGAAATTCTAACACTCGGGAAATGCGAGCGGTAGGTTAAAGTTCAAGACCGGCCTGGAATTCACGGAAATTAGAATTTGGGGCTGGAGAGATGGCTCAGTAGTTAAGAGTGCTTGCTGCTCTCACAGAGGACCCAGGTTTAATTCCTAACACAGAGTGGCTCACAACTCTCTGTAACTCCCGCTCCAGGGAACAGGATTCGGTGTTTGCTCCTGACCTCCACTGGCTCCAGGAACACGCCTGGTGCGCACATATATACTTATACATGCAGACAAAATACTCATCCACATAATATGAAAATTATTCTTTAAATTATTGGAGCGCATAACGGGCCATGTTCATAAATGAAAATAATTACATTCCTTTTTTGTTTGTTTTAGGCGTTTTGAGACAGGCCTCATACAGCCTGGGCTGGCCTTGACTCATTGGATAGCCAAACTCCTCTTCCTCCTTTTCTATACCCAAATGTGAGGATTGCAGACATGTCCCACTGTGCCCAGCTTATTGAGCTTTTTAAGCTACACAAATACATACAAGACCAGTTAGGCAAGCCGATGTCTACTTGAGTTTTTCATTCGTTTGTTTTCTAAGAGTCAATATCCTGACTTGCCTACATCACGACTTTAAACTCAAATAAACATTCCCTCATTCTCAGCCACAACACACTACAAACCTGGGCACAACACTGGTATCCGCAAGGTACCAAAATACTCTACTGGCTCATAGAGGGAACCCGGCAGGTTGAACAGGCTTTCCACACAGTCAACAATCTGAGTGTGAGTTATTTTTTTCCTCAACAGTGCTTTGAGAAAACTCTAAACAGTTCAGCCTTCCATGATTGGAACCTTCCTGTTGCTTCGACAAAATATCCAACAATATTACTTTGTGATGAGCAAAGATTTATCCCAGCTCCTGCTTCCAGAGGGCCTGTCAATGATTATCTGTCACTAGGATGCTGCTGCACATCATAGCAACAGATTATTGCTCACCACACAGCAGCTAGGCAGGAAACAAACAGGTGAGGGCCCAGGATCTCAGTGTCTCCTTGAAGGACATAGCCCAGTGACTTACGAGGCCATCTTTCCATTAGACACCACCTTCCAAGAGTACTATAGGCTAGTCACCAAACCTTTAGTATTTGGTCCTTTCTGGGTCATTTAAAATCCAAAACCTAAGCCAGGCATGGTGGAGCATGCCTTTAATCCTAGCAGGAGCAGAGGCATCTCTATGAGCCCGTTCAACAGTAGCCTGGTCTACACACTGATTTCCAGAACAGCCAGAGTTACATAGTAGAGAGAGACTGTCTCAAAAAAAAAATGGAAAAGGAAAGAAAAGGAAATGAAAAAAAGCCAAAACCTAATGGCCTCAGAGTGAATGGGTCAACATTTACACCAAAGCAACAACTAAGCACCAATTACAGCTAATCTCTTCAATGGGCTTATTGTCAGTACTAATCTGTAACCAGAAAAGTCCAATTTGAGGGGAGTTAGCAATCCCAAATAACACCCCTTCAGCTTCAGCTGGCACCGGTACCTTCAGAATGCCTAGCTAATTGCATCATCCAGTGCCCTAGCCTAGCTCTCTCAGATAAGCTGTGAATGACCAAGAGAAAACTTGGGTCTCTTGACTCTATACTCTATTAGCTAATGCGAGCCACACAACATCAGAAGACTTGACTCTATTATCATTGCCTTTAGGCAGTAGAGCAGAACCTGAAACCCAGATCTCTCCTATTCAAAATCCACAACATATCAAATGCATTACCTATTCCACAGCCCTCAGGGAAAGAGCTGGCCAGTGTGACTCTTCAGTAGTGTGCCATCCTTCCCATCACCCCCTCCTTTCAGTAGCCATTGACCTCGTGCTTTTGGGGAGTCCAGCTTTCTCTCCCTAACCTCTTAAGAAAGAGGATGTTGAGTAAAACACACTTTCATGTCAACTATAGCTAGAATCTGCCGGAGGCTTACTATATCAAATATCTCACCTAAGGAAGTCTAAGCAATGAACTCTAAGTCTTGTTCTTAGACATGGCTGATTCCTAATGTCTGAGAAGACAATTAACAAAACCTAAACCTCAATCCCACAATATGAGACTAAATTCTGGGTCCTTCCATTATGCCACAGTTGCCTTTTGGCCACAGTTTACAAACCAAGCATCTTCCCTACCACAGTAAGTGATAGGAAGTGGAGTACAATATTGACTTTGTTGTATAAACAAAGCAGAAGGAGCAGAAACAGTGGATGAACAAAGAAGCCTCAGACAAGGACTGAAAGGGTTTTTCAATAAACAAAGCTCTCTTACATTTTTGCTTTCAAAGAATTTCTTCATAGCAGCACAGGCTCTGAAACAGATTTGTGTTGGAAAGCAGAAGAATGAATAGACAAAGCAAGCCTTAGCGGCATGTGTTTATAATCTCAGCACTCAAGAGGCCAAGGTTGGAGGGTTGTGAGGTTCAGGCCAGCCTGGGCTATAAAGGAGACTTCCAGGCTAGTCTGGAGTATACAGGAAGTCCCTGTCTGAGAACTAGACAAAACAATACAACAGTATTCCCTCCATGCTTTCCATGCCTTGGTGCAACGGAGCTTGATAGCACGTTCCTTCTGGTCCAATGTGAATCCTGGCCCTCTAAAATAGACACGAGAAGATGGGCCCAGTGTTCATCTTCACAGCATCATAAAGTCATCTTAATCTTCTACACCATGAGACATGTCAGAAAACTCAAGGAATTCCTCAAAGGCTTGCTCAAAAGCTGTTCATGACTATTTGAATGAGTCTGAAGACAAACTTCAGTAAAAACAGCCTTCCCAAGGATTAGCTAATGTTTGTATTCCCTGACGCATGATCTCCAGGCAGAGGGAGATCTGATTAGCCTGAGAGGAAGAGCATACAGGGAGAGGAGACTTTTGTAGAAGCTTGGGTCGGGGGCAATAGAAATCCAATCTGGTAGCTGACTCAGTTTATAAAGTACTTGTCGTGCAAGCACAAGGACCTGAGTTCGATCCCTGACAAATACACACACACACACACACACACACACACACACTAAAAAAAATGACAGAGTATCTATAATACATCAATGGGGGGGGCAGGGATTCAGAGATAGGAAGATCCCTGGAGTTTGCTGGCCAACTAATCTAGTCAATGTGATCTGGGTTCAGTGAGAGACCCTGCCTGTCTCAGAGGTGGGGGGAAGGGAAGAGAAGAGAAGAAAAAAGAAGAAAAAGATAGAAAAGCAATTGAGAAAGACATTGAACATTAGCCTCTGTCTTCCACGATCAGGACACATGTACATGCATACACACACACACACACACACACACACACACACAAATAAATAAATAAACAAATAAAATTCATTCTTGTTCACTTATCCAATCAAACCACCTAGAAACTATTACTAGGTATCTATAGACAAAGGCTTAAAGGAAGTCTAAGTACTTAATTATTAGTTTTGTGAACAAATTTAAGATTTATTTATTTTTTGCATCTCGTATGTTTAGATGTTTTGCCTGTGTACCACATACACACAGGGCCTGCAGAGGTCATAAGAGAGCATCTGATTCCCTGGAATTGTAGTGACAGTTTTTAGCTGCCATATGGGTTCTGGGGCTCAAACTCCAGTCCTCTGGAAAAGAAGCCAGTGCTTTTAACAACTGCGCCATCTCTTGAACCACACTACTTTCCAAAAATTCTTAATATAAAATTAAGCAGAAGGGCATGCTACTGCCATGAAATTTCTACTGAGCAGAAAGACACCGACTGGGTTATCATGAGTGAGACATTTGTTGTCTTCAATGTGATGGAGATCATGCAGCTTTGGGAAAAGAAGTTGGTATCCCATAACTCAGAATAATAGAGGAAAGTTTCCATGCATGAGATGGACACAGAAAATCTCTTTATGGGTAACATGTATGTCGAGGAAGTAAGTACCTAAGCCTGGGTAGAACCTTAGTCCAGTGCAATAAACAGCCCTGTGACAAAGCTAAGTGACTGACAACACGGATTGTATGGCTACTGCTTTCCTGGTGAACGTTAGAGTTGAAGAGTTAAGTCTCCCTCCCACAGGTCTCTTGGAGAGCTTGCTTCTGTTCTCTTGTTGATTACAGCTTTTGACAACCCATAAGCCAAGTGGTCCCAGCGATGTGTGAAGTAGATGCCCCTTCATCTGAGTGATACAGGATAGGGTGAAATTAGAAACCAGTCTGTTCTGTGGTCTGACTGGAAAATTAAAAACCTAGGTATCGGGCCATACAGTGGTGGTGCACACTTTTAATCCCAGCACTTGAGAGGCAGAGGCAGGCGGATCTCTGTGAGTTCAGGGCCAGCCTGGTCTACAGGAGCTAGTTTCAGAACAGCTAAGGCTGTTACACAGAGAAACCCTGTTTCAAAAAAAAAAAAAAAAAAGACCTAGGTGTGTCTTGGATGGGCACTGCTACTAACTCCTAAATGAAGGGGTGACCAGACACATAAAAAAAATGATGCTCATAACTTCATCTAGTTTAAAATAAGTAAAGAGCAGGGACAGAAGGACAGAGATGAGAGCACTCGCCCAAAATGAATAAGCAAGAAGAGGAACTTCTTTGGATGTGAGCCTAACCCCTTGTCCGACTCCCTGCTCACATTCTCCTCACTACATTCTGAGGTCTCTCTAAAGCCACGGACCTTTCTAGAACTGGAGAAATGGATGTCTTTGAGTGTGAAAGTGACTTTCGTCTCAGGTGTGCATTACTGCAGTTAGCATGCCAGACCCTCACCATCACTGAGAGTGTCTACTGAGTCAAGAGTTCACTTCTGGTTTTATCTCACAGCAACAAATAGGATGCACTTTTAAAGGATTTGGGGGTTATTGTTTTTCCTTTTTTTTTTCTTTCTTTTCCATGTATAAGTGCTTTGTTTGCACATAGTTTTGTAGACCATGTTTGTGCCCGGTGCTGTCAGAGGCCAGAAGAGAGTGCTAGAACCCCTGGGACTAGAATTAAAGAAAGGTTGGGAAACTGCCATGTGGGTGTTGGGAACTGAACCCAGGTCTTCAAGAAGAGCAACAAAGATTCGACTGCTTACTTATCTGTCTAGACCCTAAAAAGGAGCTTTTATTATAGAAATAAGGCTCAATAAAGCATTTGAGAGTGACAGAAATCAAGTGAGGAGACAGAAGGGAACCGAAAAGGGTTGTGAGAAAAGTAAGGTCCTGCAGTACCAAAAGGGGGGCCCATCCAGGTTTCCACTGGCCTTCCTTGTCTGAGGATTTGTACAGGACTTATGGCAGAAATTGAACAAAGCCTAGGGTGGTTTCTAATATGACTGGTTAATTCTCTGAGCACCTTGAATGTTTAGCCAAAGGAGAACCCACAGGCTCAATACATGGATCCCCTGGCCCAACCAGGGATATGATTTTGTACTGTACACAACCGCTTGTGTAAACAGGAGAGTGGTCACGCTGTGAAATCCTCTCCTTGTGTCTGACTTGCGTCGATAGCTGTTGACTTTGGCTGTCTTCTGACCATTCCACCAAGGGAGCCCCATCACTCCCTGACCTTGAAGTGTTGCTGGCTGCAGATTTTGCCAGGATCTCTTAGCCCTTAGCTAAGCTATGTTCTCTCTCTGTTCTCACTCTTACATGACCAGCTAGCTTTGGCAGGGAGTTAATTCTTATCATAGTTGCCAAGATGGAGCTGTAGTCTGTCTTGATTACATCCTGTGTGGCACCATGTCTACCTATCTATGGAGTGGCCTGGAAAATTCTTGTTAGATGTCATCCTTACTTAGCGTTTAGCCCGTTGGACACTTAGCTGAATAAGAAACGAGATTTGTAAAAGGGCAAAAGGAGCCTGGCATACCTTCATAGGAGCCAGCCAGCCAGCATTTGAGGCCATTGACCTTCCCTGACCCCTGCCCTCTCTCTTATCTAGTCAGCTTGACTCTCTCATCCCCAGCTGCGAGCCTTACTTTCCTTCCACGCTGTTAATAACCTAGCCGTGTTAGCCCTAACATCTGTTCTCACAGTTACATGTCTTTTCAGACCCCCCCGCAGCCAACGGCTCTTCACTCTGCTTGATGCCTTCGGGCTGTGACCTACTTTCAAGTCCTCTGTATGTTTAGCAATTGTCGAAATAAAACCGCCAGTGGTAATAGAAGGGAGCGTAGCTTGCAAAGTGCTTGCCGTGCAAGTGCGAGGATCTGAGTTCGATCCCCCAGAACCCATGTTAAAAAAAAAAATAAAAGCCATCTGTGATGTGCTGCATGTGTTTGTTGATCTTGCGTGCATGCATGGGTGGGTGTGTGTGTGTGTGTGTGTGTGTGTGTGTGTGAGAGAGAGAGAGAGAGAGAGAGAGAGAGAGAGAGAGAGAGAATACATATGCTATAGCACATATAGAAACCTCATGCCTTGGTCCTTGCCTTCTACCTTGAAACAGGTTTTGTTCTCCTTTTTGTTCACTGCTGCTTACGCCAGTCCAGATGGCCGGCAAGCAAGCTCTCAGGAGCTCTCCTGCCTCTATCCTCCACCTCCCTCTAGGAATAGTGGGAGTACAGACGTAAGCATTACCACCACAGCGAGCTTGATGTAGGATTTAAGTCAGGTGCTTATGCTTGCAAGGCAACTGTCCCGCTCTCTAAGCCTTCTTCCATGCCTGCCTGGCAAGTCCCAGCCAGCGGGAGACCCTGTATCAAAACAAAACCACAACAACCACAAAAAAAGGAGTATGGTGTCTAAGGAATGACACCTGAAGTCTCCTCTGGTCTACACAGACATACACACAACTGTCAGTAGGGAAGGTTTAGAAAATTGAAAACACAAAGGAAAGAAGACTCTCCCAAAACACAGCGGAAACTACCCAACAATAAAACAGCTAGTAACCACCCTCATCTTTCTACCTGCTGCGTCTTCCGACTAGGAAACGGCATTGTTCTTCAAAAATAGTGTGTTGCGGGGATGGAGAGTTGGCTCAGCAGTCAAGAGAACATACTGCTCTTGCAGAGGACCCAAGTTTCATTCCCAGCACCCACAGCATAATCTGGGGGGATTTTGACGCCCTCTTCTGGCCACTGCAGGCACTGCAGGCGCATTAATTGCACAAACCCACACTCAAGACGCACATTACATTTTTTAAAGTGTGTTGCTATGTACTTACAAATATTTTGTCTCCTTGGAGTTATTTTCACTGCCGTGAGCAGTGCTGATGAACACACACACACACACACGTACATATATTTTTCCTAAAACTTTAGAGCCACTGAATGCCTCTAACAAAAACAAGTACTTTTCCATGTGGGCTAAAGGGGAGGTGTGTACCCACCACCACCACTTCCCGTGCTGCCACCTCAGACCGAGTTCCTCCTCAGCACTGACTGCTGAACAAGATAGCACATAAGACGGGCCTGACGCATAACTAACTCCCTACTTACAGTAGCTAATATGCCCCCTAATTATGGTATTATATACAACACCTAACTGAAGACATCTCTGGCAGTGGAAACATACAAGATACGGTGAGAGCCAAAGGCAAAACAAGAGCGCCTAATTTGACTCAACATCCCTTCCCATACAATTTCAGTCACGCAAGAGGTGCCTAATAAAAGTGAAACAAATTGTGGGCTGGGGAGGTGGCTCGGGTAGGGAGCGTTTCCCTGACAGGCATGACAGCCTGAATTCAATCCGAAGCACTTTGCAGACTGGTGTGGCGGCACACGCCTGTGACTACCTAGGGATGCGCACAAACCGAAGAATCAGAAGTCCAAGGTCATCCTCAGCTACAAGGCGAGTTTGAGGCCAGCCTATGGGACATGAAATCTTTCCTCACGCCATCTCCCTTAAAAAAAAAAAAAAAAAAAAAAGCTGGAACGGGAGAGAGTGAATGGATTCTAAGAGCCCAGTCACCTGACTCTAATTCATCCAGGCACAAAGCCAATCTCCACCACCTTTACCCGCTCGGCCTTTCTGTTCTGGAAGCAGGTGAACACAGCTCTCCTTTGTTTGGTGAGGTTGAGCCACCTCAATTAAGAGACCAGAGCTCCCTCAACAAGTAGGTGTCACTATCTGGCAGCATTTACCAGACACAAGCACTCTCCTTAATCTACTAGAAGACTGCAATGGTCTTCAGATCTTCAGTGTGGAAAGAAGACGACAGAGCGTATCACTGTTTCCCTGCTCAGATGAGGAAACTGAGGTCAGGGAAGTCTAAGAATTTGCCCAAACACCTCAGGGGGTGGGGTGGACAAATGACCGCCACAGCTCCTTTGGCTCGAAGGCTCTTTGTCTGCCATCACTCTTTCTGGCCCTTTCAAGGTGTCAATAGGTTTCCTTGCCATGGGTATCGCTGTCACCAACAAGTGAGTCTTTACCATTTACTCCCAGATCCCCTGCCTGCTCTGCTAAACAGAGCCTCGGATTTCTGACAGCAGAGGGGGCTGCTGAGCCAAACCCAAACTGTCCCGAGACTGCCTGACTCCTTCCCATTCTGAGTTCGCAGAAGTTTCTCAGGTCTCCGAGGCCAAGCGGAACAACAAAACGCTGGAGATCTGTAACATGAAACACAAGCCCAGATCGGCATGTTCTGTGGCCCTTTGCCAGAAACAACTTATCTCCCCAGAAAAGTCCCTGCAAGGAAATAAGAAAGAGAGAGAGAGAGAGAGAGAGAGAGAGAGAGATCCTAGCTAGGGGTTCTCAAATCTGGCTGCACACCAGAAACCACTGGGCTATTTGTTTTTATTCATTTGTTTGGTTTTTGTTTTTGTTTTGTTTTGTTTTTGAGACAAGGTCTCATATACCCCAGGCTGACCTTGAATTCGCTATGTATCCCATGGATGGCTTTCAAACTCTTGATTGTTCTGCCCACACACAGCCACTAAAACCAACTTGCATGGCTTTTAATTATTCATTATTTATCTACTGAGCTAAACTAATGTGTTGATTATTAAAAATATATAGTCCAGAGCCTATAGAGATGGCTCCATGGTTAGGGTACTTGTTGCTCTTGCAGAAGACACAGGCTAGGTTCCCAGCACCTACAGGGTAGGTCACAACCATAACTCCAGTTCCACAGGATCCAACACTCTCTTTCTGACCTCCTGGGGCAATGCACACATATGGTACACATACACATAAAATAACTACATCTAAAATAAAAGTAAGTATCAACTTTAAAAGATATTTTTAAAAACACATAGTCCAATGCTAGGTATGGTAGTGCATGCCTTTAATCCAAAACACTTTAATCCTATGCAGAACTGCGAGTTCAAACCAGCCTGGTTCATATATCTACTTGCAGGTCAACCAAGAGTTACTTAGTGAGTCCTTGTCTCAAAATTAATTAGGAAAAGATAGTCCAAGATGCCATCCCAGACATATGAAACCACCACATCCAAGATGTAGAACCTGGAGGTCTGCAAAATAGTAAATAACATGATTCTAAAACCTGAGTAGGTTTACAAACCAATAAGCTAGATAAACCGTAAGTTCTTTGATTGGTGGTAGTTGTTTTTGTCTCAGAGGGTTTTCTTTTCTTTTGTTGGTTTCCTACTACCTTAAGATGTAAAAGTCAAAATGTATAGATTCCCCTTGCCTCTCCCATAGAATATTATTTCTTTATATCTTTATACATCTTTTACCTACAGAACTGTCTTAAGAAGTTTTAGAAAATTGCACCCACCACCTGCAGAAATTTAACATGAACCACAAATGGAGACAACAAACAGTGTCTTACGTTATCTAGTACCTACTTTCAAAAAGCTAAAAGGCAGGTAAAATTCACTGTAGCAACACTTTAATTAACCCAAAGTATCATTTCAGCTGCTAAACAATATAGCAAAATCAGTGTATTCTTTTCTCATAGGCTAATTCTTCAATCTAGAGTGTCCACTGTGCAGACAATGTGCCTGGATTCAGACTGGCCCTGTTTTAAATACTTAGCAGCCATAGCAGACACTGGATTCTACATTATCAGCTCCTGCGAGTAAGCAATGGCCAATAACCAGTGTCGTGATAAGCAGGAAATTGGAGCTATGTGTCACAGGACCATCGTCCTGTGTGGATGCTAAACTGATTTCTACTTCTCTAGAGACCAAGGAAAGAGACAAGGTTCAAAGTTGACTCGGCCTAGGACTCACTCATGTAGAGATAAAAGGGGAAATCCACCCTCGTAGTCAGTGGTTAGGAACACTACAGTTGAGTGAAGAGCACTTAGAAGAGAGTGCTCAGAGGGTAAAGATGCCTGCTGCCAAGCCACATACTGTGAATTCCATCCCCAGAACCCACAAGGTAGAAGAGAACTGACTCCTGAAAGTTGTCCTCTGACTTCATACATGTGTCCCAGCACACACAGACTCACACACATGCACACTTGATTATTAAATAAACATAAAGCGTAATTCTATAACTTTTTCAAAGGAAAAGATTTTGCCAGAAAAAAAGATTCCCCAGAGCTACTGACAACATGGGGCCTAGCATTAACACTTCAAAACACAGGGTGTAGGTGGGGAAGATAGAGCATTCAGGCATGCTTGTAATCTTAGCACCATGGAGGCAAGGACCAGAGCATCCCTGGGGATCATTCATCAAGCAAACTCAAATAGTTGGTGAGGTCCAGGCCAATGACAAACCAGGCAGTGGTGGTGCATGCCATTAATCCTAGCAGAGACAGGCAAATCTCTCTGAGTTCAAGGACAGCCTGGTCTACAGAGTGAGGTCCAGGACTGGCTCTATAGCTACCTTTCTATAGAGAAACCCTGTCTCAAAAAATCAAAAATATTAAAAAAAAAAAAAAAAGCAGACAGTTCCCGTGGAACAGAATCCAGGATTATCCTCTGTCCTCTGACTGACCTTCTCATGCACACATACATGACCATATGTTTGCACACATACACACGTAGTATAGGGTGTATTCATGCTACAAAAATAATCTTCCTGACTGGGGATCAATATACTGGATCACTGGAAGACCACAAAGTATTTATAAGCTGTAATGTGCAATGTGGTTAAACCTCCACACAAGATAGAGTCAGCTGATACACAGCAAAAGAGAAATATGTTAACCATTAAAACACTGTCGTCAGGCTGCACTAGATCATATTTATGAAGCATGATTTTATAAAGCACCTTATTATCCCTTCCCATTTGCTCCTCACAACACTGTGAGGCAGAAAGATGGGAGGCCAGCCCATCTTAGACTAAGGAACTAAGATTCAAGGCAGGTCTATGTTTGCTCAAGTCTCATAGACGGTTAACAAGTAGCACGGTTTCCCACGAAACTCTCTGGTCCAGCAGGTAACTCATTTCAACCTTGGCCTCATTATCAGCATGCTCTTGCTAGCTGCTCACCCAATGCCACAATAAATATCATTAATTCACCTGACAAAGGCCTTGCCTCTTCTAATAGATTAAGTTCCGATTAGCCTTCTACCACCCCCTCCTCTGTGCCTGTGTTCTCTAATCATGTAACTCCCTAGAAGGTATAAATGCCTTTGCCTCAGGCAAGGACACCTTTTCTCCAGCTCCCCACACTGAGCACACTACAATTTTAAATGTAGGAGCCACACTTTCCTGCTGTCTGCGTGGAGATAGTTTGCAAAGTCACTCAGAGAGACGTGGAAGGGTTTTGGACAGGGATGTGAAATGTCGTGACGAGCCGTGTAGAGGGCAGGTGAAGCAGAAAGGAACGAGTCTCAAATTACAATGGACTGGTGAGAGGGCTCAGTGGGCAGAGGGGCTTGCTGCACACGTCTGAGAAACCTGAGTTCAATCCCTGGAATCCCATAAAGGTTAAAGGAGGAAACTGACTCCTGGAAATTGTCCTCTGACAGCCACATGTGTGCCTTTCCTACCATATACACACATAACAAAAGTGTTGTCAAAATTAAGGCAAAAAGAATAAACATGGCAATGGTCAGGTCTTGTAGCTCAGGCCCTGACCTGCCCACCAGTCATAGCTGTGCCATTGCAATCGAATCGCCGTCCCTTAGTTTCTGTAGCACCTATCACTCAGATGTCTTTATTTACCTGTCCCCAGCCCAGGGCGAATGTCAGGTCCACGAAAGCACAAACCCTGTCTGTCTCGCTCACTCTTCTACCCACAACCATTAAGCCCTCCCTCGGGCCCTCGCTAAACACTCATAAATATCAGTTTCATGAATGAGTGTTTTACTCTGCGCTAGGAGCCAAGCCAAGTACTTAACAAAGCTTAGGGCTGTGTTGTTGAATGCAACCCCTAGATCGAGTTTTTTATTTTGTGTTTTAGAGGTTCCAACCATCTTTGTCATGGGTGATGAGTTAAAACTTTAACAAAAGGCTGGAATGTCAGATTCCAAAGAAACCGAGGGTAAGTCTCACTCAGTACCTGTGGCTCACCTGTGGCTACTTCTCACCCCACCCCCTACCCTAAACCTCTCCAGCTCAGTGTCTGGGCACCACTTCCCTTCCCCTGGCTTCTGATTCCTATATGACTCAGTCATTTTGGCTACATGCTCTCTTGATTCCTTACTGACTCGCTCTTGGCCTCTTTGCCCTCTCTTCTCTTCCCCTCTTGCTCTCTCGCCTCTCTCTCCTCTCATGGCCTGGTTCATTCTGCTGGCCATGTTCAGTCTGGACTCTTCCAGGTGCCTCTGGTGTTCCCTCCCTGATATCTACAATAAAAAAACCTCAACTGTTCCTAGGAGTGGTCATGTCCTCATTTTCATTCAATGAGGTCAGTAGTAATTTCATTTGCCCAAACTTCAAAACCCTTTTCTCAGAGAAACCTTCCCTCATTCATTCCAAGTTCACGTCAATATTGGAAACTATTTATCAAAAGCTTCTGAAAAGAAAAACAAAAATCTGCAGGCAGCCATTGTACTCATTGCTATGACCAAACTCTTGACTTAAGTGTAACAAGGTACAGAAGAAGAAAGGGGTTATTCTGGCCCAAAGTTCCAGGGGAATACAGCCCATCAAGTGATGTAGGATTTCTCTCTGTATGCTATGAATATGTTTTATTACCATTAGTTAATAAAGAATCAACTTTAGCCTACAGCAGGGCAGAATATAGCTAGGCGGGAAAACTAAACTGAATTCAGGGAGAAAGAAGGTGGAGTCAGGCAGACGCCATGTAGCTGCAGAAGGAGAAAGATGCCAGAACTTTACTGGTAAACTACAGTCTTGTGGCGATATCCAGATTAATAGAAATGAGTTGATTTAAGATATAAGAGCTAGCTAGGAATATGCCTGCACCATTGGCCAAACGGTGTTATAATTTATGTAGTTTCTGTGTGATTATTCAGGTCTGGGCGGCTGGAAAACGAAAGTGCAGTCTCCAGTTACAATCAAGTATGGAGGGTGACTAGTCACATCATGAAACTGGCAAGACACCCACTCTCAGGAAGCACAGAGTAGTTAAGTACTCTGGTTAATCTCACTTTCTCCTTTTTATTCAATTCAGAACCTCAGCCTATGGAATAATGCCACCCACAGTGGAACCTCAGCCTATGGAATAGTGCCACCCACAGTGGAAACTCAGCCTACAGAATAGTGCCACCCACAGTGGAACCTCAGCCTATGGAATAGTGCCGCCCACAGTTGACCTCAGCCTATGGAATAGTGCCGCCCACAGTTGAGGTCTTATTTTCCTACCTCAATTGATCCAATGTAGATAATTCCTCAAAAAGCATACCTAGATGTTAACCTTATCTAGATGATCCCTCAGGAGTGTACCTTGAGGCTTGCTCCTAAGCAATTCTAGATCCTCTCAATTTTATTATCAATATTAATCATATCCTTCATTTAGTTATTCAATAAATGTCCATTGAACACCAACTGTGTGTCAGGCTGAAGGCAGAGTGTACACAGACAGGCAGAACCTGGGGAGGGATTCATTATACCAGGGCTGGTTCTCTCATCACTGACTCTTCTCAGTCTCCTCTATTGATTGGCTCACCACCATTTTCCTTCAGTCTCCCAAATGAGAGTGCTCCTCAAGTCCAATTGTATGTATCTCTGCTGATTTCCTCTTGGAAAACTTCATCTGTCATTCTGTCTTACACAGGTACCTACATGAGGATGTCTTCTTAACCCACGTGGCTGATGATGACCTTTTCCCAAGTGCCCAACCTGTATCTCTTTCATTGTCAGCCAGTGCATCCTACCCTCCCTATCTCAAGTCAGCATTAGGATGTGTGCCAGTCAACTCAAGCACCTGGGTACAGTGGCAGGGTTCCCTTTACTGCAGGAAGGCCACACTTATTAAGTTGTGCCATTATTTTTTTTAAGTGGCAGAGAGCTAGGGAGATAACTCGGTGAGTTAGACACTTTTCATTTAAGCATGAGAACCTGAGTTCAAATCCCCAGAACCCACATGAATCAGGGCATGGCTGTACAGGTATGTAATCTCAGTGCTGTTGAGACAGAAAGATGGGAGAGGCAGAGACAGGAGGATCACCAGAAGCTCAGGAGCCACTAGCCCACTGAAAGCAGTTGTAAATAACTAAGAAACCCTATCCCGAACAAGGAGGAAAGTGAAGACAGATGCCTAGATGTGAGAGGTTTGTCATGCATATTTGTGATTCCCAGTTGCCTGTCAGTCCTGAGATATCCTCTACTCCCCAGAGACTACAAACATCTCTGGTTTTTGCACTATGCAAAAATATGAGTTAATTTAGCACAAATAAATTCTGTCTGAATGGAGCTAAGGAGCGGCTGCTTTCAATACAATGTTGCTGAGGTCAGAGGTGGTCCCAGATGACTGGCTGCCAAGGGATTCCTGAATGCATCCCCTGCCAAGGTGATACATTTAGTCTGAAATGTACACTATCCTGTTGTATAAAGACCTGATCAAAACGAAGTGAACTTTCAATGTGAAGAAATCAGTGTTCACTAGCAATGGGGACATACGTCTACAGTCCTAGCACTTGGAAGGCTGAGGCAGGAGGATTGTTGGGAAGTTCATGGCCAATCTCATCTACATAGTGAGACCCTGCCTCAAAACAAAAAAGCCAGAAGATATTATTTCTCTCTCAAAATCCTCTGTGAAATCAGCATAAGTCCTCAGAAAATCCAGATTCCTTTATAGAAATCGACATGTTCATATTACACTGTATATAGAACTGTACAGAATATATAACATTGCTGGAAAAAAACAGAACCAAGATTGGAGATGTGGCTTAGGGGTGAAGCATTTGCCCATCGTGCACAAGGTCCTGGGTCCATAGCACTACAAAAACAAAAAACTACTTTTTAAAGAACAGTTCAAGGTAATTCACACTGCCTGAATTCCGCAGTTATTATAAAGCTATCATCCACAAGATACTGTGCTATCGAAAGACATCCTCATCAATAATGAAACAAAGTAGGATACAGCAAAGTCAGATCTACATACATATCCACTAACTTAAAATGAAGCCACTGAGGCAGATCAGTGGGGAGAGGATTATCTTTCCCCAAAACATATGGAAAAATTTCATCCTAACTTTAAACTATAAAAAAAATTAATTTAAAAAAAAAACTCAAAACCAAGCCAGGTGAGGTAGTATACACTGTGATCCCGGCACTCAAGAAATGGAGACCTGTTTGTAAATACGTAAGTACATAAGCAGAGGGAGTAATAGGAAATTTATGCTCTATAATAAGAAAACTAAGAGCCTAATTATAAAATAAGCAAAATAGAGACTGGGGAGCTGACTCCGTCAGTAAAGTGCATGCACATACCTCAGAAACAGGACCCGAGTTCAGACCCCAGCATCCACATAAAAAGTCGGTCATAGTGCTACAAACACATGATCCTGGTGCTGAGGGGGGGCTAAGACGGGAAAGCATCTGAACTTATTGAGTTCCATGCTTAGTGAGAGGCCTTGTCTTAAAGATAGATAGATAGATAGATAGATAGATAGATAGATAGATAGATAGATAGATAGATAGATAGATAGATATATTTAAAGATAGATAGGCAACTGAGGAAGACACCTGACTCTGACTTCTGTCACACATGTCCCCTCACACACTTATAAACCACACTCAAAATATTTTTTAAAATGAAGACATTTCATTTAAAAAAAAAAAAACAGCAAATAAGCACACAAAGATGTGCTGCAGAGTCACTAGTTACAGAGGAGTAAATCAGGTCACCAGACCATCAGAACAGCCAGATTCCAGGCTGGTGATACTAAGCCCTGGTGAACGTGTATCACCTGAAACATGTGTGCCATGTAGTGAACATGCAAAATGGTAGACCCTCTTCAGGAATGGTTTGTAAACTTTGTTAAAAAAAAAAAAAAGTCAAATGCACACCTTTCAGACAATAATTCCTCCCCTCCTCTCAAGTCCATATACACAATCCCCTACGATGAACATTTACATTCACACAAGGACTTATATACAGTGTTCACAGTAGCTTTCTCTGGAATACCTCAGCACTAGAACTAATCCTATTTGCCCTCACAGAGAGATGAACTGGAAACCCACCTAATAGACTACTGTTTAATAACAGAAGCAACCTCTACCAATACATACAGCATGAATGAGTCTCAAAATAATTACATTAAGTAAAGAAGGCCATGCAAGGTGACATGATTCCATCTGTGTGAAGCCCGTACTTTCTTCCTCTGATTTTACAAGTTTGTCTCCTGAGTATGTTTTAGGTAAACATTAACAAATATTTTCACATGCCTTACAACTTCCTCTTTAATTTAGTTTATAATGTTTGGTTTGGTTTTATTTGCTTTTTATTATACCATCCTGTTTTGTAATAAAAGTTTTCAATGTATAGTATTACCTTGTAAGTCCTTAGAGGTAATGTCAATCTATGAACCTAAGTTTCCTTATATGGTGTCATTTGCCTGCAATCCCAGCACCCAGGAGGAAGGAGGATAAAAAATTGCAGGCCATACTGTTGAAAGAAAAAGGGGGGAGGGAGAGAGGGAGGGAGGAAGGGAAGAAGGGAGGGGAAGGGGGAAGGAAGAATAGGAGGGAAGGAGAGAGGAAGGAAGAATAGAGAGAGAAAAGAAAGAGATAAAGGAAAGAAGGAAGGAAGGAGGGAAGGAAGGAAGGAAGGAAGGAAGCTGGGCAGTGGTGGCACATGCCTTTAATCCCAGCACTCGAGAGGCAGAGGCAGGTGGATCTCTGAGTTCGAGTCTAACCTAGTCTACAAGAGCTAGTTCCAGGACAGGCCCCAAAGCTACAGAGAAACCCTATCTTGAAAAACCAAAAAAAAAAGGCAAATGTAAAAAAGTCGGGGGTGGGGGACATAGCTGAATAAGCAATAAGAACAATAATCCATAAAGCATACCCAAACAAAATGATTAATACAAGAAAATGGAGAAACTGTCTTGGAGAGAGTGACATGGGGAAATAAAAGAAATCTAAAATAAAAAGTTTTAGAGGTTGTGGGGAAATAAAGGTCATTCCATGTAACAGACCCAGTACATATAGAAGTTAAAGTTCTATTTTTTATAAAAAGCAAATGGCATAAGTGTAATGGATTAATTCAAAATGCTGCGGATCCCCGAGTGGCTTCAGCGGCAGAATCGCTGCTGACCTGCAGCGGCAGTGGGCAGCAGGTCTGATAGCAGCCAGTCCCAGGCAGGGACAGCACAGTTCCCCAGGTGGCTGCAGCAGACCATGAGTCCCAGGCAGGGAGCCACATGGTGGGTGAGAGACCTCAATGGGGCAGACAGTCCCACGAGGAGAGACAGATGGGCATGCTACGAGATCACGCTATCTGCAGGTCTCTGAAGGGAGCTGGTCCCAGGCAGGGAGCCATGCGGTGGCAAGAGACAGAGACATTGAGAGGCATGCCATGCAGAGTGAGGTTGGATATTTATTTAGTGGGTTATGGAGGGGAAAGGAAAAAGGGGAAAAGAGGAGAGAGAGAGAGAAAGGGAGAGACAGAAGCTGCCTCTTCAAGAGGGAGACAGAAAAGGAAGAGACTGGGGCTGAGAGCAGGGAGGAAGATCTGCCTGCTTCAGTGGAAGGGGGGAGGGAGTGGGCTGGGCTTGTCTCTTAAAGGGACAGAGCAGATCATTACATTTCTATCTCTTTTTTAATAATAAAAAGGCCGGAGGTTAGGCACTACAGGTTAAAGGAATTGGGGCATATCCCAGGCTGGCCTGGAACTCAGGCTTCTCCTGCATCAGTCTCCACAGGGCTGAAATTTGCGGCATGTATCAACACATGAGACCCTGTCATGTCATCTATAAGGTAGGAGTCTTGCTATTGGATCCCTAGGCCAGAGGCCTGATTCTGTGGGTTCAGCGCTGGACCAGGCTCAGTTACTCACTGCAACTCAACTGACCAAATGATAAACAGCCACAGCGGCCAGGCAAGGAGGGATTGTATTCAGCGTAGTCATCCTGGGGAGGAGCATGAGGACAGAGAGTTCCCTGCTGCAGTCAGCAAGGTGCTGATAAGAAGTCTAGGCCTCTGTGGGGAGGAAGAGCCTTGTGGTCTGGAAAGTGTGCAGAGCCAAGTCGTCTTTCAAACTGTGGGCTGGTTCATTCCTTTGGACTGTCTCATCCTTATCTCAGGACGGTTCTGCTGAGTCTCCCATCTCCTCTGGAAAAAGCCAGTAGCTGCTGCCTGGGGCCAGTTTCCTCTGTCACAAGACATTTATGGAGGAGGCCTGTTGTTCCTGGAATGTAAGATAACTACAGGAAAGAATAACGCAGGGAAAGGACAACTGAGACCAACAAAAAGTCAGACAAGCAAGATGGCCTCGGTAAGGCTTTCGGATTAAGGTCAATGACTGATAGTTTCTAGGCACCATCCAGTAATCCGGAAGCAGGTTTCAACACGGAGAGTTGATAATATGTTGAATGTGGTAGCAGCCTTAGGCTGGAATCAGGGGTGGGGGATTGCCACATGTAGATTAAATATACCCTCGTGAAGAGTTGAGCAGGACTCTGACCCAAAGTTCAAGCCAGTCAGTGACACACATGCAATAGAGAATTAGGGAGATAGAGACAGAGAGGCCCAGCTTTCAGACACCTGGAAGACCAAGTAAACAGTCAGAACTTCTTGGCAAAAGCAACCTGAGTCCCTGTTTCAGTCCAATTAGCTTGTTTGCAGAATAGAGTATAATAATTCATTGAGAACAATAAGGAAGAAAATAAGGACACAGAAAGCAAGCTTCTTTCTTGTCCTTTTCCCAAGCACACTCCGCTTCTCCTCTAAACAGTAAATATCTAAGGACCGTCAAAGAAAAACCAGCCCTGCCACCCTGCTTTGAACACCCAATTATTATTAATCTTCCACCAGTGGCTGCAACCAGCCCAGTCCCGACCCAAACCCTACCCTTCCTTCCAACCTCCTACACTATCTACAAAGGCTTCCAGCCTCCCACTCCACCAATGGTCACTTGATTCTCACCTGTTCCTTAATAGCCCCCAGATATATGCTACCTGTTATCCACAAGCATCTCTTCATGGAGGCCCAACATGCTGCTCATTGGCACAGAACTGAGTCCTTCCTTTTTACAATGCCAGCCCCTGGGCCGCCACAGCCATTGCCCAGAAATATCTGATGATCAACTGGCAAGATGACGACTTCATGGTGATTTCCGGGTCTGACTTCCAAGGGGTTCGTGGAGATCTTGGAGGAACATGGAGTTACCTCCGATCTTTATCTGACTCAGTCCTCATCATTGATCATCATTGATGGCTGCTTGCATAGGCATCATCCTACGCTGTCTTGCCTGGTTTTGGTTTGCAGCTCCTTCTCGCTTTAGCATCTTATATTTGTAAGTGGTTCTACATCCTCTTGCACCTAAAACCATAATGCTCAGTGGTGAGGATCGTGAGAACTGACAGTGAGATGGACTTATCATGAGGACTGGAATTGAAAAGTCAAGAGTGTGGAAGAAAGAAAACCAGGCAGAACTGTGAGCATGCAGCCACTGACATTGTGAGAGCATGCGTGCACACAAACCTTTGTCTAGAAGAACAGTTTCTTAACTGGGGGAGATTTTGCACACACTATCCCAGTAGGCTCCCTCAGTCTGTAGAGTACATTCAGTTCAATTTATACTTATAGTAATTTTGTTGAGATTTCTCTGAGACTCAAATTTAATTAAGCATCCTCTATTTTTACTTGCTAAAATGTCATCCTTACCCCCAAGGGACATGTGACAAAACCGGGAGGTTTTCACTATTGAAAATTAACTGGTTTCTAGCAAATAAAGACCAGAGACCCCACAAGGCAGAGTCAGCCCAGAGTAATCTGGCCCCAAATATTAATCATGGAACTCTGATTTAAGTGAGGGAGTGGTACTGATCTAAAATCCCAGCATTCAGGAAAGTGAGGCAGCGGGGTGGGGGCAAGAGGGCATAGATCAGTGTTAGGGCACTTGTTTTGAATGTGCAAGCTCATGGGCTCTAGTCTCAGTAGTGCAAACACACAAAACCCAAATCAGATCATAAAAGAAACTTGTTATATTGAAGATGGGTGTGGTAACCCCTGTAATCTCAACATTTGTGTGGCAGGAGAGACAAGTTTGCAGAGAAAGATGAAGCCTTCCCCAACCTGAGGGCTCCCGAAAGAAATGCAGTGTGCTCAGGCCAGGTACAGAGAAACACTGGATGCCCTTCCTTGCCTGGGCTTCATCCAACGAACAGAGCATGCCTGAGAAGAGCCCTTGCTGTACAAACAGGAGAGGCAATGCAATAGGAACTTCCTGTGCTCTCCACCTCATGGCCCAATGCTCTTTAGGACTTTTCTCTCTCCTCATTAGCCCACTTCTATTCCGGGGAGTGGTTTCCCTTTCTTAATAAACCGTATTTCTGTTTCTAACCACATATCCTTGGTGCAATCAGTTCCTGCCCTGGAACATGAGAGCGTGGAATAAGATGCCCTCTTAACTCAGATCTGCAGCCCTGCATGTTTCTTTTTTAACGTCTTTCATACACTGGTTAAAAGTCAAACCAAGCTTTCCCTGGCACTTTGGACTCTGTCAGTCTTTGTCTGAAGCCCCTTCTCCATCTACCATACAGCTTTATGCAAACCTCCATGGCTGAGCATGTCAACTTTCTCAGACCCTAACTCCAAAAGAGTGGGGCTGGAACACAGGGGCCTTGCACATACAGTGTAAAATTGCCCCCCGCCCCTGAGTTCTAGGCCCAGTTTGAAACTAGTATTTTATCATGATGAAACACCATCACCCCCCTCCCAGGGAGAGCTATGACAAAATCCTGCTTGCATTTGGTAGAGGGAACTCAAATATTAGAGGATATTCCAGGCTCCCACGGAGCCCTAAAAAGGAAGGAAAACAACCGGTAAGCATAGTGCACTTCCAGCAAAACCACCTTCCCACGCTCAGGTCTCTAAAGAAATCCATTGCAGAGGGAGGAGTGTGTGTGTGTGTGTGTGTGTGTGTGTGTGTGTGTGTGTCTTTGACTGCGTGTGTTTGCCTGTGTGCCTGTCTGTGTGTGTGTCTGTGTGCCTGTGTCTGTCTATGTGTGTCTGTATGTGTCTGTGTTTTCCAGAGAAGATGAAAAGTTTTCACAACTGATTAGCATCCAGAAAGCAACAGACTGTTTTAACCTTGAGATGCAAATCAGCAAAGACTGTCAAGGGATCTGAAGGGCTGGCAGATTTGATGGAAGATCAAATTCCCAGCATTTCTAGGGCAATTAGTTTCACATGCAAAGTCACCTAAACAGGCTGCCCACTCTCTGCGCACAGTAAAGTCCTGATAAGACTTCAGAGGTTTACAGACTTCGGACTAATTGGCCGGCACCTACCCAGCAGAGTTTGTTATCCTTAGCCCCAGTTCTTAGAACAGAGAGAAGGTGGGCAGGGATTATTTTTTGCTTGGCCTCTTAAATGTTTCTCCACTCCAGATCACTAGACCTAAACTCCAGGTACTACGGGTAGGTATTGTGCTGCTAACTATTCACAGTTCTGGGAAGAAAAGGGCTACAATGAAGTCAAATCTCCTTGCAGACTTCTCTTACAAGAGTCCCCCTGAAGCTGAGTCTTGGTCTCAAAAGGGCTTAATGCCTCTGCACTATTATCTGACCATTTCAAAAACCAGGGAGGAAGTTGCTGTCAGTTCCAGCCCAAGACTTTGGAACATGAACTAAATGGACTTTGAAAGATCTGAGTGCAAAGCTACTTTCCTTACGCCTGCACCCCATGCTTGACTTCTCCAGATGTGCGGTGCTGTCTGCAGTGGACAAGTTCCAACCACGTGGCCAAGGGCATGTGGTGACTGGAAAGCAGTCCATTGTCAGGATGCATTTTTCTACTTCTGATGTCTGCCTGTGCATGCCCGTTGTCATCACCTTGGCTCTCTGAAGGACAGCCCACCACATCCTCTGGGGCCATCGATGGCTGGAGAGCTTCCATGGAGAGGTTCTGCCTGCCTGACAGGTAGACGGCGGCCCTGGACGCTACTCTCAAGGGCATTCGACTCGATGTTTTCCACTCTCTTACACTGATGAGGCTGTACCATATTAGAGCTGGCAGCCTGCTCTCTCGGATTAGCCAAAGGACACTTGTGAAGACCTCCCCGAAGGGAATACGGCTAGCCAGAGATGCTGGTGGCTGGTGGGACCACAGCCCAACAGCACAGATTGCCACTGCCATCTCCACCCTTTGGGCTTTCCTCTAATATTTCATGAAGAAAGCGGTGTCTCATGAGATGGGAAGACCAGAGAGATGGACATCAACATTCACAAATAAAGAAGACATCTGATAAAAAAGACTGGAAATCCTTTCCTACCTGGGCTATGGGCTTGGGGGTGGGCGGAAGCTTGCGTATACAAAATGAGAGAGAAGGGGCAAGTTCAACATAAATTGACCTTTGAAGGTCATGAGCCTTTTTGGCCTAATGATTTGGGGGCCTTTCCCCAGGTCATTAGCTTACTCCAATTCTCAGAAATGCTTTCATTTTCTTAATAAACCAACTCTATTTCTATTCATAGGTGGGCATCCCATGGTATCTGCCTAGTGTGAGTCTTCTTCCAGAGGTGGAAAGTTAAGTCTCAGACCCTGGGACAAATGGCTGAGGTGCCTATGTAACAAATCAAAGTGGACCTGGCCACCAGGTTCTCTCAGCATCCCTCAGTCCCTGCCTGTTAAAGGGTATGGCTGGCCTACCCTGTCCCCTACCCTGAATGCTCCAGCCCAGGGGCTGGGCTGCCCTTCCCTATATAATCCAGACATTTTGGTTACTGGTCTTTTTGTCTCTTGGCCGAAGCTACCCCTTTTGGTTTGGCTCTTCCCATCTCACCTCCCCCCTCTCCTCACACACTCCAGTTCAGTGTGGTCAAGTTCACTCTGAACTCTCCCGGATGTCCTTGCCTCTGGCTATGCTCTCCCACGTATCTATAATAAAGCTTCTTGTCTGCCATACCTAGGAGCAATCATGTCCTTTCAATTTTTTTTCCACTCACAGAAGATTCTGGAGACTTCAGCAGGTGTTCTCCAAACTCTCTGCTCTGCCCTTGGTAACAGTGGGACAGACCAGGCCCTAAGAGCTGCTTGACACCCACCCACCTTCCTGGAGTGCAACAGTCAGTGTGGCAACTAAGAACAAGGCTCTTATCTCTGTCGCTTTGCTAACTTTGTAACCTCCTATGAAGTTATTTTTTAACTACAGTTTCCTCCTGGATATGTGTGAGATAGCATGTTTTCAGTTGAAGTGGGCAATAAATGAACCACTAATGTATGGTGAGCCCTCAGTCAGTGCAACCATGGGGACTGATGGTGGCAATATGTGTCAAATTCATGTTTGCATCCTACTCAGTGACATCCGCAAAAAGCGAACAGCAAAACCACAAAACCCTGTGGCATGTCTCGATCTCTTTATGGATCTTTTTTTCATTATAAAACCTTTATCTTTGCCTAGACCCTCCTGTCCCATTTTCATTTTTAAATTTGTTTTTATTTTGTGTGTCTGCATGTTTTTATCTGCATGTATGTCTGCACACCATGAATGTGTACCCTACAGTACCCACAGAGGCCACAAGAGGGTGTTGGGTCCTCTAGAATGGCAGTTAGTTACAGTAGTTAGCAGCCATGTGGGTGCTAGGGACTGCACCCAGGTCCTCCCCTGCAAGAGCAGCCAGTGCTTTTAAAGCCAAGCCATCTCTCTGCTCCCGTTTTTATTCATTCTTTGACAGTTTTATATATATAATGGATTTTCGTCATTGCCACCCATTATACTCTTATTCCCCCAGCCTCCTCCTGTTCAAATCCTTCTTCCCATACCCTCCTCTTATCTTCATGCCTTTTGGGGGTGAAGATTGTTTGCATGAACATGAGGGAGGTTGTTTACTAGATAAAGGGCAACTCATGAATGACTACAAGGCCACCATTAGCTTTCAGTACTCCCCCAGAGGGGTAGTGCCTCCTGGGCCCATGCCCTTTCCAGAGTAAAGCGCTGACAGGCCCAGTCTTCTGCAAGGCTGTGCGGGTAACCACAGCTACAGGGAATTTAATAGTGTAAGGGCCAATGTCAAGTTCAGAAGACTTCTTTTCGCAACACACCTCCCCACTCTCTGGGACTCTTTTCCATTCATTCTGCTCTGTCTTGACAATGGTCCCTAAACCTCTGAGGGACTTTTTAAGTTAACAAACAACAACAAAAACTTTTTATTTTATTTATTTATTTATTTTGAGTCAGGGTCTTTTACAAGCCATGCTGGCTTTGACCTTGCTTTGTAGTCAAGCACGACCTTAAACTTCTGTTCCCTCTACCTTCCAAGTGGTGTGAGTACAGGCTGGTGCCAGCACAATCAACTTGCTTCCTGTTGTGTTACCACCTCACTGACCTTCCCTCCTCTGGCAGTTCTCCTGCAGGTACCCGACACAGTGTCAGCACCCAGCCTCTCGCACCCCGCCTCCTGCACCCCACCTCCCACTGTTTCTGTTGCTCTCCTCTAAATCAACACCATCTACAGAGGACCAGCGCTGGGAACTGGCCAGCGGATCAGAGCAGGGTGATTTCCAAGGCCCTCTCTGCACTACTCTGCTGCAGAGCTGTTCTTTTTCTCCTTATCAGTCCCAAACCTCCCAGTTAGGCAACACCGTTTGAGAGGCTGCCCAGTTAGGCAAGGCTGTTTGAGAGGTGGCCATTCATGACAAGGCAGCAAAGGAGAGCCACCCACTTCCGTTTCTAGGGACTGTGGTGAAGCCACCAGTGCACAAGACTCATCAGATCAGCACACTAAAAGGAAGAGTAGTGGGAAAGCAAGGCCTCAGAGTGGGGAAATTGTGTTTCTTCTGAGACAGGGGTTCTATGTATCTCCGGCTGGCACCAAATTCACCAAGTGGCTGAAGATGGCTTTGAACTTTACTTCTCTTGCTCCACCTCCCAAACGCTGAGGTTATACAGTACTGAGGGTGGAACCCACGGGTTCACGAATACTAAGCAAACACTCTGTCACTGAGCAACACCTGGGATAGAAACATTTTGATGAGACCATAGGGAGAAAACATGTCACTGCATGAACAGTAAGCAGCTCTAGGAGCCATAAGTCCTTGGGGACAAATGAGAACTCACAGCTAGGAACTGAGAATGTGAAGTGGCCAGGGGTATAGGGCAGACACAGAAAGGTCAGCTTCTCCCATGTGTCACCAAGCGGGGACTTGCCTCCCTGGAGCAGCCCATGGCAGCTGTGTGCCTGGATATGCATATTCATGCCCTGCACTGCTGCAGACAGAGGCGTGAATATTTTAAGTCTGTGTTTTCTGTATCTGTCAGGAGCTCAAAAATTTTGGCAATCAAATTGTGGACAGTCGTTAAGTTGGAGGAGGGAACACATACGTTCTTGAACTTGAAGAATCCACTTTTTCTTCTGCAGGGACTGCCAAGTAACTGAAATCAAGGACAAAAGGCAGAGAATGGATGTGGGGGGGGTTATTATGCCCTGTGGTGGGTCACCTTCAGGAAAGCCCGTGCTTTCCAGAAAAGAATCCACGGGCTAGAAGTGAGCAGCAATAAATGCAGACAAACACCCCAGGCTTCTACAGTCATTACTCTCCGTTGGCTAAAACATGTGATGTATCAAAAAATGTCATTTTTCACGTGGGGGTGGCTGGGTGTAGCTCTTTGTGCACACAGACATGCACACTTGTGTGCACACTTGGGAAGGCCAGAGGACATCAGCTGTTTTCTTTTTTGAGATGGGTCTCTCGGGGGTCTAGGAGATGGATCCGTGGTTAAAGAAGCTACCACACAAACCTGACAACCAGCATTCAACCCCCATACCACACATAAGAAGCTCAATGAGGCAGAAGCATCTATAATCCCAGCACTCCTCCGATAAGATGAGAGGGGAGACAGGAAGAGGGTCTAGAAACTCCTGGGATCCTGGAGCATTCGAACAGCAGAAGAAAAAGTAAGAGATTCAGCCTCTTAGGGAGAAGGCAAGAGCTGGCCCTCAAAGGCTATACTCTACTCATTGCACCCTGGTACTCATGCACACACACATACACACGCAGTAACTGAGGAACTGGGGAGGTGGCTCTGTGGTGAGCAGCACTAACTGCTCTTGCAGCATATGACCAGAGCTCAGTTCCCAGCACCCACAAGAGGAAAGGGGCTGACAGCCCCCTATAACTCTGGTTCCAGGGGAATCTATCATCCTCTTCGGGCTTTTGAAGGTACCGTGTACTCATATGCCCAAATCCACAAAATATAGATTATTAGAAATAAAAATAAAACCTTAAAGTACTTTTTTATAGGTGACAATATCTCTCACTGGCCAGAAACTTGTCTGGTTGGCTAAATTTCTGGCCATCAAGCCCCAGGGTTACACCAGTCCTGGAGTGACTTATGTACCAAGTACAGCTGGCTTTTTTTTTTTTACATGATTTTGGAGCTAGAACTTCTGTTTGCAAGGTCAGCATCCTACTGAGTGAGCCATCTCCTCAGATGTCATTTTTATTGGTGTCCATAGATGCCAAGTATTAGCCTATACCTCCCAATGCCTCTACTGAGAAAAGGAGGAAGAGGAGAAGTAGGAGGAAGCAAAGAGAGAGAAGGGGGGGAGGGAGAGGAGGATAGTAAGTCAGGAAGATAATTTTGGCTTTGCACAAAGAAGACTCTACCGTACCTAGCAGAAAGGACTCCTATCTCTTCAGCTTACAGTGCATCCATGGAAACTGGTCCCTGGCACAAACTCAGTGGTGTGGGGCTGGAAAAATACAGCCCAGCTCCATGAGCGTGCCCAGGGGAAGGGAAAAATGGATTAGTAAGCACCTGGTCTCTAGCACAGCAAGCACCATTAACGTTGGCATGGAATCAGCTCCACATTTGCTTCTGCTTTTCACTGGCACAATGTGCAACGCAGACATGGCTGGGTTGAGCAAGATTGATTGATAGCCACAGGAGGCAGAGCAATCATCTTTCCCTAGAATTGGTCCATTTCTGGCAGGTCGGCTGTCATTTCCCATTTCCTGACCATGGCAAACATGGCTGATTAATCATGACATTCCTTCCCTTGAACTCCAGAGACAACAGGCAGGGTCTTCATCAGGAAAGAACCGCAAACATTCAGGGCCAGTGACTTGTTAGAGCTGGCATACAAAAACCAGACTTATCCGCATCCCAGAATCCTCCCATTCCATACCTTCTCTCTGCGGGAAAGCTGAAACCCAGAGAAGCAGAGTAACTTATCCATATGTCCACCCTCCACTGACAAAGGTACATTGTGTCCTTACTATTGCCTAAATAGTCTTCTAGGTTCAGACAATGTTACTTAAGAAAAAAAATTCAGGCCGGCCTTTAACAGACACGCAGTTGAGTGAACTAGTGATTATGCCTAAGTGGAACAAGTGTCTAGCTAAGACAGTTCAGTAAAGGAGAATGTGGCTGTGTTGAAGAGAAACAAACTAACCCCTAAACAGGTGCTTCACACCTGGAATCCCAACATGTGGGAGGAGGCACAAGGGTCATTGAGTTCAGAAGGCAAATTTGAGGCCAGCCAAGGCTACATGACACCCTGTCAAGAAGGAGAAAAGAGGGACTGAGAGATGACTTGGTGGTTAAAAGCACTTGTTACTCTTGACTGAGGACCTGGGTTTGGTTCCAAGGATCTACACTTTGCTTTACAACCATCTCTAGTTCCAGGAGATCTGACATTCCCTGACCACTGACCTCCACGGGCTCTAGGCATGTACGCAGTATACATACATACATTCAGGCAAAAAAACAAAACAAACAAAAACTTCATACATAGAAAATAAATAAGCGTAATTTTTTTAATTTAAAAAAGGGGAGGCAAGAAAGGAAAGGAAGAGGAGAAAGGGGGATAGAGAGGAAGGAAGAAGGAAGAAAGGGATTTATTCTGGCACTTGCCAAAGACGATCAGGAAAAGGCTACCTTACAGGGTTTTGCAACAGGCATGAAAGACCGGGCACAACTCCAAATACAATAAGGAAGACTGGAGATTTATAGCTGAGAAGCAGACTGAGGGTATTAGGTGATTACCAAGAGTTCAGAATGATTATAGCTAAGCCAGTTTAACTGGATTCTTGCTAAAAGCAGATGAGAGTGATCTTCAAGTTGGGAATTCCTCCTAAGCTGACTAATAGTATTCTTATTAAGTTGGGAGATTCAGGTCTAATCAGGACATATACTGAAGGCCAAGACCTAGAGCACTTAGATACATTTGAACAAAGTAAGGTCAAGAAGTCATCAATAGTGACAGCTAACCTCAGCATGTGAGGGTTAAGGAAAACCTATTGAGAGAAAAGCCATCTATACCAGGACTTAAAATATAAATATTCTTACAATAAGAGCCAGGTTCAGGCAGTGTTACTTAAAACAAAAGTTGAGAATTAAGATTAAGATGGTGTATTATGCACAAAATAGCAAGGTGTATGTGTATCAACAAGCGATTGCTGTGTAACAAACTTTATCAAGTCTTTATGACTTAAAGTCGTAATAGTAGGAGTTGGAGAAAGGGAAAGTGCTTGCAAGTGGAGGACCTGAGTTCGGGTCCCCAGACCCAATGTAAAACGCCAAGTATGGCACCCACATCTGTAATCTGTAAAGTGGTTGGAGACAGAGGATCCACAAAGCTCACTGGCCAGCTAGTGTATCTGAGTTGGTGAGCTCAGAGTTTAATGAAAGGACCCTATCTCAAAATATAAGGGTGAAGGGCCAGCAAGAGACTCCGCCAGTAAAAGAACCTGCTGCCAAACCCAATGGCCCGAGTTTGTCTCCCAGAGCATACACAGCAGAAGAACCAACTCTTGAAAGTTGACCTCTATTCTTCACACATGTACCCCACACACTTGCATTCACTCAAGCATGTGTATACATACACATACAACATAAAAATGAAAACAAAAGGGCAAGAGCAACTGAGGAAGACGTCCCAAAGTCAACCTTTACCTCCACGCACATACGTGCATGGGTTCCTCTGTGCATCTTGGCACACTAATGGATATATATATATGTACATACACACCCATACATGTGCCAGGCACACAGTCTTACCAGCATTGTTTTTGCTCATGAATTTAGGGCCAGCTGAACTGTTCTTCTCTCAGCTAGGTTCATATAAGCACTGGCAATCAGCAGACCTTACACAGATAGCTTTCTCCTCTTGCACGTCTGGGCATTAACTAGCTGGAGGTTGGCTCAAGACAGCCTTGGATGTACTAAGCAGGCTCTCTTCCAAATAGGTCCCTATCTGGCAGGTTATCCTGGCCCTATGCACACAGCAGTGACAGGTTCCAAGAGCAAGCAGAAATTCTCCATGTCTCTATGTCTAGGCTCAGAATTGGCACAATACCGTGTCAAATATTCTTAATGAAAGAGACAAGTCTTAAGGCCATCCCAGAGTCGAGGGTCAGGAGACAGAATCAACCCCTAATGGGAGAGACCACATAATCTCTTTGTAAGGCAAACAAACACACAAGGGGAGACTTGTGTTTTCTCTTGTTGGCTCACTCCGCTCCATTGCTCTTGGCACATGTGTTCTTGCCTTCAGGGAGAAAAGCAGCAAGGAGGAAAAATGAAGAGAAGTTAAGGTCAATCATGAAGTTTTGTTTCTAATGCTCAGATGCTCAGGAGCTTAAACATGCCATGGCAGGATGGGGCTAGAGAGATGGCTCAGTTTTTAAGAGCACTTTCTACTCTATCAGAGAACCAGTGTTCGGATCCCAACGCAAACCCTAAGCAACTCACACACACTCCTGTAACGCCACACAAAGGGATCTGACATCTCTCTGGCATCTGTGGGTACACACACACACACACACACACCTGTAACTCCACTTAAAAGGATCTGACACTTCTCTGGAATCTATGGGTACACACATGCACACATGTGTACACACACACATATATATACACACAGACACAGATAAAATACATCTTTAAAAAGGAAAAGTGACGAGATCCGAGATGAACTTTAGAAAAGCTGTATCTTTACCCTAATTGGCAGTTGATGAGTCCGTTAAAAGAGTAGGACACATGAAACACAGTAACTAGATTAGAGAGACATCCAGGCAGCTCCTACCTATGGTGGGGGAAAAGCATGAGAGGATCCATTGCCGGGATGGTTGGTTCCCGTGTGATGTCCTTGCCATTTCTGTTTTACACACAGTAAGTTTAGAGGTTGCTTTTCTTCCTGCCCTGTCAGAGCCCGTTAAAGCCATGCTCAGCCACTCATCCCTAATAGTCCAACTGAACGGATAGGTAACAGTGAATAAGGAAATTTATCAATGTGGCCACATCAGAAAGAACAAATAAAGAGATCCAGTGCCCACTCCTCCAGTACCCACCCATGTCCATCTCCACGGTACTGACATGAGGTTTGATTTCAAATGGAAGGCAAGAGATATATGTAAGTAAGCAGTCATACATTGACCTTTCAATGTCTAGGATCCAGTTAGTCTTGCAAGGTGACCTGGTAAACTGTCATAGCTTCATAAAACCTCTTCCTAAGAGATATGTTCCTTCCCTGGCTGCTACCAAGCTTAAGACTTTCCCTTCTCCCAGCAAGAAATTCCGGAGGAAATTCCAATATCTTGGGGACCATTGTTTCCATAATCTGATAAGCTGACAGAGGGGCACAGGTGTGCCCTCTTTTGAATACCTTCTTCCAGCCAGATAGCTACACTACAAGCCATGCTGCTTCCGTGGCTGCACTTCTGAAGGCATCCCCAGGAAACGAGAACACCAAGGTCATTCTGAGAAGTAAACCTCCTGGAAAGGCCACGTCCAGGGCAACACACCGACTCTCAGAGAACTGACGCCTTTGGAGATTGGGAAATAGCCATGGACACTAATAGCTTGCATGTCTACTTGGCGCGTTCTGGAGAATCATTAACCATTGTTCGATAAAATAAGCCATGACTGCTGCTAGTCCAGAGAGCAAGAAGCTTAGCTACATATCAACACCTGCTTTTAGAAGCCTTCACCCCCTTGACTTTTTTTTCACTTGTCTGCATGTATATTACACATATGTGTGTGCCTGTGTGGGCTACTTCTGTGTCAACCTGACACAACTAGAGTCGTTTTAGAAAAGGGAACCTCATTTGAGAAGATTGCCCCACTAGATTGGCTCATGGGTAAGCCTGTGGTACATTTTATCAATTGATTATTAATACAGAAAGACACAGATCACTGTGAGTAGTGCTGCCCTTGGCCTTGTAGTCCTAGGTTCTATAAGAAAGCAGCCTGAGAGGGCTGGAGAGATGGTTCTGTGGTTAAGAGCACTGGTTGCTCTTCCAGAGGATCTGGGTTCAATTCCCACCACCACATGGTGGCTCACATCCAGCTGTAACTCCAGTTCTAGGGATTCTGACACCCGCACACAGACATACGTGCAGCCAAAACACAAACATAAAATAAACTGATAAAAAAGAATCCCCCAATAAAAAAAGAAAAAGGAAAGCAGGCCAAGTAAGCCATGATGAGCAAGCCAGTAAGCAGCACCCCTCCGTCCCTGACTCCAGGTCCCTGTCTTGAGTCCCTGATTTCCCTCATTGACAGACTGTAATTTGGAACTGTAAGCTAAAGTAAATCCTTTCCTCCTCCAGTTGCTTTTGGTCATGGTGTTTTATGACAGCAACAGAAACCATAACTAAGGTAGTGCCCAAAGAGGCCAGCAGAATGCGTCCGGTTCCCTGGAGCTGGGGTTATAGACAGTTGTGAGCCACTCAACATGTGTGCTAGGAACCCAGTAAGAGTCTTCTGGTTTAACTGCTGGGCCATCTCTAGCATGAGCATACACACACCTTTTTAATTCCCCCTCCCATGTGTATCTGTGTGAGTGTGTATGTGAAAGTGAGGGGCCAGCAGATGTTCCACGGGGATAAGAGGTCAACATTTGATGTCAGTCCTCACCTTCCACCTTGGTTGAGACAGTCTCCTGTTTTGCTGCTCTGTGTGTAGGGCTAGCTGGCCTGTGAGTTCTGGGGATGCTCTGGTCTCCCTCTTCCTTTTCACCAGGGAGCACTGATTGCAGAGGGTGCTACTGTGTTCAGCTTCCCATAGGTTCTGGGAACCAAACTCAGGGCCTCATGCTTGGCCAGCAAGCACTTTCCCCACTGACCCGGGAATTTGAAGCCTTTCAACTTGGGGTTCATATCTGAAACCAGTGTGTTTCTTCCATCCTTTGGCACACCCTTCCAGCAAGCAGTCTACCGGCCTCTGTTGATCGAGCCAAGCACTCGCCTCACGCTTTCCTCAGTGAGTCACATGCATGCCAAGTAGATTTTGCCAAACTCTGTCTGACCGTTGCAGCCACGCCCTCTAACTCTGCTGAAATCTCCCGACTTCATTTTGCATCCCGTGCTGGCCAACAGAAACCTCTGCTGTTTGTTTATGGTGAGAAGCTACACCTCTGTGATGACTATACACTGTACGGCTCAGGCCACTTCATGCCATTGAACATTATCCTGTTTAGCTGGGTACAGTGGTGCATGCCTATAACCCAGGCACTCAGATAGAAGCAGGAGAATAGAAAGGTCAAGGTCAGGCTGGGCTACAGAGTGAAATCCTGCTCTTCTATCCATCACGCATCCATACAGCTATACATATATACATACATGTATATACACACATACTACATAGGAACCGGGGGTATTAGAGCAGTTGCCCTGCATATCTGAAGTGCTGAGTTCAATCCCAAATACTTCATAAACCTGGTGAGATAGTACATGCCTGTAATCTCAAAACTTGAGAAGGTGGAGGCAGGGAAATCAACAATTCAATAGCAAGTTCAAGGCTAAGCTAGACTACATGAGACCCTGGCTCAAAAAAAAATGAAAAATATCTTTTATTTGGGGGGGGCACTAGGGCCAGGGCCATTCTCATTACTCCTTTTGGTTCATGTCTCCTGCTGTAGATCTGAAGTGAGTAACCTCAGGAAATGCGGCCAGCCTTCATATGCGCACAAATGGCCTCGACTTCCCTGCCTCTTGAATCTGGTTTCATCTTAGCAAGTGCTTAAAGCAACAGAACAGAGAGGAAGCCATCCAGGATAACACAATTAAGCCCCGGACTTTCTGACATTGGCTTTCCTAGAACAGCCGCCATGTTAATTGGTGAGAGCCTGCCAGACACCAAGGGCCATCTGTCCCAGCTAGCCTGCTGGAAGGTTAAACTGTGCGCTCGGAACACAGGGACCTTGCCTTCTCACCTCACTTCTACGGCAACCAGCTCCTAACTGGAGAAGGCTGCATTTAATGAATAACTTTTGTATATTTTTAAGAGTAAGCGGGTCGGCCGTTTTTCCCTTTTCCCCCCTCAGAAAGGAGTGTAGAATCTGGGGGGCCTGACGGTCAGCTCAAGTGCATCCAATCGGCTTGCCATCTGAAGGACTGCAGCAGGGTTCTTCAAAAAGCCCTGCCCCTACCTGAGAGGAAGGGTTGGCTCTCAAGCCGGAGAACAGAGAACGCTTTGAGCTCTGAATACTAAGTATAGTTCAAAAACGCAACTCATTGGAAAGGAGAAAGGAAAATCACAGGTTTTACAACAAAGTCACTTTTCAGGTTCTCAGAATCTCTTGAAAAGACCTATTTTACTATTTGCCTGGCAAACTTGAAGGATTTTTTTTTTTTCTTTTTTGGTCCTGTCTACTAACCACAGGTCTCTGTGGGTCATCACTCCTGAAGGAGTGAGCTGAGCTACCTTAGCAGGAAAAACCAGTCAAACCAGGGAAGCACGGTGCAGATGGCAGTCCCGGCCCTGGAGACCTTTATGGGGAGAGTAGGGTGCGGTGTGGGTGGATGGGAGTGGTGGAGAGAATGGAGAGGCGGTCGTTCTCTTGCCAAGACTATGGGCGTGAAGGCAGCAGAAGTTCAGCGGTGGTGGAGCTCTGCCCAAATCTGAGGAATCATGAATCACTGCAGACAGAAGACCAGCCGAGACACCCTGACCCCCATGAAGAAATACAACCACCTAGGACTGGCAGCCCTTCAAAGGAGGCCACTCAAGACGGACGCCTGCTCTTCCATGCCTGGGGACCGTGCCAATGTGCAGGGGACTTGGGGGACTGAACGAGAAGGAAGGCCACTGGGAAGTCACCAGAGCTCCCAGTTAGGTGGTTCAGGCTACCGTGCTTAGGGATGAAGAAAGTTCTCCGTGGCAGGTTTCTTCAGCCCGTGATTTGGAATGTGATGTCTGCGTGGAAGTTAACAAGAGAAATTGTGTCTTGGTATTCTGGGCTTAAGCCTTTTCCCAAGCTCTCTAATTGCACCTTCCAGCCCCATACACTGAGGTCAGGGAGCTGTTGTTTTGGCATCTCGTGCTCTCAGAATGGGAATTCTGATGCAGTCATGGGAAAATGGGAGCAAAGCTTCTGGCAGACAGCTCATCACCAGTACTATGGTTGCACTGTTCCCTCCGTTCCCCTGCTCCACCCATTACAGGTGGTGGATGAGAGAATTGGTCCCTCAAACATTGGTGCTGGCTGTGGTCTCCCTCAGCCTTCCTTCCCTAAGGTCTCTGGTCTATAAGAACTGATTTCTTCTTCCTAAGAACAAAACAGATGCCAGTGTACCTATAAATCAGAGGAATCCACAGCTCCTGATAGCTTGCTTTTCCTGGTTTCTGAATGGAAAGTCTATTCATTCGTTCTTTGGCCCCAACAACTAAGAACAACTCACCAACAGAACCACTCTCTGGGCAAGGGCCTGGCATGTTTCAAGTGTATTATACAAGCAGCAGCCTAGATTTGGGGCAGTCTACCCAGAAGTCAATTATCCTTATTCCTTTTCTACCTCGACAATGATGTAATGGTTCCTATTGATTGTCAACGTAACAGGACCTAGAGTCACCAAAGAGACACGTCCTTTAGACTTATTTGGGAAGGATTTCCTACATTTAGGTGGGACGACTTACCCTAAATGTAGGAAGCCCCATTCCATAGGTTGGGGTGGTGTACTGTATCTAAAGAGGAAGTGGAGTTAAGTGCCAGCATTCGCCTCTCTGCTTCCTGATGAATGAGCAGTTGCCTCAAGCCCCTACCACCAAAGGACAGTACCACAATAGAAGATACCCTCAGACTGAACCAAAACAAACCCTTCCCTTCCTCTGTTGTGTTTGTCAGGGGTTTGTTGCAGCACTAAGAAAGGCAACTAACAAAACAGATGCCAGTGTACCTATAAATCAGAGGAATCCACAGCTCCTGATAGCTTGCTTTTCCTGGTTTCTGAATGGAAAGTCTATTCATTCGTTCTTTGGCCCCAATAACGCACAGAGCAAAAGCAGAGGCTGCTACATACAGAACCACACCTATTTCTCCCTCCTCCACTTTAGCAAATCTTTCTGCATAAGCACAGAACTGGCAAGTTGCTCAGCCAAGTTTGTTCAAGGTCACACCGAGAGTGAATGCCCCAGGATCCATCACCCCATGCTTGCTCTGCAGCACATATCATACACAACGAGGTTGGTGCCGATGGTGATCCCACCACCACCATCAACAGCATTGTTGTAATTATTGTGTTATCATCGTTTGCTGGGAGCTTATTTTGTGAAAGTGTAGGGGGTGCCCTTCATGATGGGTCACCCAGCCATACTGAAGGACAGGAGAGCGAGAGAAACGCATAGCAAGTATTTGGTTTCAGCTCCATCTGACACAGTACTCTTGAGACTGAAGACTCCAAGAGGCAGAGGAAGTTACCAGATTTGTGTTTAGGTTTCAAGAAACAAGAACGGCCTTGTTAGAAATGTGATTTGCACAAAATGGGAAGCTCTGAGGGAAACGGGGGCAGGGACCCAGCAAGGTCTGTTGATCTACACTTCTGTCTCAAATCCCCAGCTGCAGCATTCCTAGGCTGTAACATTACCTAGGTAATGGGTCATATGACCTATTACCAAGCAAAGTAGGTTGAAGTTCTTTCTTGTTTATTTTTGTTTTAAGTTGTTGAGTCTCTGTAGTCCAGCCTGGCCTTGAACTTACTCTGTAGCCAAGGGTGACTCTGAACTCTTGATCCTTTTGTCTCTTCTTCCCAGCTGCTAGGGTTACAGATATGCACCACCATGCCTGGCTCATGCAGTGCTGGGGTTTTGTGTGTGCACTAGGTAAATGGCGGGGTGGGGTGGGGGAATAAAAAGGAAAGGCCATGACTGCTCCTAGGTGTAGTAGAGGAGGAAGTTTATTGTAGATAAAAGGGAGAGCATAGCCAGAGTCAGGGACATCTGGGAGAGTCCAGAGTGGACATGACCAGACTGAGCTGGGCCATGTAGGGAGAGGGGGAGGAGAAGGGAGAGGGAAGAGGGAGGAACCAGGTGCAGCAGCCAGGAGGCCAAAGGTACAAACAGGATTGGTAACTAAAATGTCTTGATTATATAAGGAAGAGCCTCTGGAGGAAGGGCAGCCCAGTCCCTGGGCTGGAGACTTCAGGGTAGAGGGCTGCACATGCCCATCATACCCTGTAACAGGTAGGGACTGAGGGATGCTGGGAGAACCTAGTGGCCAGGTCCGCTCTGATATGTTAAATAGGCACCTCAACTGTTTGCCCTGAGTTTGAAATGAAATGTCAAGGTAACACTCTACCAACTGAGCTGCGTCTCCAACCCAGTATATAAGCTCCTGATGGCCAGCTCTTAACACAGGAAGGCTAGACAAAGGTCAGAATAGGATGTTTGGGATTTGTAGCTGAATTAGGAAAGAGGGGTTTTCTAATTTCTATGAAATGTCTGGGGAAAGAGGAATTCTAGTGTCAATGTCTTCCCATTTGGGGAGAATGACAGAAGTAAAGGGCGCTTGGGAAAAGCACCTTAGCCTAACTCCCGACTCCATTTCACCTACTGGGTGAAATAAAGTTTAGGTCCCCAAGCCCTGGGGGAGCTGAGAACTTTCCAGTGGCTGACCAACCTCCTCCTTAAACCATAGGAATAGTTGTTATGAATCTTTAGTCCTCTAGACACGTTATGACTGTTCCCAGCAACAGAAAGAACAAACGAATCCGATTGGTTGGACTGAAAGGCTTTCATTGTGTGTCGATTGACAATGATGGAACACTCACAGAAGCCCCTAATCTCTAAGTCCTGATTGGTGAAAATCGTAACTGCAACATGGCAGCAAATGTTTGTGAACTTTATGCTTATAAACCCCACTTCTGCCCCCGCTCGGGGCTGTCGGGAGAAACAGGGCTCCCGAGTCTGAGCCCTTGTCCTGCAGCCCTGATGGATCAGCGACCCACCTATGTGGTGCTTTATTAAAATCTTTGGAACCCATAAGCGTTGTCTCTCTCCTTCCTTACGGTGCATAACGGGCTGGGTGTAACAGTGGGTGACATAAGCCAGACTTCCGAGGATGTCTTCACTTTGGGGTACTCTCTGCTGAGTCCCAACACCTGCACTGTGTCAAGAACTAGGCATGTACTCATTACAACTCCAAAGCCGAAGCTTTGACCTTCTGTGATTCAGTCTTCCTCCCACAGGCAACTTCTATCCAAACATGCCCTACCAGCACCTCCTCAGTCCAGTCCACCCACCTCTCTAGGCTTCTTCTATAAGCCACACAGCACGCTGAGTCAACCAGAGAACATAACCTGCCTAGAGACACCCTACTCCTGTATGTCTGAGTCCCATTAACAGGATCTCTTCCTCTCCACCCTATGCGAACCATCTCACGCAAAATCAAATGAACCCTGAGCTCTCTTGGGAAACCATCCCTAATCCTTTCCCCAGACTGGGTTTGTGTCCTCACTGTTTCCCACCAGAACCCCAGGCATTCTGTAGTCACTGTCACCGTGTAAGTCTGCATTTTCCTCTCATTTCCTCATGTGCATGGGCGTGTGTGTTATATGTGTAAGATGACATTTATATTTTTATATAATTGTAATAGGTTTATATAAATTGTGACATAAAAGCTGCTACATCGCTTTTATTGGATAATAAGTGTTTTTAGATTTGCATTAGCTGCTAATATTAAATTAAATGCTTACCTGAAAGTACTACACGTGGTGGGGTGGGCAGTGGGATGACTCAGCAGATAAAGGTGCTTACTCTGCACACCTGATGACCCGAGGCTGATCCCCAGCACCCCAGAACCAACTCCACAAGGTTTTTCTCTGACCTCCACACAAACTGTGGCATGCGTGCGCCTGCACTCACACTCCCAAAGTAATAAATTAAAAACTCTTAAAACCTTTATTTGAGTATCACATACACCCTTGAAATAATAGGTGAAAATGATCAGTTAATTCAACCAATATCACAAAGTCACTGAAATAAAAAGGGACCTTAGGGAAATTTTAGTTCTCTATAAATTTATTTGTATTTATTGAATGTGTGTGGGGTTTTGCCTGCATGTGCTTCTGTGTACCACATATGTGCCTGATGCCCACAGAGGTCATAAGAGGACATCAGATTCCCCAGGACTGGAGTTAGAGATGATTGTGAGCTGCCATGTGGGTGCTGGGAATCAGATCTGGGTCCTCCAGAAGAGCAGCCAGGGCTCATAACTGCTGAGCCATTACTCCAGCCTCCTCCTCTCAGGTTTTAAGTGGATTTTAGTTGGCCACGTGGATGCCAATTTGTTGAAGGAGGCTACTTGCTCATTCCCAGCTGCTCAGCCCCAAAATAATCACACAGAAACTGTATTAATTAAATCACTGCTTGACCCATTAGCTCTATCTTCTTATTGGCTAACTTTTACATATTGATTTAACCCACTTTTATTACTCTCTGTATTGCCACATGGCTGTGGCTTACCAGCAAGATTCTAGCCAGGGTCTGTCTCCAACGGTTCCATGGCTTCTCTCTGACTCTGTCCTTCTTCCTCCCAGTACTCAGCTTAGTTTTCTCTGCCTAGCTAAGTTCTGTCCTGCTATAAGTCCAAAGCAGTTTCTTTATTCATTAATGGTAATCACAGCATACAGAGGGAAATCCCACATCATCCTCTATAAATTTAGATCAACAACAAGACAGGAAATAAGGAATTCATTTCAAGTCTCTTTTACCTACTGTCCAGAAAAGGCAAACCCTCAACTCTGTGGTTTGGGTCATTTGTTTGCCAATAAGTTTACTCAGGTTTAAGTGGCTAGTGTGAGGCTCCTCTGAAAGAATGCTTATGGAAATAATTGACATACAGAAAACATTATAATAGATTTCTGTTTTGTTTTCTGCAGAGCCTGAGACAATGGATGTACAGTAATTACCATTAAAATAAGTTAACGTTGAGATTGGAAAGATGGTTCAGCAGATAAGAGCGATTACTACTATAGCAGATAACCTGGGTTTGCATACTAGCACCCACATGGCAGATCCCAGCTATCCATAACTCCAGTTCCAGGAGATGTGACGCCCTCTTCTGACAGGCACCAAGCATGCATAGAGTGCACATACACACATGCAGGCAAAACATTCACACACACACACACACACACAGAGAGAGAGAGAGAGAGAGAGAGAGAGAGAGAGAGAGAGAGAGAGAGAGGGCATGGTGTTGTATAATATATTTTGAGAAGACACTGTATCAAAAAAAAAAAAAAGAGTAAAGTTAGTGACCAAACTCTTCATTTCCTAGTTGAACTACCAGCAAATAGTAAATCACTCAAGAGTCCTTCTGGTCTATAAACTCCCTGACAGAAACATTTTTTTGTCCCTAGCACCAAATACAGCGCCTAATCCATAAGTGGCCCATGAATGCGCATGGGAGGAAGAAAGGGGAGTAGGGAAGAAAGTCTAGTGGTATGCAACAGAATCGGTTTAAAAGCCAGGGAGGGTGAATCCTCAGACTTTCCCAGGTCTGTGATGGTGGCACTGGATGCTGGCAGTCAGTGGCTAATCACAGCGTGGTCCTGAGTCAGCAGCAGTCAATTTATGAGAGGCAGATTCTCAAAATCCACCCAGACCTGCTGAATCAGACAGTCTAGGGTGGGACCCAGCAATCTGTCCTCCCAAACCCTCCAGCTGATAACAATGTGTGTCAAAGTTTGACAACACAGTTAGGAGACTCATTCTCCACTTACATCTGATAATATACTTGATGGAACAATCTATTTTAGAAACCTGGAATACATTATTATGTCTTTTTTACTAGTTCAAAATATTTATGCTACAAAAAGGATGTGTCTATACAAAGTACATCAATAAAATAATTATGTACTGTCTATTTCAAATTAGTTGCAAGAGGCCGGGTGTCATGGTGCATGCTTTTAATCCCAGCACAAAAGAGACAGAAGCATGTGGATCTCTGAGTTCAAAGCCAGCCCAATCCACATTAACAAATTCTAGGTCAGTCAAAGCAACATGGATAGAAAAAAAAGTTACAAGAGGATTTTAAATGTTTTTATCATAAAAATGATAACTATTGGTGCTAACTGATGTTAATTATGTTGATTTGATTATTGTATGCACATGTTTTGTTATATAATTTTGAAAAGATCACATGGCCAGCAAAGAATAGACCCAGGAGCTGCATCCACATGCTGCAGTCATAGTCTGAGAGACAAATCAGTGTACTACACAATGATGCTATTTTAAAAAAAAACACCCATAATTAACGGATAAAATTATTGATTTTTACAGAGAATTTCATATTTACTTCCAAAGTGGTAAACATGAATATATACTTTCATGTATATAGATATATGCACAACTATAAAACACTAGTGAACATATTTAAATATATTCTCATGTAAATAATTTTGTTTTACATTTTTAACATTTAAAATTATAATTTAATTTTTGTATATTTTGGGTTTTTTAAGACACAGTTTCATACTGTAGTCCATGCTGTCCTGGAACTAGGAGGCCCAGTCTACCTTCAAACTTATGACATTCTTTAAGCCTCAGACTCTGGAGTGATGGCATCTCAGGCTTAATCCACTCCAATTGGTCTCATTTAGAATTTTAAAAAATTGGGTCATATACTGCAAAGCTTAATTCTTTCATAAAGTAATAGATTACAAACAAATTCCAATATGATCATTTTAAAATGACTTTAGTGGCTGTACTAAAATTATTCTAAATTTTAGCTTATTTAATTCTGTTATGCTGTATAACTTGTCTATTAGACTATATTCAATGTTTTTAACTATACTGACCATCTCTGCATTTAAACAGTTGTGCTCACTGTCTACTTTTAATCTGTACCTTTTTTTCTGAGAGAAAACTGATCTCAGGTAGCTCAGACTGGCCCTGAGCTCTCTGTATAACGAGGGTTGACCATCGACTCCTGTCCCACTCGCCTGCAGCATCTGAGAACTGAGATTAAAGCATGCGCTACCACAGCCAGCCTCTAACCACTCTTTACCATGCAGCCGCATGATGGAAAGCAACCCTCCCAACGCGTCCTGCACCCTATAAATGTTTTCACTTTAACAACTTAAGATGGTAAAACGAAATTACACCCTGCTGCCCAGCTCGCATGCTACCTGATGATTGCACAGATCATTTAAAAGTTCTCTGAGAGACAATTTTATTAGCTTTATATTTAGAAAACCACTGGTACCGAGTCATGATTGACTCAGATGCAGGATGGAAGAACAGAAAAGCAGAGAGAGGTTGAAATATCTACGAAGAAAAACAAAGTTCTCCCTGTATGTAGCTTCTTTCCGGGTCTACATTCCAGCACATAGCAAATAAAGGTCTTTCTAGATTCAAGACATTGCTCATGGACAAGAAGCAAATAAGTATATGACCCAGTGAACAGCTGAAAGCATAGGAGAAACTAGAGGAAATGGGAGAAAGCCTCTTGACTTTCTTGGAAAGGGTCATTCATTGCATCTGAAATGGGCCTGGATGTCTCCCAAATGCATCTTCAAGGAACTTGCAGAAAACTAAGATATTTAAGCCACAGAGTGGGGCCTGTGATATCTGCTATAAGCTAAATATAACAGGAACCGTGTGTCTGTACTTACTACGGTGGAAAGGAGGGGTGTAACTTGACGAATCCGGATCAACCCAGAGTCCTTCCTGAGCCAAGTGCTTTTGGGAGGAGACAGTTGGTGGTGTCAGATGTTTTGAGACAACTCCCCCCGCAACCCCTACCCCCGCAATGGGGCAACCCAGACGATGTATCGTTCAACAATTTCTAGAGTCAAAAAATGTGATAAGCACATGGTGCCTACCCATCCTGAGTAAACAAATGTAAAGCAGGCAACTAGAGAACATAATTGTTAAAATAGATGCATACTGCCAGAAGCTAGCAGACCTTTTGGTGTCAGAATTCGAGGAGATCTTTTCTCTTGTAATTATATCGTTTGTGTTCTTGCCAACGCAAGATTTTGTACAGTGGAGAGACAGGTTGTGCCCGCATAGCTGATCATTTGGATCACGTAATTAAACCTTACAGCAAGCCAACTGTTGAGTCAAACACTTGAGGATCCCAAAATGCCGCAATTGGGAAGCCTTATTCAGCAGCAAATCTCAGTCTAGTGTTTCACAGAAGAGGAAATGAAAGCCAAAAAGATGAAGTGATTTTTCCAGAGTAGCAAAGCAGACTTCTGGCACAGCCAGGAAGAGAACACAGCCTTTGCTTTTACATTTACACTGTGAGACCATCCATCCAGTTACCCCTGCCTTCTTGGGTGGTGCTGTAACCCACACACGCCCCACGTCTGTGACCTCATCTGTAGCGAGATCTCCTTAGACCATTAGCAAGTACGTGTTATTTTATTAACTTTTGCAATAATTTTATTTGTTTTGTGTGAATGTGTGAACATGCCTGTGGCGTGACCTGCAAGAAGTCATCAGAGGATAATTTGTGGGAGTTGCTTCTTTCCTTCTACCATGTGGGTCATAGGACCAAACTGGGATCATCAGATTTGACAGTGTGTAATTTACCCCCTGAGCCACCGTATACATTATTTTAATAAATGCTGCTTACTGCCTGAGCAGGCCTTTGCTGAGCATCCATTTGTAAATGCTTTCTGCAGGTCAGTGTTCTAAATACTGTAAAAATGGGTGCTTTGTAGAGAAGAGGGTAGAGGGAAGCCACTAAAGACATACACAAGGGGATTCCATCGAGTGCCACTGGAGGCAACATTACAATGATAGGACAAAGGTGTCTGGGTATGAAGGATGCAGCTTGGTAGCAGAGCATCCTTCTATGGAGAAGGCCCCAGGTTCATGCTCTGGGATCAGATCTAAAATGACTTCAGTTGGGAAAGAAAATAAGTGTAGAATCCCCAAGTCGTGGCCAGAAAAGATGGAGTAAGCAGTTTCTTCCCTGACTGCCCAACTGGCAGTAGCTGTAAAGCCTGGGTAAGAAAGATGGAGCTTTGCAAATTTAAACAGTAGGAGATCGAAAGTAGAGGTACTACCCAACCAGGACCCTAAGTGATGGATAAGCACTGGAAGGGAGGAGCCAGGAAGGTGCTGACCAAGCTGTATGGGAAGATGCCTATCTGATCATCCCATGAAAAGAGCTAAGTAGAGAAACAGGGCAATATATAAATATATATATGGAAATGACTTCTAAACACACAGTATGTCAATCTTAAACCATGTATTGTGACACACACCTGCAATCCCAGCATAGGAAGCAGAAGAAGATAATAAATTCAAGGCCAGCTTGGATTACCCAGTAACTGAAGATAACTTAATGACTTCATGAGATTGGAGAGAGGAGAGCAAGGGAGAAAGATAGAGAGGGGAAGGGGGAATTATCAGCAAAACATCCAAAGGATTGGCATGTTGTGAAATACTGTGCAGAAATAGATCCTTGCATTCATCAATGGTGAGAAGCCAAATTGTAAACTCCTACAGAGGAGAACCAGCCCTTGATACAGAATTCTTATTGGCATTTTTTTCTTTGACCTCCAAATCCCACTCCAGATATCTACCCCAAATTTGTACATTACAAGGATAGAAAAGGTTATATGTATTGTGTCAAGTAGGAATTGACACTGGCTGGTATCTCAGTTTGCTTTCTATTGCTGTACTGAAACACTGATCAAATGCAATGTGGGGAGGAAAGCATTTATTTGGTTTGTATGCCTGACCACAGTCCATCATTAGAGAAGTCAGGGCAGGAACCTGAAAGCAGGTGCTGAGCCAAGTCCATGGAGAAGTGCTGCTTACTGGCTTGCTCAGCCTGAATCCTTATACAAGTCAGGGGTAATGCCCAGGGGTAATGCCACCCACAGTGGGCAGGGCCCTCCCACACCATTTGTGAACCAAGAAAATGCCTCACAGACTACTTGCCTACAGGGCCAACTTGACAGAAGCAGTTTCTCAATTGAGGTCAACTCTTCCCAGATGACCCCAGCTCATGTCAAGTTGACAAAAAACAAAACACCAAACCAACAAAATTGAAACAGTAAAAGAATAGAAACAATTAAGATGTTCATTATAGGGAGCTGGCTGAATAAATAACATATGTGTACACTCCAGTGTCCTTAGAATGTTCTGTTCTCAAGGTACAGTAACAGATAAGAAATCAAGACACATTTACACTTATATAGTACATGCATGTATATATGTTATATGGCCATATATATGAATATAAATACTTAAAAACAGAACGCTACCTGTTGGAAGGGAGAACAGGGCAGAAGGGGTTAAACTAGGGTTGTGAATGCAATTTGGTTTTGAGATTTAACTTTCATCCACGCCAACATTTTGCTGTTGTCTTTTGGTGTGTGTTTGGTTTTTCAGGCTGCTCTGGAACTAATGATGATCCTCCTGCCTCAGCCTCCTACAGGTTATAACCCAGATTTAAATTTCAAAGGACAAAGAAATGGCATCCTGGTATCTTTCATTGTTGAGAACACTAATTTTTGAGGTACATGTGGAAGATATTTACAGACACACAATAGAACATAGTATTTATTTAAAGTGACTTAGCTAAGGAGATGGAGGTATCTTTGAAAGAAGAGCAACAATGAGTTAATGACCCTGTCCGAGTGATGGGTGCACGGGAATTTATTATAGCATTCTATTTTATGTTTGAAAGTTTCCACAATTGAAAGCTTTTAAGGAGCTGTTAAGAGGATTCCATGGGGGAGAGGCACTTGCATGGGAATCTTAGTTTGATTCCTAGAAACTACATGGTGAACTCCTACAGATTGTCCCCTGACCTTCATCCATGCCCCAACATGCTCACTTGCTTGCTCTCTCCCTCTCTCAAAATGAATGTGATTTAAAATACAAAAACAAAAAACTAAGTCTATAACTACGTGAAGGAATGAATGATAATGCCATGTGTCTCAGTGAGCTAAAGCAGATGGGGAAGACTAATACCCTGAAGGATCACAGAGCAGCTAGACTGTTAGAGAGTGCCAGCAGCCCTTTAGAGGACCCATCTCTAGTGATAGTCACTGGATGAAAAAATATTAAAGTAAAAAGGAGGACATGATTGCTCCTAGGTACGGCAGAGGAGGTTTATTGTAGACGTGAGGGAGAGCATAGCCAGAAGCAGAGACGTCTGGGAGAGTCCAGAGTGGACATGACCTGCAGTCTGAGCAGGGCCCTGTGAGGAGAGGGGAGAACCAGGAGACCAAGAGTCCAAAGGGGCAAAACGGGTAAGGGATGGAGGGTAAAAGGGGCCAAAAGGGTTAAGGGGGGCTTAGGGGGTAAAGGGAATAAAAAGACCAGTGTAGCCAAAATGGCTGGATTATATAGGGAAGAGCAGCTAGGGGAAAGGTAGCCCAGTCCCTCAGCTGGAGAGTTCAGGGAAGGGGTGGGGTATGTCAGCCAGGAAGGAAAACATTGTAACTGGGAGGGACTGAGGGATACTGGGAGAACCTGGCAGCCAGAGTCCACTTTGATTTGTTAACAGATGCTTCAGTTAGTCATTTGTCCTGGGTTGAGACCTAACAGCCATCAAATATCCATTGCCTTCCATCTTTATACAGTCCAGAAGCAGGGAGGAGAGCAGGGTTGCCACATTTACAACAAAGGAACCAATCCTCACGATGCCAAAACCACAAGCAGGAAAGGACCGGAGGCAGACCAGCCTAGGACCTTGTTTGTCCCTTCCCTCACTCCACCCTGGCTGTTGGAACAGAGGGGCAGGTAGAGGGGAGTAAAACGAAGGCAGACTTTTGAGTCAGGAGAGAAGGGTCTCAAAGGCTAGGGGTATAGCCTAGTGGTACAGAGGTGACCTATGACCTAACTAACATGCTTAAACCCCTAGGTTGAACCTCAGCCTCACACAGAGGGACAGAGGGGAAAGGGAAAGAGGAAGGGAGGGGAGGGGGAAGAGGTGGCTCAGGTAGGCCAGACTATCCTCTAACTCATGTGCCCAAGGGTGACCTGAAATTCCTGATCATCCTGTGTCTACCTCTCAAGGGCTGGGTGTAGCATGAGGGCCTGCTTGTTCGGGTTTCTGTCCCGCCCAGTTCCCGCAGCCGTTTAGCCCCAAAGAAAATCACGCAGAGAGTCTACATTAGGTTATAAACTGATTGGCCCGTTAGCTCAGGCTTCTTATTAGCTCTTGTAGCTTATATTAACCCATTATCCTTATCTATGTTAGCCACATGGCTCAGTACCTTTTTCAGTGGGGCAGGTCACATCCTGCTTCTTTGGTGGTCCATGCAGGAGTGCCGAGAGAGCTTCCTGCTTCCCAGAATTCTCCTATTCTCCTTGCACCTCTACTTCCTTTCTGGTTGTCCCACCTATACATCCTAGCTAATGGCCAATCAGCATTTATTTAAATCATGATTGACAGAATACGGACAATTCTCCCGCACCAGCAGGGATCACATGGGTGTGCCTCCACAGTATGCTTCAGCGCTGTTTAGTTTTAAAACAAAAAGCACTTAGCAAGGTCCTCCTCCCACGGAGTACTTGTGGTCACATTTGTTCCAGAAGTTCAATTTTACAGCTGTGAACACCCCTCTTCATCCCTGTGATGTGCTGTGACAATGGCAGGAAACTAAACAGAATGGGGGGGAAACACGTATGATGTGGGGGGGGTGCACGTGTGCATAAGGTAGAGGCAGGCGGATCTCCGAGTTCGAGGCCCAGCCTGGCCTACAAAGCGAGTTCCAGGACAGCCAGGACTGTTACACAGAGAAACCCTGTCTTTGCCTCCCAAGCGCTGGGATTAAAGGCACGCACCACCCAGTTTCTATGGCAAACTAGTGTGGCTACTGGGATTAAAGGTGTGTGTCACCACTGTCTGGTCTGTGAGGCTGACCAGTGTGACTGTTTTACTCTCTGAACTTCAGGCAAGCTTTATTTATTAAAATACAAATGAAATATCACTACAGTGTGGTGTGTGTACGGTGTGTGTGGGCTATGTGGGTGTGGGGGGTATGTGTGGGGTGTGCAGGGGTGTGTGTGGTGGGGGGGCTGTGTGTGTGTGCATGTGTGCACAGTATGCGTGCACAGTGTGTATGTGTGCGAGTGTGTGTGTGCGCACAGTGTGCGCAGTGAATGTGGTGTGTGCATGGTATGTGTCTGTCATCATGTGTGACTGTGTATGTGTGTGGTGTGTGTGTATGATCGTGTGAGAGTGTGTGTGGTACATGCATGGTGCTGTGTGATCGTGTGTAAGTGCATATGGGTGTGTATGAGCATGTGTGTGTGATGTGCACATGTGTATATGATCGTGTGTAAGTGTGTGTGTGTGTGTGTATGTGTGTGTGTGTGTGTGGTGTGTATGTTCATGTGAAAGTCAGAAGACAGCCTTAGACACCCACCCTGAACCTCATTTAACGCAGGGTCTCTTGTTGCATATGTCACACAAGAGGTGGTCCACAAACTTCTAGGGAAAATCTCTTGTCTTCACAAGCCATCTCACCACAGGAGCACTGGGCTTGCAGACATGTGTCATCCCACTTAACTTTATGAGGGATCTGGGGATTGTAACTTGGGTCCTCATGCTTACCCTGGCAGGCCACCTCTCCTGCCCAGACAGCCATCTCCTGCTGAGATTCCAGGCTCTCTCCTGCAGCAAAGGGGAACTCCTCAGACAGGACTCAAAAGCAGAGTATCTCAAAATACCACAGGCCCTTTTTGTTCTGTTTTACCTTTCACTATTCTTTTTAATAACAGAAGGAAGTGGACTCCATTTCATGATTCCATCAAAACACATAAAACTGTAAGCACACAAGGCTGCAGCCCGAAGCCCTCGGTGACACGCTCCAGCTGTTCATTAACCAAGCTACTGGAATGTAACTTCTCCATCTAGATTTTTACCTCCCTCATCAACATTAGGGAAAGATCTCATCCCTTCCAGAAACATCTGGACATTACTTCTTTACGCTATTTTTTTTCTCTCTCTCTGGCACTAGATCACTCTGAGAGAGGGGTCTGGCAAGAGGGAGCCCTTCCTCTCTTTCTTTAGTAAACTACCCAGGGCCCAAGAATTCAGTAGAATGAAGACCTTTGGTCTGATCTCTCTTCCACGAAAAGACTAAAATTTGTCTCTGAGGCTCCTCACCTGCAGTTACATAAAAAGAAAGACGTCAGGCCAACACACCAGATCTAGAAGAGATTGACATTTCCAATCTCTGATCATATGCCTATAGTGAGTGCACTGTTTGTATATGATAAGTACAGCAAGCAACACTGTCTTATTGCTTGAATTTGGTCCCGAAGTATTAACTTCTTACATACAAATGTTTAAAGCATACCATTCCCACCCCCTTTCCTTTGGGGCAAAAGCTCTACTCTACATAGTCCAGGAGTCTCAGCCAGACTGAAAGTCACCCTGTTACTTGGCTGGCCTCAAACTCTTTATGACATTCTTAACCTCAGCCTGCTGAATGCTGAGATTATAGCTGTGAGTCACCCAACCTGAACAGAATGCTAGAGCTTTGTACTGGGCTTTGGGTTTATTTTAAGTTGTTTCGACTTTACAGGACTAGGGACGGAATCCAGAACCTCACTCAGTCTAGGCAAGTCGTCTATCACTGAGCTAACATCCACTTATGATAATATTGTTAATATCCCATTAGCTTCAAAAAGATACTAGTAGCTCTAGGTTTTCTGGGTATCTGAAAGACCTAGAAGAAGACATCTCACAAGAGGAAGAAGAGGGAGATGAGGTTCTAAAAGCTACAATTATTAACATACATTAAGCACTTTCATCTGGTGGCCGCTCACTTGGCCCATTCATTAGCACATGTGACTTGTGCCCATATATTTAACCCTCACCACAACCTTAGGAGGTAGAATTATCTCCATTTCACAGGTAAGAGAACTGAGGCACAGCCAATAAGTAGCTGTGTGTACATTTCTGTTGTTTTTAAGAATCACGGAAGGACTCAATAAATAGCCCTGGCTGCCTTGGCTCTTCGTGTGTAAAACGAGCTAGCCTCAAACTGGCATTGATTCTCTGCCTCCACTTCCCAAGTGCTGAGGCCATAGGCACATGCCACCACATGAAGCTATGGTCACACTTTACTGAAGGCAGAAGCTAAAGGCAGTTTCAGAATCTCAGATAAATCAAGTAAAATTATATAACAACGTGTAACTTTTTCTGGTTAAAATGGAAGGCACCTAGGAAGAAAACATTCATAGAGGAAGTTCCCTTTTGGAAATCTCTAGATCCTCATCTTGCTACTCTGCCCTCATTCACCTCAATTTCTGCCCTTTTTACCGCTTTCCAGAATAATCCATCCTCTGTACCGGGACTATTCTTGCCCATGGCCATCCCTCTTCTTGTACCAGGTAAAATGTCACTGTGAATCAAACTCAAAGCTTGAGTTACTCCACTTAAAATAACATCCAGACTTTTCAGAGAGGTTATTATTCCTGCTGCCTGACTTCTTTGGTGCCATTGACACTTAGCAACAATTAAAGAGCTTTTTTTCCCACCCTGGTCTGTCTGTAACCATTAGATCATATTTGTGTCCCCCAGAGATTAACATTGCCAGAGTCCAGTGACTCTACAGTGACCTGTTTGGATGGGGAGAAACATTTAGAAAAGCTGTGTGATGTCTCTTTCTCAATGAGGCAGCTATTACTTTGGGCTGCTACTATTATTTGGCTCACTGCTTCTTCCCTACAAATCAGGTTCCCTCGGGCACACCATTTTTCTCCCCTTAACTCCATGAGGTGGCAAATGGAGCTGAGGAAGGCTTGCTTAGGCTTGAAGCTCATCATAGTGTAAATGAAGCTTATTCAGATTTTTGTTTTGATATAGGGTCTCATGACTTCAGGCTCACCTCAAATTCCCCCACTATGTAGCCAAGAATGACCTCAAACTTTTGATCCTCCTGTCCACCTCCAAAGTGTGAGGACTATAGGCATGTACCACCATGCCAAGTTTATGGGGTACTGGATGTCAAACCCAGGACTTCATGTATGCCAGGTAAGTACTGTACCAATTAAACCATATATCATTTAAGCCAATTAAGCCCAGGACTTCTTTTAAAAAAAGAAAAGAATACTCCCTCCCCAGTCTAAGCAATCAATAAAAGGCTGTAGTGGAGGTACTCCTTAGTCACGCTATAATCCAGACACCCAAGGTTTTTACTGGGAGTTGCCTAAGGGCCTGGTTGTTATTAAACAATGTATAACCACTTTCTTTGAGCCAAATACCAAGCCTTGGCCTTTGCCCAGATAAGTGGTAAGAAACCTCGTGTTAATGTTTTATTGGGGTAAACATTGCTTGTGGTTGTTCCCCCCAGAAGGGTAAATCACTCACTATAAACAAGTCAAAGATATTTCTTTTGAATGAAAGTGACTCAGACTGTTCACGGAGCCCAGAATAACAAACTTTCTGATGCACATTTACACACACACTCCCCGGTTTCAATCTAATAATTCAGAACAGTGATTAGAGCTGGCATCATTACCTGCATTCAGTAGACCAGGAAATTGAGCTGCTTAGAGTCAAGCGACTGGGCAAGGTCATTCAGCCGGTTAATCAAAGAGCAAAGCTTGTTGTCTGGTGTTCTAGTCCAAATCTTGCCAAAGCATTGAGTTTTCTCCTTCATGTTGTAAAGTATTTTACAGTTGTCCCCCTACTGTATGATGCAAAGGCATCTTTTAAACCCTATTCCATCTCCATAAACACTCTATGTGTAAGGACTTTTATTTTCCCCACCCAAAAGATAAGGAAAATTTGCAGTTATTGGCCCATGTGCCCCTATATAAGTGTGCCCTTCAAATGCTTCAGGGTGTTTGGTACGGTGTTACTCAAAGATTACAAATCCCAGAACAATCTCTGAAACAAACGGCTTCAGAGTGGAAAGGGCAAAGGGTGTTAAGATAAGCTACAAGTCAGCAATCATGTTATTATCCTTGACACTGGGAATAATTACTGAACATGATCAATTCATTTTCAGCAAGACACCAAAATGATTCATTAGAGGAAAAAATAATAAACTCAGTAAATGGTGCTGGGACAACTGGACATCTTCAAGCAAAAGAATGGAGTCCTCTTCTACAGAAATCCAAAAGTGATAGCATGTGCTTAGAAACTTAGAACTCTAGAGGCAGAGGCAGGAGGATGGCAAGTTTGAGACCAAACTAGACTACATAGCAAGATTTTGTCAAGAACGAGGAGAAGGGGGAAGGAGGAGGAAGAAGGGGGAAAGAAGAAGGAAGGAAGTGAAAGAGGAGGAGGAGGAAGAAGATGGAAGGAAGAAGTGAAAGGAGGAGGAAGAAGGAGGAGGAGGAAGAGATGGAGGAAAAGAAGAAGAAATAATAAAGAAGTCATTGAAATGGAGCATCTGAATGTGAGAACTAGATCTATGAAACTCTTGGAAGAAAATGTAGGACTTAGATAATGTCATAAAGAACAGGTTTTCAGACATGTCATCAAGAACATAAATAACTGGGACTTTGATATAGCTTAGTTGGTATAGTGTTTGCCTAGTATGCACAAGGTCCTGGGTTTGATTCCTAACACTACATGAACCAAGCCTGGTGGCACATGTCTATCTATAATCCCAGCAATCACAACTCTCAGAAGGTAGAGTCATGAGGATGACACATTCAAAGCCATCTTTGGGAATTGGAGCTAGCTTAGGCTAAAGACTTGTGAGAATCAGTTCTATCATTCCATCATGTGGTCTTAGAGATGAAACCTAAACGTGGAAACAGGCACCTTTACCTGCTAAGCCATCTTTCCAGCCCTGTTTTATTATTTTTTTAAAGTAAGCATCATGCAAAGCAGGATCTCAAAACCTACTTATGTGCAGATATGTTTGCTTATATCTGTATGGACAAGGATAAAGGGTGGGAAAATCCAGTGACCTTTTATCAAAAATACTAAAGAGGGGAGAAAGCATTAACTTTTGTGAGTTTTGGGTCCTCTCTCTCTCTCTCTCTCTCTCTCTCTCTCGGATTTCTCTAGGTAGCTTTGGAGCCTGTCCTGGAACTTGCGCTGTAGACCAGGCTGGCCTCGAACTCAGAGATCCACCTGCCTCTGCCTCCTGTGTGCTGGGATTAAAGACGTGCGCCACCACCACCTGGCTTGGCTCATTCCCATTTTTAAAGTGACTGTACTGGCCCTTTCACTTTTTTCATTCTCCTTTCCCACAGTTCTTTACACCTGACCTCAGGAAACCACAGTGCTATTTTTTTCTTCACCTCAGCTTTTCCTGTTCTAGCATTTCGAACAAATAGAATCATAACTTTTTGTGCCCAGTTGCTTTTGCCCATTAGCCCAGGTTGTTGCCTATCTTAGTAATTCATTCATTTCTCTTGCTGAGTCAGATTTCACTCAAATGATGCAAGCCATTCTGTTCATCCAAACCCTGCTGATGCACATTTTGGGTTGATTTTGGGTTTCTGCTATTGTGAATAAAGTTGCTAATAATATTTTTTCCATTATAATTTTTATATAGCTTTTCATTCTAGGTAAATACCTAAGAGTTGAATTTCTGGATTAAAAGAAGACACGTGAGCATGCTGTATTTATTATTGAGATAATGAGCAGACTCTTCTATAGAGAGGAAAACAGGAGGGCTGAAGTTGTAGTTCAGTCTGTTGAGGGCTCACCAAGCATACAAGAAGCCCTAGGTTCCACTGACAACAATGCAGAAACAGAGTGTCACAGTACCTGCCTGTAATCATAGCACTTGAGTGACAGAGGGAGGAATATTTTAAAAAAATTCGAGGTTCTCAGCTACCTAGAGAGTTGTGGCCACTGCCTTGAAAAAAAAATTTGTTGGGAAGAAATCTCTATTAAGGACGTTGATTGTTATAAGTGTAATAAAAATATTCTTTTTTTCTCCCAGTAGGCATTTGGGTCTCTTAGATCTTCACTTTCCTGGCCAGGTCCATGACCCAATGGCCTCTGGGGTGGATCATGGGAAAGGGACATTCCTAATGGTAAGCCTGCCTGAGGAAAATTAAGCTTCATTAAGAGACTCAAGGTTAGAAACCCCGTCAGCAGACTGGAAAAGCAGCTTCACCACGCAGAGGGCTCGTCAAGCTAGAATGTACACAGGAGGCTTATATTCTATATAATCATGGGGTGCCACTGCAATACATACTTAGCATTTAAAAAGAACAAGGGAAAAGGTTCTGGGACCAGTGAAGTCAACACATTAAGAAGCACCCTCACCTCTGGGAGGGTGTGTACATGCAGTGTGAGCCAAGCTTCAGTGGCTTACCCGTCTAAAGCGCTGGAAAAACCCAGCTGGTACCGCGAAGAGACATCCTCAATAAGTACTGATAGCATGGAGACACAGTCTCAAGAAGCGCGGATGTGGGTGTAAACGAAAATGGGCACCACAGAGAACGGAGAAAAAGGATGTAGATGACAGACCTTTGTGGTATCTGTTGTTCTGGTGATCCACACTCTCAATCTGCTGAGCTTGTCCTGAGAACTGGCCTTGACTCCTAACCCAGAGCAAAACCACAGAAGCATCTGTCCTTCCAGATTTGGGGACTAGAGAGGAAAACCTAAAGGGTTAAATTTGAACTCTACATGTCATGGGAAATAACTTAAGAATTATGTACTGTTAGTAACGTGATCTAATTTACAATCAATCCAAGAAAGGTTATGGATACCCAGACTGAGGGGCGCTTGCAAATACTTCAGAGATCTAGAGAGATGAACTGTGGCTAGTATCTGCATCAGAAAGGAAAAGCCAGAGGTCACTCTCTACCCTCATCTAGTAGCAAGAGAGGAAAACAAGTTTTCCAAGGAAATATGTGGAGAGAGGCCTTCTGTAAAGGGACGGTGGGTCCACAGTGGCTCAAGAAGTAGTGATGGAGATGTTAAAAGAAACAGATGAGGTTGGGATACAGCTCAATTGGTAGAGTGCTTGCCTAGTGTGCATGAAGCCCTGGGTTTGAACCCCAGCACTGCTCAACAGGCAGGTTTATACACACCTATACTCCCAGCACTTGGGAGGTAGATGTAGGGGGATTGCAAGTTCAAAGTCATCTTTGGCTACATACTCATACCCTAGCACTCAGGAGTCTTGAGACAGAAGTATTTGGGTCTTGGGACCAGTTAGGACTACATAGAAAGAAAAAAAGAAAGAAGTATCACTGAAAGATGAAAAATAACAAGTCCTTAATTTGATGTGCAAAACCTTCCACGTTGTGATGTGAGCAAGAGGGCTCCACGGACAAAGCGTGTGCTTGCCACTCATGTCTGACTACCTGAGTTCTGTAGTATGAGGCGCGTGGGCTTGCTTTTGGTCCCGGTGGCCACCTGGCTCCTGCAGCCTGGTGCCTGGCTAGCTTATACCCGAAATAATTACATGGAAACTGTATTCATTGAAATACTGCCTGGCCCATTAGCTCTAGCCTCTTATTGGCTAACTCTCACATATTTGTTTAACCCATTTCTAATAATCTGTGTGTCACCACGAGTCGTGGCTTACCGGGAAAGATTGAGCGTGTCTTCATGGTGGGTGGCTCTCCCTAACTCTGTCCCCTTCCCAGTATCCTGTTCTCTTTCCCTGTCTATCTAAGTCCTGCCCTATCAAAAGGCCAAGGCAGTTTCTTTATTAACCAATAAAAGCAACCAAAATACAGAAGGACCCTCCTACACCAGAGTTCAACCCTTGAAACCCTTGTAAAGGTTGAAAGAGACTTCTACATGTGTACCATGGCATGTATATAGCCCCCCCACAAACATCATACATGTAAAAAATAAATTAAAATGCCCTTTTAAAATGTCTCCAGGACTGGAGATATGGATTAGCAGTTAAGAACATGTACTGCTCTTCCAAGGTTCAGTCCCTAGCACCCATGTCAGCTTACAACTGTCTATAACTCCAGCTCATCTGGCCCCTGTGGGCATTGCGCTAATGTGAACATACTCACAATTTAACAAACAAAAGAAGCTGGCTGGTGATGGCGCCCTTGGGAGGTAGAGGCAGAGGCAGGCAGATCTCTGTGAGTTCGAGGCCAGCCTGGTCTACAAAAGCTAGTTCCAGGACAGGCTCCAAAGCTACAGAGAAACCCTGTCTTGAAAAACCAAAATGTGAAAAAAGAAAGAAAGAAGGAAGGAAGGAAGGAAGGAAGGAAGGAAGGAAGGAAGGAAGGAAGGAAGGAGAGAAAGAAACTGTTTAAAAATACTCCATGTTGGGATTCCTTCAGTCAGTCAACATAACAGCACAATTTGGAAGTATGGCCAAAACCCTAACAAGGGGCAATTCCCAGTAGGGTGGGCAAGGTGAGACAAACCAACACTTAGAAAAGCAAGCATGGTAACCATCAGAGTAAAGACATTGTCCTCCAAAACCCGAAGACTCAAGGGAAGGAGGCTTCAGGGTTGCTAGAACCATGAAGGAGTGCCACCTGTCAGTAGAATGCCCCCCCACAGCAATCATGGTGCCAAACCACTCTCTCCCCTCCCTGTCTTTTGCTCTCCCTCTCCTCAAAACGGCAGAATCTTCCGGGAGTCCTAAGCCATGATACTGTGGACCCCAAAGCCCGCACAAGTCAGACTACCACGAAGCAGAGCAGAGGATGAGTTGGGCAAGCTAAGAACCATCAAGTCCCCGAGCTCACCTCTGCCCTTCCTCCTCTCTCCCTCCAGTCCTGCAGGACCTCCTCCTCTCAGGTCCCAGAACAAACCAATCTCCACCCACGGGCGGCCTTGCCACGGACCCGCTCTCTCCACCTGGACAGTTCTTCCATTCTCTCACCTTCAGATCATCTTTCCACTCCTGCTTTAAAGATCCCCCTGCCAGAGAGGCCTTTCCTGGGCCCCACGCCTGCCCCGTCTAGATGAAGTACCACCCTGTGCTCTCTCGCACCATCCTGTTCTTTCCTCCACGGCATTCCCCAGGGCTTGTGATGACAAATTGGCACTGGCGTTATTAGTTTAGCATCTGAATTTTCCCCAAGACTGTAAGCTCCATGAGAACAGGAAGCGGGTCATTTTTTTTCCCACTGAGATAAGTGCCTAGATAAATATTTATTGCAAGAGCTAATAAAATTCACCAACACCCTCTCCCACCTCAACTGAGATGTCTAGATATAAACAATTTAGCAGTAATAGACCTTGTATTTAATGGGACTTTAAAGCATGCCAGGTGCTATGGTAGAACTTTTAAGATTTTAAGGTTTTTTTTAATATATGTGTTGTGTGTGCACGCATGCCCACGAGCACATGTGGGAGTATAAATAACTGTGGAGGCCAAAAGAGGGCATCAAATCCCCTGAAACTGAATTACGCTCTAGATAGTTACGAGCTACCTGATTTGGGTGCTGGGAACCCAACTTGGGACCTTTGGACCATCGGTCCTCTTCTTACCCCCCTGGTGGAAGTTTAATGTGGGTCAGTCCATCTGTTTCTCACAACAAACCCGACGAGACCAAGATTCTATTTTACAATAAGGGGGCTAAGACCTAAGTTACATTTAGTTAATGTCACACAGCTCTGTCGTAGAGACCAGGTGTGACTCACGGGCTTGTAGACGCCACAGCTGCTACTTATGTCCTTGACACGCAACCCCAACTCACCTATCTCCCTTCAGTTCTTTGTTTCTGCACCTGTCTTCCGTATTGGGCGATGTGGGGGGCACACCAGAACTCTAGAGTTAGCTAACAAATTAAGCTGAAGACATTTGAGATTCACCAGTACAGAAAGAAGCCTTCTGGAAATCCCCTTACCTGACCTCAAGGCAGAAAATTCTGAGAAAGACTACCATAAATTCCCTTTTCTGGAAGGCGTCTGCCCCAAGGACAGAAACCAAGAATAAACTGACCATACAGCCCCTCTCTGGCCAGAGTTTTATGACCCTAAGGACAACACTAAGACCAGTCACAGGTGTATAGAAAAGCATCCTCACAAACCTTTCTACCATAGCAGGGTATAACCCACTTCCCCTGTCTTTGGGTACCTTTTCTCCCTGCTCTCTTTCCCTACTGAGTTAGGTCTGTGAGCCCAGATTTCTAACTCCTCCCACCTCTGTGTTCCTCATTGCCAAGCACTCCCGTGTGGATGCACTTTACACATGGGAACTCTTCCTTGCCAATCTGTCCCTGCCCAGTCTCATTCACAGGTCCCTGAGTGGAAAGACAGCAGAGTACAGAGTAAGGGTTCCCACCTTTACACTAAGTTTTTCAGGTGACAGCTACTCCTTAGGCCCACCGTGTATTACAGAGGGCCCCATAAATGACAAAAGTTGACAATCCCAGAAAGAAAACACACCTAGCGCCAATTGTTCCTCCCCCAAGTCTTCGGTCACATTCATTGTTTACTAAAGACAAGCTGTCCATCCATTAGTCTTCATTGCATCAGATGCTGCTCTATAGTACTGAGCCCTTACCCAGTAGCATAATTCTTGAGAGGACCTAAGAGAGTTCGAGAGCTAGCGAAGACTCAGTGGGTTTTCTCAGAGTACTTGGTCTTTCCTGAAATCTACCCCTTTTGGTGGGGGCAGGGCAGGGGTTTCAACATAGGGTTTTTCTGTGTAGTCCTGGCTGTCCTGCAATTTCCTCTGAAGATCAGCCTGGCCTTGAACTCAGAGATGTGCCTGCTTCTGCCTCCTGAGTGCTGAGGCTTGTACCACCAACTGCCCGGCCTCAGAAATCCCTTCTTTAAAAATGAGTTAGCCAAGGATAGAGATTTGGCTTGGTGGTCAAAGGACCTGGGTCCGATTCCCAGCACCCACATGGCACCTCACAACTGTCTGTAAGTCTAGTCCCAGGGGATCAAATACCCTCTTCTATCTCCACAGACACCAGGCATGAACATGGTGCACATGTATACATGCAGACAAAAAAAATTCATACACATAAAAATGTTAAAATAAATAAGTGCGCTCAGAGGCCCAACTATCAGCAAAACAGACAGTGAGCGACATAGTCTGGATAGTCTGCTTACCTGCTGCGTAGACGGCACCCAGTGGCAGCCTTTCACCTACGTCTTCTTTCTTGAAGGCTCTTTTCTGTTATTCCTCCTGCCTTTCTTTTCACTTCCGCCTTCCCTACCCTGGCTGTCTGTGGAATTCAGATAGCTAGGAAGAATGAAACTAGTCAAACCTAGTACAGAGCATTCCCAGGTCTGGCAAAAATGATTTTGGGTTTTGTTTGGCCTGAAAATACACTCCCGAACTTCAACTTCAGTGGGTGTTCTTGTCTGCATCAGTGAGCGTGTCGTTCGCTAGTGGTGTGGCTTTACTAAAGCTGCCCACTCCTTAAATTCTGCTGTGAGAAGGGGGCGTGTGATCCAACCCAAACCAATCAGTTCTCCCTGGAGATGATTAGCCTTGATGGATGCGTGTGCCAAATTAGGCTGATGAGAACATCACTCCTAATGTTAGCCTCCTGGACCAGACAAACTTACCTCTTCCCCCAAGGATGGTTAACTGAAAACAAATGGCTACTATCCCTGTAAAGGGGCTAGGCCTTCTTCCTCTTGATGACGAGATGCCTACCTGCGTGCAGGTCAAATGAAAATCAGAGGGGGAATTCTGGCAATGCTTATTACGTTTGCACGGCAAGTGTCTCAGTTTCCAAGGCTATAATTTCCTGGTTTTGTCATTCCATCGTTTGTTCGTTCATGTTACTTTCTTACCTTGTGCGCACTAGGCAAAAGCTCTACCCCTGAGGTACAGTTTAAGACCTTTTTATTCTGCCTAAGGAGATTGCAAATGATTAGGTCACTAGCAAACAAGCATTTATGGAAGAAACTGAATCAGAAATCCAAGAGGTAGACTAGAAAACTGGCATTTTGAAAGATGTCTATGACTTACTGATGGGTGGCTGAAAAATGCCTTCACAATAGATCTATAATTAATTCTCCCTATTCATAAGAGAACACTGAGATTAAGACATAAAAAAATTTTGATCATATGGCTAGTGAGTGGCAAAATAAAGATTAAAATTTTAAATTCAGTCTGCTTGGCCCCAAGTTCTGAAGGTCTCAGTCTCTCTGTTTTATTTTATTTTGAAACAGGGTCTCTCTACATAGCCCTTGCTGGCCTGGAGCTTGCTATGCAGTCAAAACTGGCCTCAAACTCACAGAGATCCATCTACTTCTACCTCCTGAGTGCTGGAACTAAAGGTATATACTACAACACCCGGCTATTTAGTTTGCCACTCATATCCCACACGCATTAACCGCATCCTTCCTAGTTGATTGTATAACCTATTCATGATAGTCTATGTAAACAGTGCCCAAGGGGTTGCACAATCTATAATCTACCTGGCTTTTTGTGGCAGCCCACATAATACATCTAGAAATGAAGTATTCTCCCTCCTAACGAGGAAGAACATTTAGGTGTGATCAAAATCAAGACTCAGGATCCAACTACAGAAAGCTAAGATATATGGTTTTACTTCCTAGGTCTGTCTGTGTACAGAAGACAAGAAGCTAAGAGGGAATTAGAGGCGTAGAGACTTATGGGTGTGGGGAGGAAGGGAGAAGGGAGTGGAAAGCAAGAAAAGGTGGCTGGAGTTTCAAGCCCCAAGGCAGTTCTGCCACCTGCGAAGGGAGAGGAGGAAAAAAAATTAGTGGGCACAAGAGGAGTCATTGCAGCAAAGCTCTAGTTGCCCAGGAGTGGAGGAAGTGGGTGGAACATTGGGCAGAAACAGCCTAATTCTGGCCCACCTTGAGCCTGGGAATAAATGGTCCTAGAAAAGAGGTCATTGGAGGGTGTCTGCCAACTACACACCTTGCAACTGGTCCTTTGTTGCTTTTTTGTTTGTTTGTTGTCTTGCTTGCTTTGTTCACTGTTCTTTTTTCATCATTTTGAATTACCATACCATCCACTTTTTTTCTTTCCTGAGCGTTTTGTCTGCATTTGTATCTGTGCCTAGTGCTCATGGAAGCCAGAAGATGACGTTAGATGTCCTGGAACTGAAGTTCCAGAGGGTTGTGAGTTACCCTATGGGTGCTTAGAATCAAGTCCTGGTCCTCTGAAAGGTCAGTCAGTACTCTTAGCTGCTGAACCGTCTCTATTTTATTTATTTGTTTGGTTGATTGTTTGTTTATCGAGACAGCATGACAGCTCGGGCTGTCTTGGAATGAAGTATGTTGCCATGTGAGCCCAGAACTCCTGCTAGTCCTCCTGATTGAGTCCCCGGGCAATAGGATTATATGCCCTAGCCAAATGGTCCTCTTGGAAGTCTGGATGGTGCTGAATCAGTCAAGCACAGGAGAGCCTAGTAACCCGGGACCCTGCTAGGTTTGAGTTATACACACACCCCTCTTCTCATAATGCACTTGACTGCCTATTTCCTTCACCTGTATGTGTTATGAACACAAACCCCTCTGTGAACAATACACCTTGAAACCCCACCTATACTGAATTACCCATATCCTCCTCCCTCTGAACAAGGGAGTATGTTTCTCCTTATCTAACAACAACCAAACACAGACAGTTTCTGTCCAACTATATCCACCGTGTATCCAGCATAACAACTGGAAATGTCAATCCAGCCTGACGTGGGTTTGGGTGCGTGAACAACAAGGCAAAATAAGGTCCTCAAATGACCTTTGAGGGATAGTCCCCTACTTACCATCTTGTTGTGCCTAAGCATAGTTGGGAAAGGACATGTGCAGTATAAAAATGATCTTAAGACCTAATCTATCAATCAAACGCACAACCACTCCCATCCCTTGCTTTAGCAAACCAAATCCCTCCTTTTAAACCCCACAAAATGGACCTTGGGAACCTTCACTCACAAAGCTCTTGCAGTGGATTCTGATTTTTTTTCTTTTTTCTTTTTGTATTCTGATCTATTGCTTTGCTTTAAGTAAAGCTTTCTTGCCACTTTGGAAACCAGTGTGAGCCCTTATTTCAATTATTTGAATAAGAAGCCAAGATCCTGGAAACCCCTAGACCTCCACTGTGATCTTTGGTAAATGTGTTGTCCCGTGACTATCATACTGTGCTATCTAAAGGAACTACTTGAGAGCCAACCACCTGAGCTAAGCAGTTGGTGTCCATTTGCCTGTGACTGCTCATTGCATGTAACAAACAGAGCTGAGTGTGTTGTCTTTCAGAGCACATGATGGTTTAGCCTTACTTTAAAGGCATCGGCTCACTTAGTGAAAAATGTTTTCCTGAGGAGAGACTGGCGGGGTGTGTCCCTATTTATTTTTTGTACCATGGACATAGTTAACTGGCTATAAAGAAGTTACTATGGAAACTGCCCTTAAACTTGCAAGATTAAAAAGGTAAAAATGGAACACTCTGCCGATATGCAAATGCTTAGTCTCAGGAGACCACCTTTCAAACAAACTCTTTCTGAGCCCTTTTGGGGGCTCCCCTCCCTCTGAACAGTGGACAGAAGGGTTTTAGTGTTACATTCTATTTGGCCCCAGTGGACTCTAAACATGCCACAGGTGACAACTCAGATTAATTCTAGATATACTCAAACTTGGCGTTGGATTGAGAATATGAGACGCTCACATTGTGTTTGGTGGGTGAATGGCAAGCCTGGCAGTGCACTGCTGTGAAGAGCGGGCATAGAAGCTGCTAGTTTTGTGCCATGCCCATTCTGCAGGTGTTTCCCCCTTCCCGGCCCCCTCCCCCACTGGCTTGTTTGGAAGTTAACTTGCTGAGCTCTTATTTATGCAAAACCGTCTCTCATCTGCCCTGGCCGCATTCCATCCTTTGAACTTTGGGCTGGACAATACTTACAACGGGAAAGTAAACATTGCTTTTGAAAGTTCCATTTCTGATTGCCTCTGTACCTGTCTGTCCGCCTCCCTTCCCATCCTAACGCTCCAACTTATTTAGTGTGATCTCCAGGGTCCTGTCTTAAGGAATGTGTGAGCCAGCTGTATCTTGATTTCTGCTCTCTGTACTTCTTGGTTTAGTTTGCTCTTTTTCAGGACCTTACTGGAGTGCTTTCAGAGCTGCTTCCAATAGTCTTTACTGAGGGATCCAGAATTAGAGCCTGGGACCATTGCTACTGACAGCCCTTCATTGTGAATGTTAAGTGTGTGTGTGTGTGTGTGTGTGTGTGTGTGTGTGTGTGTGTGTGTGTGTGTGTGTGCAAAGTGTGTTCCCTCCCCCAATAGTTCTTCTCTTGATCTTCTTACAGCCAGTTCCTTTGTATCGGTCCAGTTTTAGCTTACATTCCATCGCCTCAAAGAGCCCTAAATATTCTCTCGTGTTATTTTCCTCTGACACCATTGTCTTTAACATTGTTCTTTATTTCAACAAGCATTTATTCTCTCTCATTAAATGGTTTTTGATTGTTATGTCCCTCCTCCAAGGACCTTTAAGCTTCCAGGGAACTGGAGCCCCAGCTGCAGTCTTCACTTGTGCCATACTGAAGATGCCCAGCATGTAGTGGCAGAGTTTTTAAAGTAAAAAATAAGAATCATAATTTTATCTAATATTTAAATATTTTTATAACTATTTAATTAATTTTTAAAATTATTATTTTAAAAACAAGGTCTTTTTCCATACACAAAAGCAAAGAGTCTTTATTCAAGCTCAGGCTTGGACTCGAACATAGCTCAGATGTGTTTACTTACTCAGAGAATCCTGCAGCATACTTATCCATTGCTCTTTTGCTAAGTTGTAGGGTTTTTTTCTTGAGAAAAAAAAAACAAGGTCTTATTGTGTAACTCTGGCTAACCTAGTACTTCCTATATTAACCAGACTGTCTTCGAACTCATGGAGATGCCTCTGCCACTGCCTCCCAAGTGCAGTGTGCCAACAGGGCGGCCAAAACCTATAAAATTTAAGGAGTCGCTGGACGGTGGTGATGCACTCCTTTAATTCCAGCCCCGGGGAGGCAGAGGCAGGCAGCTTTCTGTGAGTTCAAGGAGTTACCTAAAATGAAACTTAAGGTTATTTCAAGTTTTATCAGCTGCTTTGACTGACATAAATAAGTGGAAACGTGATCAGTGACAATTACTTTAGCAGATCTCAGAGAGCAGTGTGTATGTGTGCTTTTAGAAATTAAAACTACTAGCCGGGCGGTGGTGGCGCACGCCTTTAATCCCAGCACTTGGGAGTCAGAGGCAGGCGGATCTCTGTGAGTTCGAGGCCAGCCTGGTCTACGAGAGCTAGCTCCAGGACAGGCTCTAAAGCTACAGAGAAACCCTGTCTCAAAAAAAACAAAAAGAAAGAAAGAAATTAAAACTACTAAGTTCTTGGGTGTATCACATAAATACATATAGGTATGCTTTCTGGTTTCCCAATGATAGTGAGCTGAATTTTTAAGGCTTGTAACAATGTATCCAACGAATGTACCAAGTAACTGTTTACATATAAAATCATTGTATCATAGAACTAGAATGAGAAAGGATTTAGAAAAACATTCTTAACTAATCAGAGCTGGAAGTTCCAGGCTTAGTGATGTATAGATACCTAGATGTTTGAAGTAAGTGCAGAGACACGTGCGTAAACAAAGAACGCGCACTCCAATCACACCCGGATAATCAAGCTTAGCATTTGAAGAAGGTGAGCATAAGTCTTGCAACTAACTGTCATTGGGATGACAATCACCTGGAGGTTCTGTCTGAGGTCCCCAAACCGTAACGACCTTACTCCGCCAGCGCTTCAGGAGCGCAGGACGCGGACTACAATTCCCGGCGTGCGGCGCGCGGCGCGGGCGGAAAGCCGGCCACTTCCGCCCCACGCAGCGCCGGTGCGGCCGCGTCTCGACGTGTCACCGGAGGCGCCGTGGCTGTGGCCGGGAGAAGGAGCTCCAGCGAGGGAGAGTTCGCGGCGGTGGGTGGCGGCGGCGACCCGGGCCTGGACCAGCCCCGGCGCGGAGGCGTCCCGGGGTCCGTGGGGTACGGCGGCAGGCGGGAGCGGGCCGGGCCGCGCGGGGCGCGATGCTGAACATGTGGAAAGTGCGGGAGCTGGTGGACAAAGCGTGAGTATCGGGGGGCAGTTGCGGCCGGGGCCGCGGCGGGGGCGGGGAGCGTGCGCACGGTGGTCCGACGCGCGGGGGCGCGCGGCACGCCCCCCCGCCCCGCGGCCTGGTGATGGCGGCGGCCGCTACGGGCCTGGGCCTCGGTCCCAGGGAAGAGGGACCTCCCCTTCCCCCGTTCGCGTCCCTGCTCCCCGGGACGTCCTCACCGCGCCCCTACCCCTCGCCTGGCAGGCGGATGCTTTGATCGTAGGTAGCCTGGCTGGAGTTTGGCCTCCTGGACACCAGGCCGGGCTTGGGGGCGAGGGGACGCAGTGCCCCCGCCCACTGTCCCCCTCGGGATATTACCCGGAGACACCTTAGGCCTGGCCGGGTATGCCCTTTAGCTTGTTGGAGTCCTTTTAATTTCTAGTGAACCTGCAGTGCAGTGGGTGGGAGGTGTAACAAGTGGTCATTGTGGCCAGGCTGGAGTTGCTGGAGACTCGCCCTTCTGGTTTCTCACCCTGAGTGAAAGCAGATGACCAGACAACTTTTCATGATTGTTTCCCTCTAATTTTCCCACCCACTACTCTTAGTTTTGAGTGGGTCGCTTGTTACATTCGTTTTCATTAAGACATCATTCCAGTAAGAATTTCTCTAAAGGAAGAAAAAAAACAACAACCAAGTTTGTGTATCCTGTTGACCTGCTTTTAACGCCTTTCAGACCGAAATAACTCCAGTGACCTTAGTATACTGAGGAACCCTGAACCCTTAGGTTGAGCATATCGAATTTAACAGGTCTTCTAGGTCACCAGGAAATAAAAGTTTAAATATTTAACCAGTCCTCTTCCTTTTGGGTTTTTGCGATTATGCAATAAGTGTGGCAAGAAAACAGTTGGTTTGAGCCACCCTCCTAACCGAAAACCAGGAAGTGAAGAAGCTCTTCTTGACTCCAGAAAGCAACATATTTTGCAGCGACTTCAGATGGAACCAGAGTTTGACAGTGTAAATTTGCCTCGTGCCCTAAGAAGTTGGTCCAGTGCTTAAAGAGTACCGTTTTCAGATCCAAAAGAACTGGCTTCTTATCTCAACCTTGTAGTACTCCTGTCTTCTCTGGTTCAGAATGAAGATAATTATGGCCCTGTTAAGCTGTGAAAATAAAGAGCCGAGGGCTTCCATTTCATAGGATTCTTTATAACAAAACATATTCATGTCAGCGTGCTTCTGAAAGAGCACACTTTTGCAACTTTGAAGTGAGATAAACCTCACAGAGAAGCTGCAAGTCTGAAAGATTTTCCTTTAGTGGTTTTATCATTCATTTTTCCATTAAGTTTTCAGAAATTTATATGGGGCCATTCCACTCTTTGTAAACTCTGTTTTGGTTTAACCAAAGAGAAAAATCGTTTCTTTTCTGAATCCTTGGGTGTTCTCAGGGTATCTCATAAGAAGCAGAATATCAACTTTGTTTAGAAGTTGTAAGAAGTCTCTAGAAAACTACCCTACCTCTGCTTCTAAGTCAGAGGGTAGCTGAAGAAAACTAAGAAACCCACCATCTACCCACACCAAATGTGTGATACTGCAGAGTCGGAAGGGACAGTGAAACATGTCTCCTTTCTTGTTTCTGCCCAGTGTGGATCACAGCCTTGAGCCAGCTTACTCAAGGATGTGTAAGAATGTTGCCGCCAAGAACTTTTCCAAAGTTCTTTGTGTACCTGACACACTGAGGCTAAAACAGGAGGCAGTTTTACTGATGAGTGCTCAGCATTTGATTTTTATCTTTATCTGCCAGGAAAAAAAAATTCTTTAAAATATAAGAATTGTACAGACCCATCGTACAGTACTGTTATACTGTATTCTTAGAAAACCATGATGGGGGGGATCGCATCCGTGGAATGGATGATTGGTTTAGTAGAGGGATGAAGTTACGAGGAGGAAATGGCCAGGTGACTAATATGGCTGTTCTGTAGCCAGACTATCAGACTATGATTGAAATAAAGAGTTCAGATTCTGCCTCTAATCAGCCCTGTTTGTAGTTTAGGCAGAATGACTCCAACTTCGAATTTCTTATTTGTAAAATGGTGGCCACGGGCTAGGTGTGACTTCACATTCATTGGGTACTTGATGAGATAAATTCCCATCAAGGAAACAAACTAGTATTTCACATAAGCAAGCAAGTTTTGGAAAATCGTGGTCCTCCAGACACAATTTAGTTTGAAAAGGATGTTTTATTTTTATTATTATCATTATCGTTATTATTATCATTATTTTAATGGTAATTAAAGAGGCCTGGAAAAATGACTCGTCTATTAAGAGTATGTATTGCACTTCTGGAGGATCAGAATATAATTTCCCAGCACCTGTATCAGTCAGCTTACAATCACCTGAAACTCCAGTTCCAAGTAATCTGAAGCCTTGGCCGTCATTTCTGCCCCTCCCCCGACACACAAACACACACACAGAGAGCTAACAATGAACTTTTTTTTTAATTTAATGGTAATCAAAGGTTGAGGCTATAACTCAATGATGGTTACGATGTTCAGTCCCAGTACTGGGGCCAGCGAGTAAATTTTCTTAAAAGCTATGGATGGCGGCACATACCTGTAATCCCAACACTTGGGCAGTAGAAACAAGATCAGGAGTTCAGGGTCATTCTCTGCTACAAGCCCCTTTGAGGCCTGCTGGGCTAAGGGAGACCCTGTCCCCGGTGTAGGAGGGGAGTGAGAATGAGGGATATATGGCTCACTGGTAGAGTGCTTACCTGATATGTAGAAGTCCTGGGAAAGTATAGTCAAAAAAGATGACCAATAAATGTTACATTTAAATGTTTGAAGCAATCAATAACTACAGCTCATGACTCAGGAAAGCTTAATACTTTTAGCATATATCCACTAGCAAATATGTCTTATTTCAACAAGATAAATGTATTCTTTCTGAATGTTTCTGCTCCCCAGAGCAGCCCTTGGCGCCTGTGCCGAGGCATTGCTCAAAGGTAAGGAGGGGTTTCAAACACGAACTCTTGGTAGCCTGAAGCCTCCTTCTGCAGTCAGGATATAGTGCCCTCCTTCGTTACCCCTCCGGGTGGTATGAAATGGGTCTTGAGCAGAACATTATAAAACAACAGGAAAGCAAAGAAGGCCACATAGGCCAGCCAGTGCTGAGGGCACCCGTTTCCCCTGTCTTGTCTAGTTGCTCACAAGGCCAACTGTGGCAGGAAAGGATAAGTGAAGAAACTTCCAGCTGCAGCTAGCTAGGCGTTGTTATCTCTGACCTGAATTCAAAACTAATAAATTGAATACATTTATAATCTGTAATCCCACACAAGGTATGAATTGGAAGTTCTGTAGCTCTGTGGCATTTTTCTCTGGGAATTTGGGGAATGTGGCAAAAGTGATAGGCATGGTCTGGTCCAGAGAAGCTGCTGCTGGCTCTGCAAGCCAGCCAACCCTTCTCTTTCCTTACAGGGAGCCGTGTATTCCACCAGCAGCCCTTTCTTAGCATAGCTGTTTAAACAGCTCTGGCTGTTTAAGGTCAAGGCATCTGCGGTAGATAGTTCGTTTTAAGTTGGTCTCTCAATTATAAATCTCTTTTAGTTATTTTCCTTGCCATACATTGCTTGTTTTTAGTTCCTGGATGTTTAGTTAATGTGATAGAGCTGTGTGCACTGCTGTTGGAGTCTCACTGACTCCATGGGAAACTTAGCTCTTCAGAGGGGAGTATCTTCAGTTGTTTGAACAGAGCGTGCCTTCGTTGTCTTAGATCAGCCATGTGGAGCTCGTGCAGTGTGGCCCATACTTGGCAGGGCACTTTGCTACAATCCACTGCAATGTGAAGACTCTTCCTTTGCTTTTCTTTCATCCCCCACTCTTGTTTATCTCATCTTATCAGTAAGCCTTCATTCAGTTCTTGGAACTTGCATCAAAGATGAGAAGGTGCTTGTCAGCTCTGATCTTCCGAGAACAACTGCTCTGAACCAGTTGTCAAGAATTGTTGCCACCGAGACAATGAATTAATTATCCTCCTTTTCTCCTGGTAACAGGACACAAGTAGGTATTGAGAATGTAACTCCAGAGAAAGATGAGGTAGTTTCCCTCCTGCCAGCATTTTGTTGGGTAATTTTCGGGAGCTTAAGTTAGTGAGTTCAGTATTGCTCCCAGGGTGCCTCCTAACAGCCTTGACCTGCCCTGTACCTTTTGGTGTGCACTTCAGTTTTAGTTTACAGGTAGCTTTTATGTGTTTCCCAATATGGCTACTAAAGGTACTTACCATCTTTGTTGTAAGCAGCCCTTACTAGTCATATTCCTACTTTGTACAATATAGCTTCACTGTTGTGTGTGTGTACACTTCTGTATTATTTTTTATACTCCTTTATGACATTTAATAATTCCTTTAAGAAAAAGAAAAGTAGGGCCGGAGATGCAGCTTAGTTGGTAAAGAGCTTAGTATTTAGGAAGCCATATTTGAAATTTGGTGTGATAAAAACTGAAAATATCTAGATAGGAAAGTAACTAAAGCTTCTAGAAGACTTTTTGTTTGTTTTTGTTTTTTGAGACAGGGTTTCTCTGTAGCTTTGGAGCCTATCATGGAACTTGATCTGTAGACCAGGCTGGCCTCGAACTCATAGAGATCCACCTGCCTCTGCCTCCCAAGTGCTAGGATTAAAGGCTTCTAGAAGATTTTAAAAGTTCTTTATGCTGCCTATATTCATGCATACCTGCTTTCTTTTGGGGGGCAACTAGGTGGGACACAGTCTTCGTGTCACCTAGGATGGCATTTTGGAGCAAATCCCGGATACTGTATCAATTTATCTATTCTATAAATGAATCATTTCCTAAAGGGTGAGGCATTATCTTATTTATTTGTGTGGGTGGTGTGTGTGTATGTGTTTATTTGTTTGAGACCTAGAACTCCCTGTGCAGCTCAGACTGGCTTCTAGCCTGGAGCAGCCTTTCTGCTTCAGTGCCCAGGTACTGGGATTAAGGTGGGAGTCCCTGTAATCAGCTAGGAGTCATTGATTTCAGTCATGACCACAATACCATTGTCATCCTCAGTGATTCCTTGGTATCAAATATCTGGTCCTGTATTTCTTAATTTCTTCATGATTCTTTTTTATTTCCTTATTTAGTTTTTGGTTTGTTTTTTTTTTTTTTTGTTGCTGTTGTTTTTGAGACAGTCTGTCTATATAGCCTTGACTGGCATGGAATTTGCCACCATGCCTAGCCATTTTGTTTTTAATTGTGTGTGCATGTGGAGTGGGGAGGGTGTTTATGTGAGTGCAGTACCCACGAAGACCAGATGAGGATGTTGGACCCCCTACAGCTGGAATTAGAATCAGTTGTGAGCCTTACCATGCAGGTGCTGGAGACCAAACTCTGGTACTCTACAGAGCCACAAGCATTTTTAACCTCTGAGCCCCACTTCTCCAGCCCTGTCATTTGTTTCCAGTGTTCTGATTAGTAGTTCAGTTCTCCTTGCTTCGCCTGTAATACTGCCAGAGATGCCAGTCTTCCCTTGATTCTCTTATCCTGCAAGTCAAACTCCATCTTTTTCCCTAAATGTCTCCTTACTTGTTTGTTTATTGGAGAGCTTTGGTTATTTGCATTTCACTCAGTCTGGATTTTGCAAGTTCTACCCCCATAGTAGTGTGTAAATGCACTTGTCCACTGTATCACCTATAAGATGACAATTATGACATCTTGGTAAATTCAAGCTCCAGTTTGAGGAAGCAAGATGGCTTCCTTCCTAGTTTAGAAGTTTGGTTTTTGTTTGTTTGTTTTGTTTTTTGAGATAGGGTTTCTCTGTAGTTTTGGAGCCTGTCCTAGAACTCACTCGGTAGACCAGTCTGGCCCCAAACTCGCAGAGATCCATCCACCTGTCTCTGTCTCCCAAGTGCCGAAAGGCATGTGCCACCACCACCTGGCTTAGAAGTTCATTTTTCTGATTTCTACTGATTCTTGTGTAGAGTTAGTGCCTTTTAGTCCCAATTACATGTGATTTAACTTTCTAGGACTACGTGCTCTTGTCACTTCCTATGAGCTTTCTTTGGTTACCCTACTTCATTGATCTTTGCTAGCCAAAGACACTTCCCACCACGTTCAGCTGTCTCTAGTTAGTGCTTACTGAATCTGGACACCCACTAGTGGATCAAAGGTAAGACATGGATTGAAACTCGGGGCCACTAATGAGAAACAGTAACTGTAGCTGTGGGTGTTAGAGCAGTACCTATGACTTCCCAACTGTAATCCAAGACATGCTTGCATGTTTTATAGGCTCATGGGTGTTTTTTTTTAATATACCTTTTTTTAAAAAATACCTTGATATGTAGTACCTCCTTGGGAATCTGTTGTTACTGTTTTGTTGTAGTAGTCACTAGCACTGAGGAAATTGAGTACAGTGAGAGAATAAAGATACAATAGATTATTTGCTAGTGTGTGAGATCTGTGTCCTAATGATGAGCTCATTGTTTACAGGGGGCTTTTTAGAAAGATGTATTTATTTTTATCTTATGTGTATGAGTGTTTGCATATGTGTGTGTGCACTGCTTGTATACAGTTCCTGTGGAGGCCAGTAGGAGGAGGCAGATTCTCTAGAACTGGAGTTAGAGACTATTGTGAGCTGCCATGTGGATGCTGGGAATCAAATCCAGGTCCTCTGCAAGAGCAGCAAGTGCTCTTAACCACAAGCCACCTCTCCAGCCCCTCAGTGGGCACTCTTTTGTTGTTTGGTTTCTACTTTTAATTTTATTCCTAAGAAGTTCTCACTAGACAAGGACTCGCTGTGTACTATGGGGTGGCCTTTAACTCTCATTCCTTTTGCCTCAGCTTCCCTCCATCCCGAGTGCTGGCGTTATAGGTGTGGGCCACCATGCTCAGCCTTTTTGTCTTAAACACTGCTGTGCATACGCGGTGTTATTTTTACCAACTCATGGATGCTTTTACTTGAATATTGTGAGGCGTATTGCAGAATATTCTTTCAAAAGACATATTGAAGACTGAAGTGTTTGGAAAGACATATTGCAGTTTCCACCTGCCACTTCCACGGTGATGTTTAGCTTGTTTTGTATTTCCCTAAAAATATTGCCAATGTAAAATATTTTATCTAAAACATGAAAAGATTTTATGAATACCAATGGAAGCCAGCATTTCATCCTTAAACTGGACCATAAGATATCACTCAAATATGTGATAACAAATACAATTTCTCTCTTTTAAAGATTTAATTTTTATTTATCTGAATCTGGTGTCCACATGAATTTATGGACACTTAGATATAACATGAGGGCTGGTTTGTTGGGGTTTCTGTCCTGCCCAGTTTCCACAGCCGGTAGGTCCCAAAGAATCACACAGAGGTCTCCATAAGTTATAAACTGACTGGCCCCTTAGCTCAGGCTTCTTATTTACTCTTATAACTTATATTAACCCATTATTCTTATCTATGTTAGCCACATGGCTCGGTACCTTTTTCAGCGGGGTAGGTCACATCCTGCTTCTGCCGTGTCTCAACATAATTGACAGAATACAGAATTGTTCCGCACCACTTAGAGGTCAGAGGGCACTGAGTTCCTGGAACTAAAATTACAGGTGTTTGTGACCTGATGTGATGCTGAGAACCAACCATAATTCTTTGCAAGAACTATTAGTAGTTTTGAGGCATCTCTCCACCTCCAATACATGATCACTTGACAGTGAATGAGCATATGTGAAGAAAACTCAGAAGAGAAAGGGCTTTCTAGCTCTGTAATGAAGTCTTTTAAAACTCACTGGGGCTTTTCTGAAAGTTGAGTAAGTACAGGTAAAGTAATAGAGCACATTCCCGTGTTGGATCCCAAATATAGCTGCTTCTGAGTAGAGTAGACTAATGATTCGTTAAATACAAACGGTTCTCTTAGAGTCTGACAATAACAATAGGTTTTGTTTTTCACTTCAAAATCTAATAACTAATTATTTTAGAATATCTTTGGACATGGATTTTTGTTAATTTTTTAGTGTAGGAGAACGTTTAAATGCTGTGTATAATTTGAATATAAATAATCTTTTTGTAATCTTGCTTTTCCTGTTTTAAAAAAAAAAACACAACAAGGTCTCACTATGTGGCCCTGCGTGGCCTGGAGCTTTATGTGGGTGAACTTGGAGAGATCAGCTTCCTTTGCTTTGCCGCACCCCCCCCCCCATGTTGGGATTGAAGGCGGGAGCCAGCACATCCAACTACAATGTTTTCTTTAAGACAGAGTCTCTTGTAGCCCACACTGACCCCGAGCTCCCTTGAACTTGTGGTCATCTTGGTTCTACCTACTAACTACTGGGATGATGTGAATGCCATCACACCTGAACAGTGAATGCAGGGCTAGGGATTGAACTCAGGGCTCTGTGCATGCAGGACGGACTTTACGTGCTAAGTTGTCTGCTTGATGATGTGCACACACTCACTTTGGTTGCTCAATCTGCGTACGCGCTTTTGTAGCACTTCACTCATCTCTTATCCGCAGAGCTCTATATTTTCCTGTTGGAAATGTGTATTGTAAGCTCAGGGTTTATTGTGGTTTGGTTTTGTTTTTTTTTGAGTCAGGGTCTCTCTACATAGCCCTGGCTGTCCTGGAACTCAGCCTCCCAAGTGCTGGGATTAAAAGCTTGTCTCACCATGCCCAGCCACATACAGTTTAATTTTATTTCTCTTGACATTTCATTCATTTGTAGCAAATCTGAAAAATAATACATCAGGCTAGCTGGTGTCTTCTGTAGCTTTTCTCAGATTCGTTATTGTCTTTGACTGTTTTTTTTTTTAAACCAGGGCCTCATTATATATCCAGGCTAGCTTCAAACGTGGTTATGTTCCTCCTGCCTCAGGCTTCTGCTACCATCCATATTTGTCTTTTTTTAGGTGACATAAAGTTGTTTAAGACAAAGTCATGTGCTACGTGCATTTCATATTCTTCGTTTGGCATGTTTGGCTCATGGTTATATTTGGTGCTGGATGGACTTTTGGCAGGTAGCTCATTTATCATGAAGCCAAATAAAAGTTTGTGACGGGCTGGTGTGATGGTTTAGTGATTTGAGTTAGTAAAGGCATTTGCTGTACAAGTCTGGAGCCCTAAGCTTGATCTGTGAAACCCATGTGAAGGTGGAAAGCAAGAACTGACCCCAAAACGTCGTTCTCTGACCTCCACACATGTACTGTGGTGTGTACTCTGACACACACACACCCTGCACACATACAGTAATAAACATAGAGTTTATAAGGCCCTCCCTAGAGCGGCAGGACAGTGACCCTGTGCTAAGGAGCCTAAGGCTGGAGGATCACAGATTCCCGGATGTCTGCACTACGTAGCGTAGACATGTCTTAAAAGCAAAAATACCAGCCGGTTCTGCTTGGGATCTTCAGTGCTTCTCGTCTCACCTGTGATCAGGCTCTCCCTCTGACCTCGCGTCTCCTTGCTGCCCTGGGCGTCTGTATGTCATAACCTGCACACACAGCATCCCTATGCCTGCCTTCTTCTGTTTGTGTGTAGTTGTCTATTTTAGTTCCTGCTCTCCTTATTGCCCAAATGCTGGAACTTCATGATGTGCAGTGGACACTTAATAAATGTTTTTGAATGAATTTGTTAAACTTGCTAACTTGATATTTGTTAGACTGTCCTTTAAATCAGGACATTTCTAGTAATAAAGGTCATTATGTACCCAGTAAGTGACTGTCAATGTTCAAGTTTATTTCTTCCTTCCTTCCTTCCTTCCTTCCTTCCTTCCTTCCTTCCTTCCTTCCTTTATTTTTTAAGAATATTTTTGTGGGAACCTGAAGAGATGTCTCAGCAGTTAAGAGTACTTGCTCTTGTAAAGGACCTGAGTCCATTCCCAGCACTTACATGGCAGGTCAACATCTGCAACTCCAGTTTTAGGGGATCAGACACTCTTTTCTAGCCTCTGTCAACTTCAGGCACACAGATTCTTTTTAATCTTTAAAAATAAATCTTTTAAAAGTACCATTTTGACCATCCAATCCCTACCTCCCTGCTCTCACATTTTTAATATTCTAATAAGAAAATGAGCTACATAAGTCTAGGTGCATTTCTGAGGTAACAGACCTGGAAAGTCGTCTAAGCTAAAATCACAGCCATCTGCCTTCAGGACATATATCTTCAGTCTTTGCTCCTAAAGAATCACCTGACAAACTTGTCTCATTCATTATCCTAAAGTTGAGTTACTAGTGTATACCTTTTGCAAATTGAGACTTACCTGGAAAATGTATTTACTACTTAAGACTCAGAACGAAACTTGGCAGCTACCCTTTTCTGCAGTATCCCACATACCATCTTTACATTAGCTGACCCAAAATGGAGGAAAGACAGATGTTTTCATCTGTGAGAGAGGAAACCTTCACTGTTGTCATGAAGGCATTTCTGACATCAATCTCAAAGAATGTTGTCCCATTTATGGGAATTATCACGATGCAGAATCAGTCATCATCAGTAAATAGCTTCCATAACTCTTCAGTTTCCTAGTCCTTTGGTTTTTGTATGATGGTCACTTTGATATTCCTGTACTGGTTTGATTACTATCTATTTTTCCTAATGTTTCTTGTGTTCCAAATGAAACACCTGGGAATAGCATCTTAGACTTGTATCTTCCTGTCTTGATACTGTGCTTTTTAAATCCATTCCAAATATTTAAATGTTACGTAGTAACTGGATACACTGTTGAGAGCTTCTGCAGACTTTGAAAAGTCTACTCAGTTTCTAAAGAGCTCCACAGAATCCTGGGCAACATGAAGCCAGACCTTAAGGTTCTAGTGGATTCTGTGGCTCTGTGAAGTTGCATGTGAAAAAGAAACAATACTATAGGGGATGTTCTTCCAGTTTGGATACTTCAAGTACAACCAAAGCCAGACTCCCAGAAAAACCAGGCGGAGCCAAAACCTGATGAAGATCCTACTGTTTAAACGTGACTGCTGAAAGAAATTCAAGTGAGCTACCAAACATGGAGTCAGAATCGAAGTCACAAGCTCACTGGTGATAAGCTGTTCCCAGGTGGCTCTAAGCCTCTTTTAATAGCAGTGAGCACTTGTTAGGAAAGACAGGAAGTCTTCTTTTGCTATCATTAAATTGTCCAAAGTCAATAATTTGAAATATAATATTTTGTTATTTTACCTTTATGTCAGAAAGCCAAGCCTAATCTTGAGGATTTGGTAATATATGTGAATTTAATCACAGGTAAAAGTGAAATAAGAGGCTGGGTGCAGTGACACACATCTGTCATCCCAGCATTTGGAAGGTAGATCAGGAGTTGAAGGTCAGCCTTGGCAGACTAGCGAGTTTGTGGCTAGCCTGAGCTATACAAGACCATTTGTTCACAAAGGTGGTGTCGTGGATATTCCCCTATTGAAGTACCTATGTCCTGTTCTCCTTCTGTTGGAAGTGTATGAGAGTCATAGACAGACAATTTAGTGTGGGTAGTTGGTGCTGTATCTGAAATTAATTGGCCAGTTTATAACTGATAAGAAAGTCCACAAAGAGAATTTCCTACCTCCTGACTGCTGGATGTTTGACCATTCTGTTATATGGTTTTCCTTGGAAAGCTTACTAATCCAGGTTGTTTAGGTTTTTTTTCATCCTTAGAGTAAGATAGTATATTTGATAAAACCCTCAAATGTTTTAGGTAAGGTATGGTATCACCTAAAAAGATAGCCAGTCATGAGTGTGACAGCTGATAAGATTTCTTTGGGTTTCAGTTTTAATTTTTTTTTCATGAGTGGTGGTTGAGATCATTGAAAGGGGAGACAGCTTTTTTTTGTTGTTCTTGTTTTTTGTTTTGTTTTGTTTTTTCGAGACAACAGTTCTCTGTAGCTTTGGAACCTGTCCTGGAACTAGCTCTAGTAGACCAGGCTGGCCTCGAATCCCACCTACCTCTATGTCCCAAGTGCTGGGATTAAAGACGTGCGCCGCCACCACCCAACCAGACAGCTACTTCTGTGTGAAGTTGGTATAGTTTGCCTGTGGATCTGTTAAAGGATTAAAATGAACTGATGTGTTAGAAAAGATTTTATCATTGTGTTCTGAGTAGATTCTTCTTCTGGGGTTTTTTTGTTTGTTTAAATTTTGTCATTGAGATAACTTTAAAAGTTATAACGCAGGGTCATCAAGGTAGCTCAGAGGCACTTGTCACTAAGCCTAATAATCTAAGTTCAGTTTCCAGAATTTGCATAGTAATAGGAGAGAAACAACTTCTGCAAGTTGTCCTCTGGCCTCCACATATAAACCGCTCCCCCAGCAGTTTTGTAACTGTTTTTTAAATTATGACCCAAAGGTTTTAAAGTTATATAATGACAGTATTTTTTCAGGTTAATTTTAATTCATAGGAATTTAAAATTTATTTACCCAAGCATGGTGACCCAAACCTTTATTAACAGCACTTTGGAGGCAGAGTCAGGGTCTCTGAGTTTGAAGCCAATGAGTTCTAGGCCAGCCAGAGCTATATAGTGAGACCCTGTTTATAAATGAATAAATAAGTACAATACAATATTTTTATAACATTTTAACCTATTTTAAATGTAGTGATTTTACTAGTAATTGTGTCTGTAATTCCAACTAGAATTGCAATCTTTTACAAATAAAACTCTTGGGCTGTATTCATTTTTTAAAGTACCTTGACTATTTGACTTTCCCCCAGGAGAATAATACACTGTCCTTCCTTAAAAACAACAGCAAAGCATCAGTTTACTGAAAAGCAGCTAGTCTGTGCATACAGCATTATTAAGATAGGTCGTGTAAGATACACTGATCATTTTAAACTGTTCAGTAGCACCTAGTACATTGCAGCATGGGCAGTGAGGGCATTTTTTCACATAGTTCAAGCTATCCTAAAATGAATATAAACTTAATGTGTCAGTGGGGATGATCTTGAACTAATGATCCTCCACCTTCCCACTGCTGAAATGACAGATGTGTGGTGCTATGGATAGAACCCAGGGCCTCATGCATGCTAGACTAGCACTCCACCATCTAAGCTATATCCCTTGCCCCTGATTTAACTTTAATTTTTAAATGTATTGTGTGCATTTATGAACTTGAGTGTATTGAACCCTCAGGGGCTTGTAGATGATGTCAGAGTCTTTGGAACTGGAGTTACAGATGGTTGTGAGCCACCATGTAGTGGGAACTGAATCCAGATCCTCTGCAAGAGCAAGATGCACTCTTAACCACTGAGCCAAATCTCCAGCCTGTCTCTCTTTTATTTTTTTTAGAATTTCATGTTTGGGTATTTTGCTTTCATCATTTTCACCCCTTCCCCTCTCCCCACCAGCTCCTCCCATGCCCTTCTAAATACATGGCCTTTTCTATAATTATTATTTTAGACATACTGATACAGATGTGTGCATGTATACATATAGGTATATATGTAAAAATAACCAGAGTCCATTTAGTGTTGATCATATGTATATGCGTTTAAGACTGACCGCTTGGGTTTGGAAAACCTACCAGGAGGCCCCTTGTCCTTGGAGAAGACTAACCCTCCCTCTCCCAGCTCACTGATTGCCTGTGTTTCTTCATCTAAGGTAAGGACTTGTGAAATCTTCCAGGTCCACATTGCTGTGTCAGCAGGTGTTGTCACCATACAGGTCTTGTTTCAGCAACCACACTGCAGCTTACCTGTCATGTCTAGAAGACACTGTCTATCAGCTAGAGCCCTGACTTTTTTAACCTTTGTATTTTGAAGAGAAAGTTCGAGAAATTATAAAGGGGCATTCCTGAACCCCTTGTCCATACTGGTCAGTGTTTATATGCTTCTCTATGTCATCCCCCACTCCCACTCCCATGTGTCTATAGACACATATTCTGATCTACGTGAAAAGAGGTTACTTAAATCGTGCCCCTCTTTTTTAAAAAATGCTTGTGAAGTACAGCCCCTCTAGCAGCTAAGCACCATCCTCAGTCTGGCTTCTTGTTAGATGACCGAACCCGCGTATGAAGACAGCTAGCGTATAGCAGAGACTTGGAGGTTAAGAACACATCTATGTATCTGTTTTCTCTCTCTCTCTTTTTTTTTTATCCCCAGCAGTGCAGTTTGCTTTCCTTAAACCAATTAGATATGAACAGACAACAATCAAAGCATATTTATTCTGATTATGTCAATAAATCGCTCTCTGGGATGGTGTTCCTACTAGCAGCACTTCCTGTCCCGGCCGGCGTACACCTGTGTTCAGCACTTGTGTTGCACTGCTGCCTTCTTTAGCCTTAGCTGATTGCTCAGTAAGAGTCAATTATGGCAGCGGTGTTCTAATTAGAATGCTAGCTGTTGGCGCTTTATTTAGCAACTAGAAGTGTGAAATAACTCTTTTGAAGTTTGTCTAAGGAAGAGCTGACAGTGGATCTGTAGATATCTAAGGTTAGATGCTGTGCTTTCCTTCCCAACTAAACCGTAGCTTATTTGAAATAGGTAATCATTTTGAATAAAGTTGGAGAGGAACTGGCTATATGTTCTGAGTAGCATTTTCCCACCAATTAAAAATCTATGTATGCCAGCACTCAGAAGACTGAGGCTGGAGAATCATGAGTTCTTACTTTGTAGCCCAGGCTGGACTTGAACTGGCAGTGTTCCTGCTCCAGACTCCCAGGTGCTAGGATTATAGGTCTGGACCACTGTACACAGCACAGATCTTATTTTTTTTCCCTGTGTGTGTGTGTTGTATGCTTGTGTCTATTTACCTGTGGGGGGGGGGCAGAGTTTGGTATCAGGCTGTTTTTCTCACTCATTTCTGTCCTACACACCTTTTCTCCCCTTTGAGACAAGGTCTTTCACTGAAGCTAGAGTTAGCCATTTCACTAGAGTGGCTGGCCAGTTAGCCCCTGAGATCTGCCTGTCTCCACGCCTTCAGTGTTGGGTTACAGTCACATATGCCAGCTTTTGCTTGGGTGCTGGGCCCTCAAGTTCAGGTCTCCATGATTGAACAAGCTTTTTATGCAGGGAGCCATCTCCCTAGCCCCAGTTCCTTAATTTCAGCATTAACATTAAGAATTGAAGAGGAACTTGCCAGGCTAGGTGGCACATGCTTTAATCACAGCACTTGGGAGGCAGAGCAGTCGGATCTGTGTGTGTCTGGTCTGTAAAAGCAGCAAGTTCCAGGACAGCCAGGGCTACACAGAGAAACCCTGTCTTAGAGAGAGAGAGAGAGAGAGAGAGAGAGAGAGAGAGAGAAAATAAAAAGAAGAGCTGGACTGGGAAGATGGCCCAGTGGATAAAGCTGCTTCTTGTGCAAGCTTTCCTGAGTTTAATCCCCAGAATCTGTGTAAAGGGGGGAGGAGAGAGCCGACTCTGGGAAGTTGTCCTCTGGCCTACACATGTGCACTGTGGTGTTCATGGTCCCCACCCCCATTACAAGTAAATAAAAGTCTTAAATGAAAGAGCTTGAAGTACAGATGTTGCTCATTTGGTAGATAATTGTTACATGGTGAGTGAATATAAAGTGTATTTTCTGTGCACACAAAAGTATATGTATGTGTGTGTTGTGTCTATGAACCAGACTCAGGACTTTGCATATTCTAGATAGACAAAAATCTTGTTATGGAGCCTGTTCCTTAAATTTGTTCTTTAAAAAAACAAAAGGCTTTGTTTTTGTTTTATTGGTGTGTGTGTGTGTGTGTGTGTGTGTGTGTGTGTGTGTGTGTGTGTGTGTGCGCGTACACTTGCTTGTGGGACTCATTTCTCTCCTTCTACCATGTAGGTTCCAGGGATTAAACTCTAGTTGTCAGGCTCAGCAGCAACTACCTTTACCCTCTGCCTGTCCTTTAACTTTGTTCTTTATGCTTATGTAATCCGTGATGAATAACTCAAATGAAAGGCATGTGTCTCGTGGCAGATGCCCACATCCAAAGGAACAGTGTCTTAACAGGGAATACAGGAAACCACAGGATAGTTTATTGAATGAATAATTATCTTTTACCTGGAGCTCTTGTGGGTACTGAAGTTGTGAAAATGTTTAGGTAGAGACACAGCTGAAAACAATAGTTGGGGCTGGAGAGATGGCTAGTGGTTAAGAGGACTTGCTCTTAAAGAACATCTGGGCTCAGTTCCCAGCCACCCATAGCAGTTGGCTCATAAACACCTCTAACGCCTGTCCTGGGGGATCCAACACCACCTTCTGGCCACCGTGGGTACTGCAAACATGTGGATTATGGATAAGCAGGCACGTGCATACACATTTAAATAAAAGTAAATTCTAAGGAACACTAGATGTTCAGGAAGATTATGAAGAGGCTCTACTAATGAGTGATGATGAAGGCTTTTCCCTTCTGAGAATGTAGTGCTTCCAGTAAGACTGAAAAGTACAGTACATAAACAGGAGGGAGTAAGCAGGGGTTCTGTGCTTGCAGACAGTGGGACAGCATGTGGCAGAGCAGGGAAGAATCGTGCCTACGGGGATTTGTAAGTCGTGTGTGGAATCTGGATTTGTCCTACATATTATAAGATACCCATGAGGGATTTTCAAAAGCAAGGGAGTGAAATGACCCCAAACATGTCCCTTACTCCTGGTGCTGAGTTGTATACTGACTGGGGAGGATTGTTGAAGTCATGACTATGACAACACTGAATAGTACAGGCCCTAAAGCCACACTCCCTGAGCTTGGGTCCTCAGCACACTCATTTAGTGGTTGTGTGATGAATGAGAGACTTTAACCTTGTACCTCAGTTTACCTTCTGTAAAACAGGGATACTAACAAAACCTGACTTCAGGGATTAAATAAATCGCCACCTACTCTATTATAGTTATCTGTCTTAAAGATTTATATTATTTTTATTTGTATGTAAGTGTATGTATACACACAGGCACACACGCATACACATAACACTCATCTTAGTCAGTGTTCTGTTGCTGTGATGAGACACCATGACCAAAGCAACTCTTATAAAAGAAAGCATTTAACCAGGGGCTTGTTTACAGTTTCACAGGGTTAGGCCATTATCATCGTCTTGGGGAGCATGGAAGTACACAGGCAGACATGGTGCTGGAAAAGTAACTGAGAGTTATGCCCTGAGCTGCAGGCAGCATGGAGAGAGACTTAGCCTGGCTTGAGCTTTTGAAACTTCAAAATTTTCACCTAGTGGAACACTTCCTCCAACAAGGCCACACCTCCTAATCCCTCTCAAGTGACACCATTTCCTAATGACTAAGTATTCATGTACGTGAGCCTGTGAGGGCTGTTCTTGTTTATACCACCACAGCACCTGTGTGTGGGTGTCACCAGCTTCTGACTGTCTTGCTACCTGATGTAGATGCTGGGAACTGAACTGTAGTCTCTGGAAGAGCAGCAAGCACTCTTAACTACCAGGTTTGTGTATTTAAAAAAAAAAAAAAAAAAAACAGTGAACAACAAATACAGCCATTTTGTAGGGGAGAGAGTGAAGCCAAGGATGCTGTGCTTTGCTGCAGATTTTCTGTGCTTTGGAGAGAACCCAAGAATATTTATCACTATACAGGCAATGGCAGCTTTGTGCACTTCTTCCATGGGAACAGATTGTGCGGAGAACACATTTCCAGCATGGAAGGGTTTTAGTAAACAAGCTTCCATCAAAGAAAGAGACGTGGGAGACTTTTCTTCATGTGTTAAACGGCGTCCGTGGTGGTGCCTGTCTCTTCATGTAACACTGAGCATGAGGAGGGAGGAGGCTTAACTGTATGTTCCAGTATCCCGTTAAGTTGTAGGTTTCTAATGTTGTTCTTCAGTTGTTTCTTTAAGACACACAGCTCCTGCTACTGAGGTAATTTCAGGTGACAGACCAAATTCTATCCAAACCCCAAATGACTCCTGGTTTTACGATGTCTTTTTAAAAGCAACATCAATAACCGCCCCACCATGTGGTGCTGTTCATTAGGACATTCCTGCATTCATCCTCTGTGTGCTTTGGGTGGGTGTCTTTTAACCTCTTGATCTCACTTCTTTACCATTCAGCCCACCTCTGTCCAATACAACTTAATTTCATTTATGTATTCACTTCTCAAGTCAGTTTTTAAGTGTCCATTTACCTGTTTTTGATGGTAGAAATTGAACCTTAAGTCACCAGTATATAAGAAGCAGCAGTCAGTCAAAGTTAGCAAGAACCAAGTGCTTGCTCCTAGGGAAAAAGATACTGTTAGGTCCTGTGAGCCTGAGCCACAACATTTACTTCATTTGATCCATAACCTTCCAAAAGTGTGTTTCTGATGTAAGACACTTTCTTAAATAATTTGCTTACTTTTATTTCATGTGCATTTGTGTTTTTCCTATATGTATGTCTGTGTGAAGATGCTTGATCCCCTGGGACTGGAGTTACAGCTAGTTGTGAACTGCCATATGGATGCTGGGAATTGAACCTGGATCTCTTGAAGAACAGAGTGCTCTTATCCACTGAGCCATCTCTCCAGTCCCAACCCTTAATTTTATATGTTGTATCTATCTCATTGAACCCCTGTACACAGTGTTGTAACTCACATACCTCTATGAGGCACTGTCCAGCCCTCTTGGACTTAGAGCACCACAGGACAGCACTTGTGCACTGCCTTTGGGGCTGTTTAAACAGCAGAATTGTGGAAATATGGTACTAAATAGACAGCAGACATCTGTACTGAGTGAACGAGGGCACAGTGTTATCTTTGACCTCCGCTGAGAACCAGTGTGGTGGACAGTGCTTTGCACAGACATGTCCACAAGAGATCAGGACAGCACGTGACTGTTGGTTTTAGGGTTGCAGGTATACTTTAGTGTCTTAGTCAGTTTGCAAGTATGGAGTCCACACTCCATCCTTGGCTGTTGCTGAACAATTAACAGCAAACTACAAAATCAGCAACCTTGGGAGGGGAGAGAGAGAGAGGAAACTGCAGTCGAGATGTAATATATGAGAGAAGAATTAAAAAGAAAAGGTACCAAAAACAAACAAAAACCCAGTAACCTTAAAAGCCCAACTAGAAAGCATCAGTTTTCTGCTGGTTGTCATGGGTGTTCTTAGTGGGCTGGCTTCTCCATTACGAGCCAACTTCATGTGACTGCACGTAAGCATACAAGTGACCAAGAAGAACCAGAGATCACTGGAGAACGGGGCTGGTCAACAACTTTTCATCAGATGATCTAGAACACTGTTCTCAACCTGTGGGGTCAAGATCCCTCTGGGGTTGAATGACTTTTTCACAGGAGTCAAATATCAGATATCCTGCATATCAAATATTTACAGTAAGAATAATAACAAGCAAAATTACAGTTAGGAAGTAGCAGCGAAAATAATTTAGTTTTGGGGTCACCACAACTTGAGGAATGTACTAAAGGGTCACAGCATTAGGAAGGTTGAGAATCACTGGGCTAGAGCACAGTGCTCTTTCTCTTTGTATCTTTTGTGGTTCTGGCTGCAGCTGAACTTGACACAAACCCTAGTAACTTTTGCTGTCTTTTAGCTTATTAACATTTTTACTAATTGAGGAGACGTTCAAACCAAATTTTTGTGTATGGTTTTTTTGAACTTCTCCAGCTCATGTAGGCTTGGTATCAGATGACAGATCTTTGGTTGGAACCAGAGAAATTGTAAAGCAGCTGCCTAAGCAGGTTTCTTTCTAGGCCCTTGGGTTCACTGAGACGCTCTGCGCTCCTGTCAGTGTCTGGTGTTGCGGGTGGGGCTCTCGCCACCTTTGCTGTTTCTGCTGCACACTTTGTCCCCAAGAGGCAGTTCAGTCAACTTTGATTCTGCCTCATCTGCCTCATCCCCTGCTGTGTCCTCCTGTCACCGCCTCCTGTTTGTTTATTTACTTATTTTGTTGTTGTAGGAGAGAGCGGACTGCTTGTCGTCCTGGCTGCCTAGCTAGCTTACACCTGAAATAATCACACAGAAATTGTATTAATTAAATTACTGCTTGGCCCATTAGCCCTAGCCTCTTATTGGCTAACTCTCACATCTTGATTTAACCCATTTCTAATAAACTGTATGTCACCATGAGGTCGTGGCTTACCAGAAAAGATTCAACATGTCTGACCTGGCAGCTCCATGGCCGCTCTCCCTCTGCCCTTCTTACCAGTATTCCGTTCAGTCTACTCCACCTATCTAAGTTCTACCCTATCAAAAGGCCAAGGCAGTTTCTTTATTAAACCAATGAAAGCAACACATTTTGTTGTTGTTGGTGGTGGTGGTGTTTTGAGACTATTCAGTAAAGGTTTGATATTTGCTGTCACCAAGCCTGTTTCAAGACCTGGGAGTTTATGTAAGCAGAATACTATGTTAAGTCCAGGGCAGGGGAAAGAAACAAGCAAGACACTTGTATTTGCTTCATATTAGTTGTAGAAGGCAGGTATAGATAGATGGACTCCACCTGTTTGGAGCACTGCAGGAAGGTTTTTTGGAGGAAGTGGCATTTGTAAAACCAAGTGCTAATGTGGTTAGCTATAGAGCAAAGGACTTAAAAACAAAACCAAGAAAACCTAAGCAAGCAACCTAAAGGTTGCTGAGTGTTGATACTGGAGAGGTAAATTGTTATCCAGCAAGAACCTTACTTCATGTCAAGTGACTTGGGCTTTGAGTTGAAAGCAAAGGGGGAGGGTGGCCTTTGCTAACTTTAAGTAGGACTTGTATATGAACAAGAGTTCCCTTTGGCTCTAGTGTGGTAGGAATTTGTAAGTAGACACAGAAAGACTAGTTAGAGGGCTTTTGGCAATCCAGGTGGGGAAAGGGTGACTGAATTAAGAGAGTGCTGTGTGGGCAGAAGAAGTAGAGAGGTGCACTGCAGAGGAATGGAGGAGAAGGCCTGGGAAGGACCTGGAGGATGTGGAGGATGTGACTGTTGATGGAGAAGGCGAGGAGTGGCCAGCAGCAGTGCTCAGGCTCTTAGCTCGGGCAGCAAGAGAACAGTGCCTGAGGTTAACATGGCCACCACCACATGTTAGAAGGATGACTGAAAGGACACACCAGAAAGGGCTTATTCCTGGTCAAAGGGAAGAGCTGTTTGCTTAATATGGAAGTGAACAGGTAGGCTGTAAGCGTTCCAACTGCTGCATGTAGCCTGCCCAGCCTTCTGATGAGCTCAGAGCTCATATTACTCCTTGTCAAACAATACAAAGAAAAAATCACTCTGTTGTTTAAAAACAGCCTTGATTTACAAAAATAATTTTTACTCTTGAGATTTGATGAAGTTAATTCTTTCGAAAATATCACATGCATCTTTAATTGGCATTTGGGAGCAACATTACATCTTCATGAGGGGGCAGAGCCTAGAGAAGCTCTGCTGGTCCAGAGTCAGGCCATGTGGAGGGGCTATCCATCCATCCCTTTGAGCACTTCCTTGTCTGTCTGTTCCGTGCCAAATACAATTAGCACAAAGTGAAGGGGAAGGTGTTTGGCATAAAATGATTAAAGTGTAACTGGGCGGTGGTGGTGCACACCTCTAATCCCAGCACTTGGGAGACAGAGGCAGATGGATCTCTGTGAGTTCAAGGGCAGCTGGGTCTACAAGAGCTAGTTCCAGGACAGCTAGGGCTATTGCACAGAGAAACTCTGTCTTGAAAAAAAAAAAGAAAAGAAAGAAATTAAAATATAAAGCTAAAATATAAGCATTTTGAAGGGATTAAAGTAAAGGTTAAATGCCTTTAGCAAACCCCATGTGCTATAACATTAGCCCAGTTATGATGGGGTTAAGATGGCAGAGGTTGGTGCAGAGAAGGTCGAGTGTAAGTGTGAAGTAAGCTAGCACAGCCATTACAGAGAATAGTATGGAGACTTAAAGTAAAAGTTAGTCATAAGTGGGCTGGAGAGATGGCTCGGTGGTAGAGCATGACTGCACTTCCCAGAGGACCAGAGTTCGATTTCTAGCTTCCACTTCAGATTCAGAGGATCTGACGCCCTCTTCAGGCCTTCTTGGGCACCAGGCATATACATGTTACACAAATATACATACAGGCAAAACACCTATACACATAAGTTTTTTTAAGATACCTTAAAAAAAAAAAACAAAAAAACAAGGGGACTGGAGAGATGGCTCGGTGGTCAAGAGCACTAGCTGCTCTTCCAGAGGACCCGAGTTCAATTCCCAGCACCCACATGGCAGCTGACAACTGTTTGTAACCCCAGTTTCAGGGGATCTGACACCTTTACACCAGTGCACATAAAATAAAGTAAATTATTAAAAAAAACCAACAAACTAATAGCCCCACTTGCAGGTGTATGTCCAAAGGAAATAGTCTGTTGAAGAAATACACAGAGCTCTCATGTTTATTGAAGCATTCACAGCAGCCAAAACATGAAATCACTTGTGTGCTTCAGTAGCTACGTGAAGACAATGCACATATCCACCATGGGATACTCTCCAGCCATAAAAAGAGGAATTCTTGTCTTATGCAGTAGCATAGATGAAACTGGGGAACATGATGGGGGAAATCGGCTAGACACAAAGATCCCTCTGCTGTCAAACACAGAGAAGCTGACTACAGAAGTGGAAACTAGAGGCAATAGTGGTTAGCAGAGGCTGGGGAAAGAGAAAGAAGTTGAGAGGAGATGAGTTTATTGTTATAAAGACGCTCGAGACACTGTGCATGGTGGCGCATTCCAGTAATCTTAGCCTCAGGTGGTGGGCCAGCCTGGGCTATATAGCAAGTTCCAGATAAGCCTAAACTGCACAGTGAGATTGTGTCTTGAAAAAAGAGGCGTTGGTGGCATGAACCAGAGTACTTCCCAGCATGAGAAAGGGCATAGGTTAGTCCCCAGTACAGTAGTCAATACAAGAATGGAAAAGAAAGACAGAAAGAAGGTTTGCTGACTGCGTCATAGCATTGTCACTGTTCACAGTGCGCCCAGAACAGGCCTTTTGAGGCCCACAGTGGCAGGGGTGCTGAGTCTTACCTGGTTGTTGCAGGAGGAGGGTCCCTTTGTTCTGGCTGCCCGGCTAGCTTACACCCGAAATAACCACACAGAAATTGAATTAATTAAATCACTGCCTGGCCCATTATCTCTAGCCTCTTATTGGCTAACTCTCACATCTTGATTTAACCCATTTCTATTAATCTGTATATCACCACGGGGTTGTGGCTTACAGGGAAAGATTCAGCATGTCTGACCTTGCAGCTCCATGGCAGCTCTCTGACTCTTTCTTCCTCCCAGAATTCAGTTCTGTCTTCTCCACCTACCTAAGTTCTGCCCTATCAGGCCAAGCAGTTTCTTTATTGATTAACCAATGAAAGCAACACACAAACAGAAGGACCTCCTACACCACCTGGTGTGTATAACTGCGTCAAAACACGAGGCCGTCTCCATATGTGCAGCTTTGTGTCAATAAAAAGTAAGGTAGGTACGTAAAGCCAGCAAGTAGGGAAAGTAAATGACACTCAGGAACAACTGAGATTTTTTAAAAAACACCAAAAATAGGTGAAACTTGAGACAAGTTAAAAGGCTGAAATCTTAGTCAAGAGTTTTTTTTTTTTTACTTTTATTATGTATGTGCATGGGTGTACATGTACACAAGCACACCATGGCCCACACTCAGATGCCAGGGGACAATGCGGAACTTGGTTGTTCTTCCAGATGTGAGTTCAAGGATTGAACTCTGGTTGTCAGGCTTGGCAGCAAGCCCCCTTACCCACAGAGCCATCGTGTGCTCCCAAAGAGTTGTAAAAATAAAAATTTAGGACTAAAGGGAAAGTTATTCCTAAGAAGAAAAAAAGAAGAGTGAGGTGGATGTGTATTTGATGGTTTGAAGAGGCACTTGTATTTACACGAGTTGTATTAAGGTGGGTTTGGGGACACTCAAACAAGATGGTCAAGGAAAGAAATGTTATCTCAGAAGTTTGAGAAATGTACAGTGCTGTCCACTTTGGGGCTCTGGGATGAGCCATTAGGTTAGGCGAGTCTCTGAGAAGCAGTACAGTTGGGAAGTTTCTCTGCATCCGATGTTGCCCAGCTCCCCAAAGAACCCTCTTCTCAGGGCGCACCCGTCATCAGTCCCCAGTGACAGTTTTCTCAGAACTGTTTAGACTGCTGTTTCAGAGGAAATAAAATGGTTTCAAATCTTTAAAGTCACCGAGAAACATAAAAGTTTTTAAAAAGCAGAAAACAGAAATTGTTCGGGGTTGTGACTGTCATCCGTAGGGACTAGTGTCCTGGTGATAGCCAGATGTGCTGACCAGCTGTGCATCTGCAGACGGGGGAATGCAGAACCAGGAAGCAGGGAAGATTCCCAGCACAGTTATGTCTGTCCAGCCATCCAGCACTTGCTAGAAAATGGGGCAAAACTTGATACTGTTTTTTTTTTCTCCTCTGTTTTTTTCATTGTCTAAATAATATTAAACATTTTAAATTGGCCATCTCCAGTCACCCCACTCTGCTCACTGGCGTCTTGTTGTTTTGTTTGGAGCTTTGGTTTGGTTTTTGATTGGGGGGGGGGTGTCTTTTTCTCCATGTGCATATGTTTTTATATAGTTGTTAAAGACATTCATACAGTTTTGTTTTGTGAGAACTTTTTCTGGGGAAGGGATTTCTCAGGGTTGGAATTTTACCCACATGGGAGTTACTTCTTATTCTACTTCTCGTGGGTAATTTACTCTGTTTTGTTAGTCATGAGAAGCTTGATCTTTCAGTCTTAGCTGGCATGGTGCCTCTGTGGAAAAAAGTAACTCTGCCATGTCATGAGACAAGCTATTTGGCGATGGATTTTCTGTAAGTTTGCCTAAATCATAAAAGCAGCACCCCTCCTAGGAAGTGAGCAGAGTTCCACACAAAGACCCAGTGACTATGTCTTTGGAAAGGAAACTAGGTTTTCTGGCACTTCTAAAACCCTTTATTCAGCCGCACACCACATGGAGTAATTATATGGACATTGGTTTGGATATTTTAAGAGTTCAGAATTCTAATACTTTGGGTATTGGTTAGTTTTGGTAGTGCAAATTGAACACAGGACCTTGTGCTGTACCACCAAACATACTCCCAGCTTCTGCTAATTATTTTTTAAAAATTGAGTTTGACTTTGAGTTATATGGCTACGCATCTTTATATGTTGTGAGTGTGAGTGCAGTTGCCCAGTGAGTCCAAAAAAGAATGCCATACCAGGAGTTACAGGTAGTTGTCAGAAGAGGGTGATGGAGAGCCCTCCGAGAGAACAGGATGCACTCTTTATCTCTCCAATGCTCTGCTAATTATTTATTTGTTTTTGAGACAGTCAGAATTAGGCATCACATGTATTCTTACCCTCCTGATGAGGGACTTTATAGTCAATTTCTTTGTGTTTGTGACCAGTTACTTGACAGACATCCCAGACAGGAAGGGGCTTGTCAGCTCATGGTTTCAGCAGTGCCAGGCATGGGGACAAGGAGGTGGTGGAGAACAGAGGTTCACATTCTGCAGCCAGTAGAGACAGAGGACCTTTCCTAGTGACCGTCTTCTTCCAGGGAGACCTTGTCTCCTGTAGTTTCCAGAACCTCCTAAAATATGGCCACCAACAGGGTCCAGGCTTTTGACACATGAGTCAGTAGGGTGTTTCATATTCAGTCCATATGAAGTCATATTTAGGGTTAAAAACTCGACCTAAAAACAGCAAGTGGATCAGAAAACTCAGCTGCCTGTACATACTGTTTGGTCACCAAAATAATGATGTATGGGATCTTTATAAACGAGGAGACTGAGGCATGCCAGTGATTGGTTTGTTTAGAGACCCTAACAGTAGGTGTGCACCAGAGACATCAGTTCACACCTCAGTAACTTAACTAAGTCACTGATGGAGTAAATCTGTGTGTTGCTTTGCTCTTATACAAAGTGGCTGTAAATGATGAAGTAGCTTGATGAAAACACACATGTGCAGTATCTTCCCTTCCTGCGGCCTTGTGTCGTGGAGTAGTTCCTGGAGCCAAGGCCGTGTTAAGCCTGAGAATGGACTGCTGTCGGTTAACTCGTTTTGCTTAGTGCTGCTCACCCCTGGAGTGTAAGGAAAGGGAAATAGCATCTTCCTACAGCTCAGGGTTTAGCTGCTGACACCAGGATGTTTTTCTTGGCTTGTCCCATTCATGTCATTTTCTTAGCATGTCTGTCTCATAAATTACTCAAGGATTTTCCTGAAAACTTGCCAGATTAAGTCACCATTAGCAGCAATCAGAAAGTTGGTGCTTTGTGGAAACAGAACTTCTAGTTACATTTTAGGACAGCTTTAGACCGAGAAACGAACAGACTGGTTTTTATGAATCTCAGAAATTTATACATGAGTTTGGTTAGTATTGCCTGCTCCACACTGGCTGAAGTAGTGGGAATTCTCCTGGAGTGTTAGATATGTGATCATTTAAGTGGGGGAACAAACACTTCTTTGATTCACACGTTAAAATTACAGGGTTTTAGAATGAATGCTTCCTTCTTTGTTCCCTTCTTCCATCCTTCAAGACAGCATCTCACAATGCAGAATCCAGGCTGGCTTCTCAGCTTGGAATCCTTGTGGGTGCTGGGCTACAGACATAGGTCAACATGCCCAACTTGGAATGCTTATTTTTTACTCTTGAAAGTTTTAGAGAAAGACAGTTTAGAACCAGAAGAAAAAGTATTAGGTGGTGTCAACTGTCCATGTCAGCGGCAGCTAAATTAACAGATTATTCTTTGACATTGTGTTTACCTCTGTGCTAAATTCTAAGATGCAATGGTTTCTTATTAGACTTTCTGTTCAAAGTTTTCATTTTTAGTAAAAAACTGGAAAGTTTACGAAGCAAAGACATAGTTTATACTTCTGTCATGACCTGAATCTGCTGTGTGGGGTTGGGAACGAGTCTATTACTGTGTTCCACTTCACAGCTCAGGGTGATTTCTAACCTGGGGGCCTTGGGGAAAACTGTCTCAGAGTCACCTCTGGGGACTGAGAGATGGCTCAGCTGTTCAGAGCCCTTGTGCCTGTTAACTCCAGGATCCAGTGCCCTCTTCTGGCGTCAGTGAGTATGCTTACATAGACATATACACGAGGTTTGTGTCAGCTCTGTAGAGTCAATGAGTAAAGTGTACTGCCCACAAAAATGTCTTGTTTTGAGAAAGAAAAATGTAAGTGGCTTTAAATATGGGCCACCCTGTAGTGAGAAAATAGCAGTATTCACAGCCTACTCCCAGGGTCTTTGTAGCCATTGCATTGTTCAGACCAAAGTTACAGTCTTCATCTATCAAGCGTGTTAGGGCTTTGCTCTGAAAGTTTACTTTATTCTCACTTACAGTGTTAGGGATCCCCTGGTGGAAAAAAAAAGATGAGCCTGCTTCCGCAAGTTGTCCTCTGACCTCCATGTGTAACACAGAGAAAGAGAGAACATGTGTTGTAAGAGAGGAGAAAAATTATTTTTATCTCTTTTTTTAAAATAAAGATTTATTATTTATTTTTATATGTGTCTTGGTGCTGCAAAAAGTCAAAAAGCTATCAAGTCCCCTGCAGCTGGAGTTGCAGGAGCTTGGTGAGCGGACTGCATACCTGAGTTCTGGAAACTGGATGCTGGTCCTCTGCAAGAGCAGAAAGTGCTAGCTAGTAACCGTTGAGCCATCTTTCTAACTCCCACTTCTTCCTTCTCTATCAGATGCTTTGTATTTAGTATATGCTTACAAAACAAAATCAATTCAGTAGCTGAGAGTGTATCTTTAAACGTAATTTCAACTTTTAAGTTCTTTGAGCAGTACAGTACTTGATGTCTTCTTGTGTTAATTGGGGTGCTGTAACATTTAAAGAAATTTTATGAGGCAGAGTCTTAACAGCATAGCCCAGGCTGCTGTATTGATCCTGATCCTGTTGCCTCTGTCTCCAGGTGGGTGTTGCAGGAGTGAGACCCAGCCTAACATTGGCATTTATCAGGAAACATAACTGTTTCACAAAACTTCATTATCAGAATGTCCTTTTGAAGTTCTTCTGGCATAGACGTCTTAAGAGGTTACTTAGATGTAGACTTAATTCTCAATTCCTGTTTTAAAAATATTATTCCAGTTGCAGGAACTTAAATTTGTGCACTGCCTTATTCACATAACACTGGGTGACATACTTCAGTCTCTGCTTTGTAGCACATACTGTCCAGGTAAAGGAACACTGGATGTGCAGGTAGTATCCCTGTTGCTCATCCTAATGTCTCTAACCTGTAATAGTTAAAATGTAGCCAACTGTGACACAAAATTTGGTGTGCATTTTAGTAACATTTTATAGTTTCCCTTGGTTACAGTGGAGTAATGCTCGTGGGGATGAATTGGGAAGATCTGAGACAGTATGAAGAAAATGCTATTATTTGAAACTGTTGCTTAGAACTAAGTTATTGGGTCTGTTTCTTGCTGTCTTTCTGTTTTAAACTTGTACACTTGAATATGACAAAACACATTTAGAGGTCTAGTATTTCATGATCTTGGGGTGAGCAAAGTTGTAAGCTTAGACTTAAAAGATGATGCCTTATGAGGGTCCAAACCCATTTGACCCCATTCGGAAAGAGAGAGACAGACAGACAGAAGGAGAAGTGCTTGGTACCACATGGTTTGTTCATTCATAGTTGATCCTGAGTTTTCTCCACACTTTTCTTGGCTTATATTTTTAAGTAAATCATGTTCTTGAAAATGTCTTAGAGAATGTCAGCAAGGTGGGAGTATGCAAGGTCTTGTTGCCATTTATTTTCCCCTAATGGTTTTGCTGACCATGGCTCAGAAGCAGTACTGGCTGGAAGCAGAAGCCCTGTGCACGTGCTTCCTTTGGGGAGTTCTGCCCCTGCTGCCTCTGTAGTGTTGTCTCCTTCAAAGGAGGGTGGTGGTGAGTGAGACTTGTCCTGTTCTTTTCGCCTTCTGAAAGAGCTCTGTCAGTCCAGAGTTTGAGCTCAGATTGGTACAAGCCCAGAAACTCCTTGATTGACAGTTGCCCAGGTCTTGGGAAGCATTTTCCAGCTTAGCCAAATTCAGACTTTTCTCTAGAATTTGTGTGTCCAAACACTGATTAGAGATCCCCTGTAGCAACTGAAATAGGGACATATGTCTCTGTCGATTTTAGGAAGATCTAGAATTAAGCTACCTGGAATTAAAGTTGTTTCTAATTTTTATTTTTGAAGGGAGTTGTTGTCCATCTTTAAAATGTTACTGATGTTAAGAATAGGTCCAACATTGAGAGCATCCAAATAACAAAGGGTCAACATGCTGCTTTTACCTTTTTAGAAATTGATGCTTTGAAATGCATGGAATGAGGCCTAACTACAGTGTTCTTTGTTTTATTTTAGTTAACACTTCTGAGTTAGTGAAACTTTAAAAAAAAAAGTTTTATTTTTGCTCATTTCTGAAAGCAACAGTTTTATTGGAAAATAGCTTTAGAACAGTGTTCTCGTGGAAATATTAGGTTTTTGCTATCATAGTAACAACATAGGATACTTCTGTGGATGTCTTTTATAACCAACACTATGTTTTAATGGCTCCCATTGTTTTTTAGCTGAGGAAATGAGGAAATTCTTAAATTGCTGGCCCTTTGCCACCTCTCCTAAACACGCAGCACTCTAGCATGCGGGCCTTCAGCTAAGAGCCTTGGAAGGGTTCTTGTTTGCCCACAGGCCTCTAGCAGGAGCAAGGGAAGCAGTGTTGTGGGAGCCTCAGCACTGCTGACTGCTCTGGCTCTGGTGGGACTGTCAGCTGCATGAGTACAGACCCTTCATCCTTGAGCGGAAAGCTCTGTAACGAAATGATGCAAGGTGGAGTATCCTAATTTAGGTATTGTTCACTTTCCCAGCTCATTTGGATGCTTTTAACTGCCTGCAACCGTGTAGTCTTCAGCCACCAGGATAAACAAAAGTAGTGTGAAACCTCTTATTGTTTTGTATCATCTTATATTGCAGACCTGGTTTGGCTGGCTCACTTGTTTTTTCCCATTGTTGATAAAATTAAGGAGAAGAGGGACACTACTATTTATTCATAAATTGTTGTCAACACTATCATCACTGGAATTTTAGGAAAATTTGTTAATAGTCTTCAAGGGCAGCAGGAGTTGTGGGATCTCAAAGAAATAACTTCTCGTCACACTTTCACACATTGGTGCAGTCGGAGGAAGTGTCCAGGATTCAAGAAAACACCCGAGGATTTATATATACATATAAGTTCTGACATGGATCTGTTTATTGGTATCTTACCTAAGCTACAGTACTTGAAGGAACGAGTAAGATTTAAAAGGTCTGAGTAGCAACTTCAATCCTTCCTTATTTAGAAAACAACTTGGGGGGGGGGGTTCGTTCTAGACAGAATTTCTCTGTATAGTCCTGGCTGTATTGAAACCCACTTTGTAGACCAGACTGGCCTCAAACTCAGAAATTTGCCTGCTCTGCCTTCCCAGTGCCAGGATTAAAGGCGTGCGCGACCACTGCTGGACTTAGAAAACGACTTTTTGATGACTTTTAAAAAGCTACATAGCAAACAGAGGAGAGATGCCTCCCCTTATGTCTTGCCCCTCGCTGCCTGTGGTAGATGGGAGAGCTGGCCCTTGGGTCATGAGAGTGGAGAAGCTAGGCCTGCCCCTCACCAGCTGAAGCACTCAGGAGAGCAGGCCCTGCACCTCGCCTGGACAGCACAGTAGAGCAGATCCCGTTGACAGGGGTGGGGAGAAAGGCACAGGTGAGCTGGCCCTGAGGATGTGAGAGCAGGAGAACCAGTCCTGCCCCTTGCTGCTTACTGCATAGGCTGAGCTAGTCAAGGAGGTGCTGGAGAGCTCGCCCAGGTGATGTAAATGATGTAAATGAGGGAGAGAATAGAATTCCTGTAAACACGAAACTAAATTCTTGTAAAGCACAACTGGTGAGAAAATTGACTTCTTAGTTCCATGATCGACTCTAGCATGTCTGTGAGATTTGGTCCGAGCCATTTCTCCTGTGCTCATACCAGGGCTGATGGGATCTCTCTCCTCTGTTCTTGAAAGTAAAATCTTCCTAGGAGAACTTAAGCCTGAAGTGTGGTGTCCTTGGGGTGGCCTGTGCACAGAGCCGCCCTCCGCCCCACCCCATAGAGGCTGTTCATTAGGACATAACACTAGTATCATGATTAAGTATTCATGTGTTGCTCAGTTTTGATGCTAATCTCTGTGAATGTATGTGTGTGCACATTCACACATGTGCATTTTTTTCTCTACAGCACCAATGTGGTTATGAATTATTCAGAGATTGAGTCTAAAGTTCGAGAAGCAACAAATGATGATCCTTGGGGACCTTCTGGGCAGCTCATGGGAGAGATTGCCAAGTAAGTAGTGATTTGACTCAACAGTGCAGCAAGAATCAAAGTATCTTTACACAGAAAGTGAAGTTTGCTTTCAGTTTTAAACTGTTGAACTACAATCATACATTCTGCATAATCCATTTTGATCATGGTGTGGAGAGTTTTATTTAGATTCCATTCCCATTAAAAATTAGCTTTTAAAAATGTGTCAGTCAAGTTTAGAGGCTCACTAGAATTTTCATGCAAATTTTGAAGAATACATATAAATGATTTAAAGTAAAAGTCAATAAAGTTTTTCTTTCTTGGTGATAATGTGGGGCACCGAGGCCGTGAATGAAAAGCTTGCAGCATGGCACAGTGCTTTCTGGCCTTATAGATGTTCTGGGCGCGGCACAAAATAAGAGGAGCCGTATTTTAGGAGGAGTGTCATTGAAATTTGATTTAGGCTTATTTTTTAAACTGTTTGGGTAGTTTAAATGACCTAGAGCAAGCCTGCCACCTACTGTCAAAATTAACCTACTACAGATGCTTAAGGAAAACTCCTTTCTTGCAGGGCTACTTTTATGTACGAACAGTTCCCAGAACTTATGAACATGCTTTGGTCCCGAATGCTGAAAGACAACAAAAAGAATTGGAGAAGAGTTTATAAGGTATGGTGGGGGCCACAGAGTGAGTGTTGACAGCGTAGGACCGGCTGCTGTCCACTAAGTCCAGACTTGCCGCAGACACACGAGAGTGGCTGTCTGCTTTGTTTCCGTCATGAGCAGCTCTTCATACTACAGAGGGTTTGCACACTTGTGTTCTTTTAAATACTGAAGATTTTTATTATCTCTTCATTTTTTTCCCTACTAAATTATTTGGATATTTCTGAGAACTGAATCTGTAGTCATATGCATGTTTACTATGTGAGCATTTGAGATTAAAAACCAGTCTCATGTTTGTCACTTCTATGTAAACTTTGTTTAATTTATAACTGTATTGTAATAGTACTCAGTACAGCAAAGGACACTAATTGGTACTGTGAAATGTGTAGGCTTGCTGACACTTCATTGTGCAAGCACTTTCTGTCAGATTCATTTCATTTCACTTTGATTTCTGTATTTCTAAAACAAGGTGATGGGCTTTCTCTTTCATCATGTTTTCCTGCTCCTCAAATTATTTCCAGTGCATGCTGTGTGCCAAATAGGATTTATGTTAACATGCTGCATGCCAAAAGCAGTGCTCCCATTTGAAATTTCAGATATTTTGGCTCACTGTTTCAGCTGGAGGTTTTTGTTGTGGATGTGAGTGCTGTACATGAGTGTATTTGAATGTGTGTGGAGGCCAGAGCTTTCTGATTCAGCTAGTGCAGCCAGCTTGCCATGGGACCCTGTTTCCTGAACACTAGGATTACAGGTGGCAGCCAGGCCTGCTCCGCTATTTACGTGGGTGATAGGGAGCCAGACTTCTGTTTCCATGTTGGCATGGGTCTGTATCTTGAAACTTCTCCAGCTACCACTCACATTCTATGAATTTTTTGGAGGGGTCCGGAGACAACAAAGTCTCTCAGTGTAATCCTGGTTGATCTTGAACTCATAGAGATCTGGCTGCTTCTATCTCCCAAGTACTAGAATTAAAGGTGTGTGCCGTCACATCCAACAAATTCTGTTTTTTATGGTATTTTTTTCTAACTGGACTTCTATAAATTATATAAATTTCTCTAAAATGAGGGCTTTTAAATATTGTTGGACTACTTTTTCAAAAAACTATGGAATCTGAGTATGGTGACACAGGGTTTTAACCTCAGCACTTAGGAGGCTGAGGTAGGAGGATTACTGTGAGCTAGAGGCCATCCAGGACTGCATGGGAAGACCCTGTCTCAAAACCAACCCCCAAAACTGAGTAGTAAAATGTAAGTTTGTACTCTTGGTTTTACCATCCTGCAGAGACCCTCAGACATCGAATGCTTGTGAAATGAAGGTTCACGTGAGAAAGAGAAGAGTGTTCCTACTGTGTTCACAAGACTGCAAGAGCCAGTCTGCCTAGTTCAGCATGAGAAGCCACACCCCTTAGCATCCTTGAAGTTGACATTTCAGCAAAGTGTTCTCAAACTCTCCATTTTTCTTTTGTGGGCTTTTTGTTTTTGAAACCTCATTAGCATCAGAATGAGATTTTATCTGAGGACAATGGTGCAGGGTCCTGTAGAGACAGAAGGATCTCCCCAAGTTCCTGGTATTTGACCTCTGTAATGCCCACAGTGAAAGCCGGGCCGATCCCCAGAATCCCCAGGTTCAGTTAAATCATACACTTAGTGTTGAATGTCAGAATTACTCCTTGTTTTTTTTTTTTATCTTGATTTAAAGTGGCCATTGACCAGGTGGTTTGTAATTATTAACTAGATATCAGAGGAACTTCAGGTTGAAGTTCAAACTATTTTGGTCTAACAGAAATGGAAGGGCACACTTCTTACCACTAACATGAAGTTTTTCCATCTAGTAATATTGGGGTTTTGTATTTGTGTGTAGCTGTGTACCAGAGCTCTTCTAGAGCTTATTCCATTAAGTCATTTGGTGCTTTTTATTTCCACAGTCGTTGCTGCTCCTCGCTTACCTCATAAGAAATGGATCGGAGCGAGTTGTTACAAGCGCCAGAGAGCACATTTATGATTTGCGATCCCTGGAAAATTACCACTTTGTAGGTGAGCAATAGAAAACCCTCATAAGCAAATTAAAACAGTAGTTTGAGTTGTCAGTCATCTGAACCAGCTTGGAAGCTTCTCTGCTCTAATTAGCATGTGACTCTTGCTGGTTGTGTGACGAGTGCAGAATCCAAGGCGTGGGGCCCTAGAGTATTAATTAGTGAAGACAGGAGCTTGCAGAAAGGACTGGCTAATAACAACAGAACCAACACAACATGAGTGTTGGGGTTTATATTAAAATATGCACTGGAGACTGGTCCCCTGTGGTGTCCGTAAAGGAATAGCTTTAATCATGTGGGAAGAGAAGGTTAGAGCTCCAAAACACACACATCTGTTTGAAGCTGTCCCCTCCCACCAGATAGTATTTACTGGCCTCGACAGCGGGGCCAGAGCATGTTCTGAATGTGAAAGCAGCAGGGGGCGGCTAGCGTTTGGTTTTGTAGGCTGCTGTACTTGTAATGACTGTAAAATGTCAGGGTTTAGCTACACTAAGTCCTAGTTAGTGTTCCCAAACTTGGGGAAATCAAGATACTTGGTACTTTTGGACCATCACAATGTTAAAAGTGAGTAGTTCCTTTTTTACTCGTTAAAATATGATAGAAAACACCTTCAGCTATATGCACTCCACATGCCACATTTGTAATTCTTTCAGTAGATCATAGGTTGATCTTGTGTAGTTGTGATCTAGGTCATCAAGTCAAATTAGAATTTAATGCCGTAATCTGCCTCCTTAAAAAATTTGAAGTTTTTTTTAGCTGTTTTCATTTCAATTCTGTTCTGAATCGGTTGGTACACACTAAGAGAATTCTTACAGTTTGCTTTCTCCTTTACTGTCCTCAAGATGAACACGGCAAGGATCAAGGTATAAACATTCGACAGAAAGTAAAGGAACTAGTTGAATTTGCACAGGATGATGACAGGCTTCGAGAAGAGCGAAAGAAAGCAAAGAAGAACAAAGACAAGTATGTCGGGGTCTCCTCAGACAGTGTTGGCGGATTCAGATACAGTGAGTATCAGGGCTAGGCCATGGCCACCTAGGCCTCCACTTACTTAGCCTTGGGTGTATTTTAAGTCATTGAAATACAAAACAAAACAAAATTTAAAAAACCACTTTTTTTTTCCAGGAATACACAGAATTCTAAAATATATGTAATATTTTGACTCCTGTTCGCCTAGATCTTTGGAATCTTTCTATTTTTATTGTGAATCCAAAAAAAAATATAGGGTTAAAAAAATAGGGTTTTGCTGATTGTGGCTAGTTAGATAAGTACAAACATTTTGAGTTAATCAGAGAACAAAGAGGCGCACACCCTCCTCTTAGGATTAGCATTTTACAGAAGGGAAGCTCCTCTAACAGTTTCCAGCAAGCCAGTTTAATCATGAGATTGGTCTTTCTAGTTCAAAAACTATTTAGCTGTGGTTCCAAACATGTTTGTTTCTGTAAGTCCATGAAACCTCAGTTCCCTTCCCTTACTTACAGAATGTATGACCCAGGAAAAGATGGCTGACTATATTGCCAGCTCTTGTGTGTCTGCTGTTGCTTTCTTTGTTGTTCATAATACAGTGAAGAGCAATTGGAATCCAGGTGTGGTAGTTCACACCGGCAATCCTAGCACTTGGGAGGCTAAAGCAGGACAGTAAGTTTGAGGCCAGTCCTGGCCACACAGAAGACCCAGTTTTTGTGTCCGTCCTCCTCTCCCTCACAGAAGACAGCTTGAACGTTTGTTTCTAATGTTCATTCTTAGTGTGAAAATAGTACACTGAGTGCTTGAAACACACACAGGTTCTTTTGGATAGCATGTCTCTTGGGCCTGTCCTATCTTCTATGCACTGTGACAGTGCCTGGCCAGTGTGTACACATGCAGGCCAGTGCTGTATGTAGTCTTAGCATTCACTCAGTGAGGCTCTCCAGCTCCTGCGCCTGTTTCTGACTTTGCTTACAGTTGGATTCTGTTGAGGTTGTAGATATGAGTAAAAGGAAATTTCTTATTGCTGGCGTGGTGGACACTAGATGCAGGCAGATCTCTGTGAGCCTGGTTGACATATGGTGTTCCAAGCCAGCCAGGGATATATAGTGAATCTTGTCTCAAAAAAATAAAATTTATCATTTTGTGATTTCCTGGAAAATATCTTCACTCTTCTGTTCCTTTGCTTAGCTGCTTCCAGAGGAAAAATGCTGCCTTTAGTTAGTATTGAAAGTTGTTTCTAACAGCAGAAAACCAGTCTTTTTTATCTCATACATCACATAAAAAGCCAGGCCTTCAGCCGGGAGGTGGTGGCGCACGCCTTTAATCCCAGCACTTGAGAGGCAGAGGCAGGTGAATCTTTGTGAGATCGAGGCCAGCCTGGTCTACAAGAGCTAGTTCCAAGACAAGCTCCAAAGCTACAGAGAAACCTTTTCTTGAAAAACCAAAAAAAAAAAAAAAAAGAAAGAAAAAAAGACGCCCAGGCCTTGAATTGATGAATGTATATCTCTTCTAGTAAGCACTTAAGTCTTGGACTGGCTTCTCTGAGAGCGTGAAAAGTCTTTGGGTTTGTCCAAGTAATCTTTTTGTTCTTGACTTCCTGCATCACTAAATTGCTGCTGGCAACTTTCCTTCCTTGTGTGTGCATCCCATTTTGTTACCAGTATGTAATTGCAGCTGATGAGTTCAGAAAGTTGAGTGAGTTTGTAGACAAGGTCATAGTGGGCTGGTTCAACTTCTGTGTTACAGTGGAATGGATTAGCCTTTGTTTGCAGTAACAGTCTTTGGTTTTTATTAATGGTTTTTGGATTTCTCAACAGCTTTAGCTGTTTTGTGTGGTTTCACTTCATCATCCATTCATTCATTTATTCATTCTGCAGCATTTGGGTTTGAACCCTGGACTTCATGAGACCTGGACCTTCTCTCAGACCTGTGTTCCCAGCTCCTACTACACATATTTTAAAATCTTTAAACCCGTACTGTAAAATTTAATCTTGAGGTTCTCGCAGGCAGTTCAGCAGATTATGTTTAAGAACTTTCCCAAAGGACGCCTACGCCATCCTGCCCTGTAACAAGGGCTCCGCGTAGAAGTCCCTTTTGCTGTCCTTTGAGTGTTTTGTTCTCGTCGTTCCCCACCCTGCCTCTGTTCATATCACTTCCCTTTCTTCAAACTCATGTGATCTCTCTAGATCCCAGGTTTGCTTTTTAAGTTAAATTTGGAGATGGAAATGGGCGGTTTCTGTTTGTGTCCATAATCCCCACCTCCTCACTGAGCTCCAGACCAGCACCAGTGCAGATCATGGTACTTGGCGCTCCATCACTGATCTTGCCCTCCAGAGTCCCCAGGTGTTTCCAACCACTCTGGCAGATCCTCACAGCTCAGAGCTGCTTGGACACACTTGGAGTTCTAAAGTGCAAGGTTTGGAAAGTTAGAATTCTTTTTATGAAAATTACAGATTTCTTTTCCAGGCCTTAAAATCCATTCAGTTACGGTGTTTCTAGTTTGGTACCAAAGAATGGGATTCTTTCAGCTAATTGGGTCGCAGAAGTGAGACTTGAGTTTCATTAGGGAAACGGTGTTTTTAGTAGGTTGGTTGGTTGCTCAGTCAGGTAAGACAGCCTATCTGTCTGTCCATTCTTCCTCTTTCATCTGTTTCTAAGAAGGTATCTCACTGTGTTGTATTTCACTACATAGCCTTAAAGTTTTGATCTCCAATGCTCGTTCAACTTGAGTCAGGAGCAGTCTAGAGTCGAGCTTCCATGTCTTGAGTCTGGAGCAGTCTAGAGTCCAGCCTCCATGTCTTTAGTTTGCTTTGCATGCATGTGCTCACTCTTCCGGCCTTGCTCTCTTCTCCTTCTCCCTTCGAGTCTCTGCCCCACTCCGCACTCCCCCGCCTTTCTTTGTTGTTCAATTGTTGGAAGTGTGACCTGTTATGCTGTCCTGGAACTGGCACTCTGCATCTGTCTCCTGAATATCGGGACTCTGGGTGTGTGCACAGCACCTAGCTTTACTTTCTGTTCTTGTAAGATATTGTTGCTGTCTCAGATTTTCTCTAAAACTGAAGCACCGTTGAGACAAAAATAAAATAGAATTCATTAAATGACTTTTGAAAACTGGAAGATTTCCCTGTCTTATGTTTGAGGAGTGTCTTTCGTGTTTCCACTCCTTCTCCACAGCAGGGCTCAGGGCTTCACAGCTGCTCCTACCCATCAGGGCTGTGGCGTTCTCACGAAGAAACACTTGAATCTGCACTCCTGACACAATGATCGGCATGTGCTGCCCTGCGGTACAAAGCTTGTGTGGCACTGTGCAAGATTCCTGTTTTCTCTTAAAAACAATGTTTTATGAGAAAGTCTTTAGAAGGAAGGACTGTGGGACCTTCCAAATTTAATATCCTTAGTTGTTTCTTTCTTCATTGTTTACACAGATGAAAGATATGATCCTGAACCCAAGTCCAAATGGGATGAAGAGTGGGATAAAAACAAGAGCGCTTTTCCATTCAGTGATAAGTTAGGTGAGCTGAGCGATAAGATCGGAAGCACTATCGATGACACCATCAGCAAGTTCCGGAGGAAAGACCGGGAGGACTCTCCGGAACGCTGCAGGTGTGCCGCCTTCCCTTCCCCGCACTCACTGGAGGGCTGCGGGCTTATGCAGCTGTTTGCTTTGCTTTTGTCTGATTTTGAGGTGTTGATATTATCTCAAGTTCAGCTTTTGGTTTTTAACCGACTTTGTTAGATGAGTCTTTTCTTTCTCTCTCTCTCTCTCTCTCTCTCTCTCTCCCCCATCCTCCCAACAGGGTTTCTCTTTGTAGCTTTGGTGGCTGTCCTAGAACTTGCTTTGTAGGCTAGGCTGGCCTCAAACTCAGAGCGATCCGCCTGTCTCTGCCTCCCAAGTGCTGGAATTACAGGCATAAGCCACCACCGCCCCGCTTAAAGGACACTTGAAACTTGGTTATAAAGTACAGAAGGCGGCTACATACCCCCTCCTTCCCGAAGTTTCAAGATAATTGTGTTAATTTGATATATTTGTTAACTGAGAAACCAGTATGGATGTGCAGTGTGGCGAATATGCAAGTTTCTCCAGTCACATCTCACAGAGGAATGTCAACTCCTGAAAATGCCCCGTGCCAAACAATGGGAACCATTCACTATGCTGCTAGGCAATCCCACACAAAAACCCCGTCTCGTTGGACACTAGGTCAGATAGAAGTGCTATTAGTGTTCACACTTCTTCCATACTGTCTACACCTGTCTGTTTCTATAGTGATCTGGTCCTGTCTTCTGCATTTTTCTTCAGGCATCTTAGTCTTGCCCTGAAGTTTTTTATCCATGATAAATTTTTATTCATAATTTTATATTTGGACATCATATGGTTCCATGACCTAAAATAATGTTGGAGAAATAACACTCACTAACTAAGTTTTAGAGAAAGTTAAGGGCTGAAATTTTAACTACCTGAGATACTGCATTACCATCCCATGCCCACATGACCAGAAGAATCCTGTGCAGTTGACTCCTAGAGTTGTAGTACAGGCCTGTATTTATAAACATTATTTTTCTGATGTAGGTGATTGAACTTATATCAAACAATAGAAGTAAAGCCTGAAGCCCATCAGACTGTGTGGGCCTCTGTAAAATGAGGGTTTTTGTTTTTTGTTTTTGTCGTTGTTCATTTGTTATTTGCTTTTTTTTTTAAAAAAACTAAATACCATCTTTTTCCTACCCATAAATTCATAGTAGTTTGGTTTTAGGGTGTCATGGAAATGAAGTTCAAATAAAACCATAATGTGATTTTGAAATAGGTTGTTAAAGACTCTAAAAATGAGTACTTTAGTGTATTTTCAGTGTCATCCAGAGTCATTAAATCTCTAGAATGCCCTTTTCAGAACTTGTAGGTGAAATGGATTTGCTGCGGGTCTCTGGCAGCTTGCTGCCTTAAGCAGCCAGTCCCAAGCAGGCAGCGAGCTCAGGGAGGCTTGCTGTGGAAAGCAGCCAGTCCCAGGCAGGGACTGTGCACTAGACCATGCAGCAGGAAGGTAGCTGGTCCCCAGCAAGCTTTGTGGGCAGCTGGCTGGTCCCCAGGTCCCAGGATGGTGCAAGTCCCCGGCAGTGGGCAGTCCTAGTCAGGGACAGCTCACGAGACCACGCGGCTGGTCTCCAGGTCTCCATGTGGCAGTGGGGGGCGGGCAAGAGAGAGACGGATAGGCACACTATACAGAGTGGAGTTGGACATTTATTTTAGGGGTTATGGAAGGGAAGGGAGAAGGGCAGAAACGGGGAGGGAGAGAGAGACAGAAGCGGGGAAGGGGAGAAGTGGGGAGAAAGGCAGAAGCTGCCTCTCCGAAAGGAAGACTAAAAAGAGAGAGCGCTCAGGCCTAAAGCTGAAGATCACCCTGCCTCAGTAGATGGGGGAGGAAGTGGGTGTGGCTTGTCTCTTAAAGAAACAGAACAATCATTACAGTAGGAACATGGTCTTTGAAGGGACAGAGTTTATGTCAGCAGTAGGAGCATATCTGCTTTCTCCCGGAGATCTGTGTGTTTGAATTCTAGACTGAACTTTGAGAACCAGTGTCTGAGCACTCTCCTCTCTCCCCTTCCTCAAAAGTGTTTGGTCTGACCTGAAAAACATAACAGCTGTATGTTTATATTTTGTAATTAAGTAATAAGGTAATGGGATGTATCTCAGGTTCTCAGGGCACTCTTCTTCCTCCCTCCTGCTTGCACCCAGACAAAAATTCAATGGCTTGATAGTAGAGTAAGCCTCTTCATTCCCAACATATGAAAATCCTGGTTTCCTGCTCTCTAGGGGTTGTGATTAGTTGACTTGCAGTGTTAACGTGAGTAAGATAGTTGTTTCAGTAATATTTTAAACATGGCCGAGCTTCTACAAAGGATAGCTGACAGTTAGGTAATGGGTGATGTGGCAGAGTAGAAAACTGCAGCCGTTACAGAAGAGCTGGCTTTGTATCTGTATTTTCAGGACACCTGGTAGGGCCGACCTTTGAAGTTTCACTGTTCGGTGTTTTCCTTCCCTCCGAGGCAGTCTCTGGTAGCTCAGACTGACTTCAAACTCACTGCAGCCAGCCTTCAGCTCCTGACTTTCCTCCCGAGTGTTGGGGTTACAAGGGTCCACCCAACTTTGTTATGTCCCTAGATTAGTGCATGAGAATTGCTAACACACTGAGTTCTTAAATAGAGCTGTGAAAAGCCTGTGTGGCATCACAGCCTCGGACCCCAGCTTGGGAGGTAGAAGCAGGAAAATGAAGAGGTCCAGGTCATCTTTGCCTATGTGGTAAGATAGAGGCCATCTAAGACTAGGTGGCAGTGTCTTTACAGAAAGTTGGTAAGAGTGTTTAAAAGAGGACAAATGAAATTGTAGACATTTGCACAGTATTTATCTACTAGGTAACTTTTACATCTGTAACAAACACTAAGACATTCTTTTTCTCAGGCACATTTTTGAAAATCACTTCCCCCCTTTGTTAGGAGTGTATTAGACTTAACTAGGAAATTGTGCACATTCCCTCTTCCCCTCCCTAATACATACACATCATTATTCAACAGCCTAAATAACATTGTGTTGATCCTGTCAAACAGTCAAAGTGTGGAATTGTGGAATTAGTGCATTTGATTCTTTCACTCAAACCACTAAGGACTCCTTCTTAAAATATTCCCAAGTCTTATTATGTTGTTTCATTTTTAATATCTTTTAGTGACAGTGATGAAGAAAAGAAAGCAAGAAGAGGCAGATCTCCCAAAGGTGAATTCAAAGACGAAGAGGAAACAGTGACGACGAAGCATATCCATATCACACAGGCCACGGAGACCACCACAACCCGGCACAAACGCACAGCAAACCCTTCCAAAACCATTGATCTCGGAGCAGCAGCACATTACACAGGGGACAAAGCCAGCCCGGATCAGAACGCTTCAACCCACACACCTCAGTCTTCAGCGAAGGTGTGGACAACATGGATCTACACAGCATGTTTGCCTTAATCTCGTAAACCGCTTTCAGAATTCCTGCCTTAGTAAGCTGGGGCCTTTTAATCAGTCATATTATTTGCTCATATGGCATGCCCTATTCAGTCATTAATAGCAAGAGATCTCTTTGGGATAAGAAACCTGTCCCAGTGCTGAATGACTTTTCCTGTGAGGTAGAAATGACACCATCATTCACACGGGGAGGTTGTGAATCCCATTGTCGCCCATCTGTGCCCATCTCATACCACCAGCATCACCAGTCTCAACCACATTCACTAGGGAAAGCATGGGCATATTTGACAATTAGGAGAAATGATAAAAGAACAGGCTGCTGCTGTACATGGTTGGTGTGAAGTGCAGTGCTTTCCCACATTGAAATGCAGTATGAAGAAAAGTGAGTTAAAATTCACTTTTAATTTATTAGAACTTGGTTCAGTTATGCATGCCTGTAATTCCAACACTTGGGAAGCTAAGCCAGTGGGATTGAGTTCAAGACTACCCTGGGCTACATAGCAAGACCATCCATGTATTGTGGATGCTAGAGAGATGGTGTATGCTTTTACTGGCCCATATCAGGCAGCTCAGAATCACCGTACAGTATTCCAACTCCAGGAGATCTGATCCCCCCTCTTCTGAACTCCATGTCACCTACACTTTGTGCATTAACATACACACATATATATTTCCTTAATAAAATTTTAAGACGGGGGAATTGTTTAGGGGGAAAAGAGACGTATGTGATAGAACTTCACAGTGATTATTATATAGGGAGTGATTGATGCTTGCTCTTCCTCTATAAGGATTTAAGACCTGTTACTTCTTTTAGAAATCTAGCCTTGTTTAGATGATTACATAATTTCTGTCAAAGTTGGGGGTTGGCCCTGGAGTTCTTTGTAAACTCATTCACTGTTCTACTGTTTCAGCCGTCAGTGCCGAGCAGCAAGTCATCAGGGGACCTCGTTGACCTGTTTGATGGCAACAGCCAATCAGCAGGTAAGCTGCACATTGGTTCCTTCTTTCCAACTGCGGTTTCTGCTATTTACTTTCTAATGCTATGTGAAAGATGAAATAAAAGAATTCTAGCCAGGTGTGGTAGCACACACCTTTAATCCCAGCACTTGGAAGGCAGAAGCAGGTGAATCTCTGTGAGTTTGAGGCCAGCCTGGTCTACAGAGCAAGTTCCAGAACAGCCAGGACTATGTAGAGAGATCCTGTCTCTTAAAAAACAATTAGCCAGGTCTTGTTATGCAGCCTGTAATCACTGGTTCTTAGGAGGTTAAGGCAGAAAAGTTTACAGCTTTAAGGCCAGCCTGGGCAACCTTAAGAGACCTCATTTCAAAATAAAATTTAGAAAGGGGCCTGGGGATACAGCTCGTTGGTAGAGCACTTGCCAAGCATTTGTGTGACTTTGAACTGTCTCTCCAGTCCTGCAAAAAAATACTTCCAGATTTGCTAATATGGCATTAATATGAGCACTCAGTGCTATTTGGAGAGAATTACATTACTGCCTAATGGGGGAGGATGATAATTTGGTAGCCTCTTCCCCTATTGTCTTCAGTGCCTGTGGCCTTAGTGAATATGTCTCTGGGGTTACCATTGCTGTTTTTATCTCATATGCATGCATCCATTTCTCAGAGCATTCTTTGAAAAGTATCTTGCTCTGCTTTGTACTTTTTTTCTGATCTTTAGGTTTTGAGGGGGAAAAAACTTGTTTGTGGTAGTCACCAGTATTAGTGAATGTATGTCCTCAGTTACTGTAACATGTCTTAACTTACAGGGCTTACTCTCTGTTTGGCTTCCTCTCTGTACTGCTTCCTCCTTAAGAGTTTAATATATTTAAGAAATTTTCCACCAAGATTTTGGAGGCTTTGTAGTTTGCATTTTTAAGCTCTACGAGTAATTTTGAAGATGTAAAAAATTACATGAAAATTAACATTTTAAAATTTCTTTTTACAAAAAGATGTGTTACTCTGCGTGTTTTCATGTTTTTCCCTAAACCTTCATTGTGGTTGTCAAAGCAGATATGCCTTGTATTCTTTATCTTCTTGTTCATCTGTGCTTAAAATGGAATTCTTAGGCTCTTGGAAAAGTCAAGTGGAGGAAGTAATCATTAGTCAAAGGGCGGTAATTGACTGTCATTACCTAGTTATAAACATGCTGCGTGCTTTGGAGGAAAGGGGCATTATATGAATATGCATCCCCATCAAGCATATTGTAAGAGGTCTGTGGCCCAGGCGGAATGCACATGCCTATAATTACAGTTCTTGGCAGGCAGAGTTGGGGGTGGGAGTCACCTGGCCTGAGGGGTTCCAGACCAACCTGGGCAACATACACAGAGCTGTCAGGAGAAGAAAGAGAAGGGAGACATCACATTGAACAGAAAGGACCAAGCCTTTCTCATCGATGAGACTGAGGATGTCTTCATTGTGATCTTCAGCATGTGCTGTATTTTGAGTAACTCCTAATAAATTGAATCCAAGTAAATTGATGCCATAGGATTGCACTTGCTGATTGTAGTCTTAATAAACTACTGTACTCCAAGTAAAAACAGCTCAAAACTAGAGCTTTTTAAAGATAGCTTTTCTAAGGCTGTTTAAAGTTCATTACATTAAAATGAAGATCAGCAGGATTGGGTGTGACTAGTGTGTAGAGTGTAGCTGTTTACAAATAGTGTGTAATAATTCTCAGAAGCAAAGTTGTTTTTAAACTTGTTTGCTTTAAGCATAGGTCCGTGATGTAAATTACTTTTCACTGATAGATTAGTATGTGTGATTAATTTAGAACCCCCAGTTATTTTCTCTTTCTTGCCTACTGTCATAAAATTACTAACCTAGGAATAAACTTGCAAGACATATAGTTTGACCCAGTTCTGAGATTCTTCATTTCCCTTCCAGTCTCTTCTATAACTGTACTAAAATTACTGTAACTTGGTGAGACTGCAGTGCTCTCAGTGGTAAACCACTGCCTTGGTTATTTAACAACAGATGTGCTGTCTTTTTATCTTTAAGATTTGAACTATAGTATGGACTGGTGGTTAGCATACAGCCGTCTAATGTAGATATAGTGTCAGGGAGTATCAATTATTTTGGGCTTCCTAGCATGAAATATTGAAAGGTTCCTTTTGTGCTTCTGTAAAACAGTCAAAGAAGAATTAACTAACTAGGAAGGGTCAGCTTTCTTCCTCTGTGATCCCAAGATTGCTTTGAGTGGTTTTTCTTCTCTGGTATAAATGGTAGACTAATTGTATATGAACAGCAGTTAATACTAATAGAGTAACTGGGGAAGGGTTTAAATGAAATCTGGAAGGTTTCTTGCCCTTAAAATTTATCTTAATATTATCTCAAAAGCAACTGAACGTGGTTTGACATCAGAATTACTTTTTAATTATTCCATTTGAGATAGTATATTTAACTATAGGTCTTAATTGAAGTTCTGCCACAGAAGGAAGTTAGATTTAAATCTTAGCACTTGCACATGAGAGTGTATAAGGATATGCCAGATGTCCTGTATTTATCACAGGACTGCTATGCCAGTAATCCAGCTGCAGACGGTGAGACAACCAGATGAACATCTGTACCACTCATCAGATGAGTGTCTCCATCAGCCACACTCAGGTTCTCTGTGCTTCTTCCTGCTTCCTCCTGTCTTCCATTCCTCCTTGTGTGGGTGTGTGATTACATCTTCATAACTAGCATTTTACAGAGTGTCTGCTAAAGTCACTGTGGACCATCTGATCAAATTTAAAACTGCACATGCAAAACCTAGGCTGTCGGCTTGCTCTTGAGATTGTTTTGATAACTGTCCTGTTGAGATCTTCCATTGCAGGCTCCTAGGGTGATGGTTCAGTGCCTCCTACATAACAGCTCATTTCTAAGGGAGCATTTTCCTAACACCATGTCAGAAAATAGGTATTAAAATTAGAAACTAAGCCAACTAAAAACAATGCAAAAAGCATTTTGTTTCTCTTTTAGAATGGGTCCACCCTGTAGGCCTGTGTCTCTGATTAAGGAGTTTAGGCTTGTCTTGTTGCTCTATGTGTTTCTCTTGGGAGTGGAGAGAAATATGTCACCAGTACCTAGAACAGCTGTGTTAATAGGTCTTGGTATAGTCTAAATTCCTTTTTTCAAATAAAAATCAAAACAACATGAGTCAAGTTCAAATTTCCCATTGCCATTTGACCCTAACTGCATTTTATGTGACTTGGAAGCGCTGTGGACAATCCAAGCACATCAGCGTGCATTGGGTGAAAGTTATCTTTAAGCTGGTTTACTCAAAGTTATTGTTAGGGAATTTTTCACTGATGGTGATGTGCTCGCTTTTTAAATGTGGGAAACAACTGATTTGCACCAAATTATATATATAAAGGTAGCTGTCAAAATTTTTGGTGACTATTCTTTGTAAAATGCTTTTAAGATGAAGCTTTGCCGTCCAGCCCAGACTGGCTGCATACCTGACCCTTCTACATTGGCCTCCCAGGTGTGCGTGCTGCCTCCCCAGTGTTCATCTGCGTATTCAGTCAGATGGACATTAGCATTTATTACGTGGCCAAGCTGTGAGGCTTGCTAGTTGAGGACAGCTTGTCTGCTGACCTGCTGTGATTTACACCACTAAGTTTTTAACCTAATGATCTCTGTTTTCTGTACTTCAGGTTTCTTAGCTTGAGGTTTTCCTAAATTCTTCTGTTCCAAACACAGGACATTTACACCTTTTGGAGTCTTTGTTTTATGAGAAATCACATTTCGTTTTGAGTACTGGGTTCGAACGCATTATATTTTATAGGCCAGTTGTGACTTTGCCTACTGGTGGTCTAGGCTTTTTTTTTCTCTCTAGTGTAGGTATTTATTCTTAATGATTATTTAAAAGTTCTTTTTTCATCAGTCACTTAACTTTATATATATTAAAACTCTTCAGTTTTTAATGCATTGAATTCAGCTATTTAATTTTTCATTTGTAGTTTAAGCACTATCTGTCCATGTTTTTTCTTGTTCCCAGTATTGCTTTGGAAATTTCATGTTCCCAGATGGTGGTTGTAAATAACCTCCATGCTGCCCTGGAAAGGCAGAAGGATATGATTCATTTATGATGACAGCTCTCATGTGGGAATCTGCAAGAATGGCATTTTGAGAAGCAGCGGCCTTCCTCATGTAGCACTCTGAGAGTCTTCCCTGTCTTTCCTTAGAGATGATATGGGGAGGTGCTGGAGCATGGGCACTTGGGCTGTTAGAGCATCACTGTGCTTCTCCCTCCTCAGAGAAGCTTGCCCCTGAAGAAACAGGTTTGTAATTTCTGAAACACTTCTTACAGTTAAAGGTGGCTTTGTGGTGCATCAGAAAAGGGCAGATCCTTGCTATAGAGCATATATGCCCATTCTCGCTGTTCCTTCCTCAGGTCATGTAGAAACCAAGCTGCACGTGAGTGGGTAGAGTGGGTAGGAGTTGCCGTGGACATTTGATGTATATAGTTTTTGTGTAGATGGGAGAAGGGGAAGAACCTGAAATACCACATTCATGAAAAGCTTCTTAAAATCTGTGCTCTTTACCGCTTTTATCTGCAGCATGGGTTTTTCTCTGGAACTTTAGACTAGTTCAGATTCGATGGTCTGTGCTTAGCATAAAAATTACTGGTGTTTTATCCACAGCTTGCATGAAGCAAATTAAAATGATCTGTTTTGAAATCCCTTACTGCTAATAGAAGTTATCATCCTGTTAGCAGTATACTTTGATCAAAATGTTGAACATGAAGGAGCATGGAAAACAAACATGAATATTAAGCTCCAATGTTTGCAACATTCATTTCCCTGCTAACTTTTATTAATATGTGCTTGTTTGTAGTATGCACATTTAGCTCACCGTTCTTTGTGCTCATAGCATTTTATCTTGTCCCATATACCTGTAAGGAAAGAAACAACAAAACAAAAAAGTACTTTGATACTGTCCTTTGGATGAGTGTTAAAGTAGACATGGGCACGGTTGTGTTAGTAGGAGTGCAGAGCCTCTGGTTGGCACTAGCTGGCTGCTGTAAGGATGTATCTGTAGTGCGTGCAATGGTGCGGTGTGGGGAGGGAAGGAGGAATTAGTTACACCTGCTGATAGCTGGCTGCAGTAAATGGACCTTCAAAAGAAAGAGCAACACACATGTATCAGAAACTGATTCTTCCCTTTATTGTGCTGGCCATCTTAGAAGAGGCGGGGTTATACTTTAATTAACCCAGCTGAGGATAGCAGATGGGGCAGAATGTCTCGCAGCGATAAAGCAATTCAGAAATGGCACCAGATGTTGGATGCTGTCCCTGGTGGTGTTTGAGTGCCGCCCAGATGTTGCAGTCCCACCTGGCTAGTTTCTAAGCACTGCAGGCTAAGCAGCTGTGATGTAACCTGTGTAATGTTCACATAACACTAAAAGCACTATAATTGAGCTGCTGCTCTACACTTCTAAGGTTCTGACTCTTAAGAAGTAAAACCTTAAAGGACAAAAATAAAGACAGCAGCTTAAAGTTTTAGATCTTAAAAATAAATCCCTGACCTTTGTAGTGTTGTACAAATTGTGAAGGAGATTGACCCAGTGGCTGTGATTTTGCCATTTTAAAAAACATCAACTTAGCAGTTGTAACAAGGGTTGACAGGATGGCTCAAATTACACAAGCATGATGACCTGAATTTGTCCCTGGATCCTGACCTATAACCTCTGCTTGTGTGCCAGAGCACGTGTCATGAGACACACATACACACAATAAAAATGAGTAAGTAAATAGTAGCAAAAAGCTGATTTTCCCCCATGTGTTAAAAAAAAATGAAAAGGTATTTAATCTTTTGTGAAGTGAGCAAGACGGAGAAGGCAACATTACCACACTGAGTTTTCTCCCATTGTCTGTTCAAATTGATTTTTTTTTTCTTTTTTGCAAACCAACTTTAAGTTTTCCCCCAAGTTTTTGTTTTAAAACATAAAAATGTAAGCCAGGTGGCTGGGGCACGTGTCTTTAATCCCAGCACTAGGGAGGCAAAGGCAAGCAGATCTCTGTGAGTTCAAGGCCAACCTGGTCTACAAAATGAGTTACAGGTTAACCCAGAACTACACAGAAAAATCCTGACATGGGGGGAAAAAAGCAACAACCGAACAAAAGCCAACAACAACATTGAGGAGGAGAGATGACTAAGTGGTTTAGAACATGCACTGCCCTTGCAGGGGACCCAAGTTCAGTTCCCAGCATCCACATCACGACCTCCTGCAACTCCAATTCCAAGGAGATCTGATGCTGACACCCTCCCCAGTGTGTGTGTCTGGTTCTTTGTTTCATGGTTTGCTCTGTATCGTTTTTGAAAGAGGATATACAGTCAATTGTTTTTCTGGTTTTAATCTAACATGGAATTTTCACTTGGTGGTGGTGGTTAAATATATAAAAATGCATCTGATAGTAAAAGTGTTAAATTCCATTTGAAGGTCCACAGCTTCAGAATGACTGTTCTAACTGTTCAGAAGAAGTCCATTGAGATGTATGGACTTTGGGTCTGGTTAATCTCAGTGTGTGTGGTGGGGGGAGGGAAGGATAAAGTTTTAACAAATTGGGGGAAGAAATGTCAAAAAGTCAAGGAGTCCAAGAACCTTGGCTGGGAGAACCACAGGCAAGCAGGCTAGTTTGTATGGTAGGCATGGGCCTCTCCTGTGGCATATTTTTGTGTGTTGCCTGAAATTCAGGATTCCTGAAATTGTTTGTAATTGTTCAAAACATTGTCCCCATTTTTGCCTTCTAGGAGGATCCACTGATTTATTTGGGGGATTTGCTGACTTCAGCTCAGCTGCTGCATCAGGCAATTTCCCTTCCCAAGGTATGAGATGATTTGACTGTCTACAACCAGGGTTGTAGAAAGTTATCAGAAACGTTGACATGCACACACACAGAGCTATTAATCAGCCTTTTTAATCCCTATGGTATTTATAATTCTTAATTCCCAATCAATTTATCCACAAGATAAATTGGGTCAGTGTCTTAGGTGTGCTAGATCAGTTAGTTGTATACGACTCAAACTAAGCCATCAAGCCCCACCTATATCTATAAGACACTCTTTAGTCCTCCAGGGATGAGTATAAGTACATGGGTTCTCATTTTAGAGCAAAAGCACAATAATTAGTGTTTCCTTAGTTGGCCTGGTTTTCCAGGAATGAAAATGGGCAGCTTTCTCAAGCTAAGGATAAACACCACCTACCATGGTTCCTTATATAGATAGTTATATCTCTAGAGATCTGGAGAGTGCTGACTAAGGTCCTTTTGTCTTTTTCCTCAGGTTGTGAAGGCATTGTGGTATTTTTTTCATAGAATCTGGGTGGCCCACAGTGTGAGAGAGCACTTAACAATAGCTATAAGAATCAGAGGCATGAGGGCCAGGGGAAAAATGTATGTAACTGAGTCAGTGTTACTCTCCAGATCACATAGACTCTGCTGCTGTTATAATAACCTGGGTTGTACTTTATATTAAGTGATACCTAATGTAAGTTCAGGGAGTGGTTAGGAAGAAAAGTACTTAACTTTGAGGATGGTTTGCATTATTTTGACAATCTTCTTCTATAAATTCCAAGTGTTTCCCCCCAAACTAGAGTTGTTCTGTGATTAACTGCTTCCTTCTGGAAGTGTGGCATACCTTCCCAAGGCTGATGTACTGTAGGCACACCAAAGTAGAAGGTAAACATGGCCTACTTGTACAGGCTCCCTGGGTAATCCTTGACTTTTTTTGTATATATGAAGTTGTCTAGTATGCAAATAACTTGAATATGTTAGTTCAGCCTTTTCATACATCTCCATCCATATATATGTGATTAATACAGTCTGATCACCACCACACAGGGGCTGAACCCACAACAGTGATTAATCATTTCTGAACAGCGTCTGCACCATTTGAAATCTTGTCCTTGCATGATTAATCATCCTGATGCTGATGGGGCAGCATGCTTTGCCCATTTCCACTCATATTCTGCTTAATGGATCCTGCAAATGGAAAATTAGGATAAAGTTTATGTTCATTCAGCAGCCTTACTTAAATGGTTTTAAAACATCTAATAATCAAGAACAAATTGTAAAAATGACTAATACAGTGTCTTGTAAAGATTAACAGCCGATTATCTTTACCCTGGATAAAGAATAGCAGCCCCACTCTTACCTGAAACTGTCAGCAATGCGTGGGGTTTCTCTCCTGAGGATGCTGCATATTACTACAGTAATAGAGGATTGCAAGCTTCAAGGCATCATGTGGACTGGTCTCTTCATGAGGCAGTGCTGCTGTGGTGGTGACCTTTCAGGCTAAACACGTATTCCCAGACTGTAGAGACCATGGAGCTGTGCACTTACAGTTCCAGATGATGTCCATAAATGGCATTTCTTTACCTTCTGCTTTTTCAGTTGCCACTGACTCCTGTTCGTGCATATGTCCCTCCCTAAAGGACAGGTGTATTTACTTGGAATCATGTGTAGCCTAGTCAAACTAATATTTAACTGTGACTTGCTTGGGTAATCAGTGTACTACAGATAGTTATGCAGCTTCTCCAGAAGCCAGATGCAGCATTTCTGTGCAGTGCACTCATTTGAGTTGTCCAAATTAAGCCAAGGTAATAATATCAGTCCTCAGATGATGCCGCATGGGCCCTTATTCCATCTTTACAGTGTAGATTTAAAAGTCGGGTCTAGAGGAGCTAGCTGACTAGTTGCTTTTTAATAGTTTGCCTCTGGGATGTATGAGCTCTTACTGGTTACTTTCTAAAGCTAGCTTGAAGCGTTAGCTTTCCATCACTGTGAGAGGTTGTGTGAGAAGTCTGCCTTGGAAGAAGTCTCCTTTGGCTCCCAGCTTCAGAGGCTCCAGGGTCATCTGGTTCTTGCTTGTGGGCCTGTGGTAGAAAGGCTGGTGTCCTCAGAGTGGAAGCAGAGAGGCTGCCAGAACAGGGCTGTGACAAAATGTACCCTTCAAAGGCACACCCTTCCTCCAGCCAGGCCCCACCTCCTGATGGCCTACTCTGCATGAACTCATCACTAAAATGGCCCATTGATAAACTTAACACAGTCATCATCCAGTTGCCTCTTAGTGGCACAAACTGCAGACTAAGCCTTCAATATATGCCCCTTCAGATTGCATTAAATTCAGACATGCGTTCCCCTTGCTGTTGATTGACTACACTAAGCAGTCAGCATGCTGAAGTGGCAGTCTAGGTGGTAGCACTTGTGGAGTCCATGAAAACAAAAGGAGAGGGAGAACTTCTAACAAATGTATTAAATACCCATACTTTGTTTTATTAGCTTTTTATCTTTCATGATTTCTGTTTGTTCTTAATAAATTTTATATCATGAACTTGGGGTTTCGGCAATTACGCGGCTATAATTTACAACTGGATTTCTCTTTGAACCTTCTAAATGATGAGCAAAAATTGAACTCTCTGTGGAGTTGCCCTCACTCCCAGCAGGAAGTTACCCAGTATAGAATTTCCTCCCTTTTTGAGTCCCACGTGTTTAACTGGTGCAGACTTGGTTGGAGTCATTTCATGGTGCTTTTCGTGTATCATGAACAGACCTGCCAAGAGGTAGGTTTTACTTTGAGAGTTCTAACTCTTTTCTTTGCCACCATGTTAACAGTCGTGTAATATTCATGAGGAAGGATGATGTCCAGATGGAGATGCGGCCCACAGATGCTAACCTGCATGGACTCCTATCAACTTCAGTTAGTTGCGGTTCGTAGAGCTTGCATTTCTCTGTGCACTTCAGAGTGCTTCTTACCCTGCCTTCTTTCTGTTTTGGTAACAGCAACAAGTGGGAATGGAGACTTTGGTGACTGGAGTGCCTTCAACCAAGCCCCATCAGGCCCTGTTGCTTCCGGTAGTGAGCTCTTTGGCAGTCCCCCACAGCCTGCAGTAGAACTCATCAGTGGCTCACAGCCAGCTTTAGGCCCACCTCCTGCTGCCTCAAACTCCTCAGACCTGTTTGATCTTATGGGCTCATCCCAGGCAACCATGACGTCTTCCCAGAGTATGAATTTCTCTCTGATGAGCACTAACACTGTGGGGCTCGGTTTGCCTATGTCAAGATCACAGGTAAGTTGTCTGCTTCCCTTGGGAATTGTTATTATACCTGCTAAGATGATGGGTTAGTGTAAGACAACAAGGAACCCTCCTTCCCATAGTCTACTGTGAACCTAAACACCATTAGGTGACACGTGACTGCACAACAGAGGTGGGGGTTGTGCTAATCACCCACTGTGTCTTTTGGTAGAGTCAGGTGTGTTGTAGAGGGCAAGGCCTTCTTCCCTATATAAGTCCTAAAATAACAAGCACGGCAGCCAGCACAAAGAGACATGCTGAAATCTGTTGGGTCACAATGTTTTGGGGAGCAAATACATTGTTTGACCCAGGGAAAATAGTCAATACGTTCTGGTTCTGTCTTATCCAAGTATCTCTATACATCATTGCTCATATAGAAAACCATTGTCTCAGTGATGAATGTTCCCCCTGTTCTGGGCCTGTTGTCAACCTTCATTTTCATAAAGGAAAACTAGTGGGAGTTTTTAAATTCACATTTTAAGAGTTAAATACAAATTGCTTAACAGTAGAATTTGGACAGAGGTGAAAGAGTGTCTGAGTTGTACTTGGAACTTGCTAGTTTTGACAGAGTTACTGATATGTTTCTGATACTAATCACTTGTTTTAATGTATAGATCCTCATCTTTGGGGTATTGGGATGAAGGAGGGGAAGAAAGAAGCAGAAAGGTGATTGTGTGAGAGGGCCAGCGGCTTTCTTTCAGCCTCTGTTGTCCTTCTTTGACCCTTTGCCTTGGCAGTTCTTTCTCCCATTCCTTTCCTTGTTCCTGTCCCTTTATAAATGTATCTTAGTAGCCATCATGCACCTCTGCTTCTTTCTCCTGAATCTTTCCTTTGTCAGTCCATGCATGTGTGAGTGCCACTGGAGGTGCTCACTCGAGGCAGTTAGAGGTGCACAGAGCTGGGAAACGCCGGTCAGGCCCTGTGCAGTGGACTTGCTGCTTGATGGCTTGGGCTTTATAACATGAGCAGACCGGCCTGCATTGTTTTGTAAGGCTACATTTCCACCTGTCCACCTTCAGTTGTGCTAACCTGGCAGGTGGTTCTTTGCTGCTACTCAGATGCTGCCCTTTGGAGTCTACTCAGTCTGTTTTCCTGGGGGTCGGGGCCTATAGTAACCTCAAGTTGGTAATTGCCCTGGGTATTAGTCAGAAATAGTACCTTCTAGAGAACTGGGCATTGCTATACGGGAGAATACCCAGAGTCTTCGGAGGGCTCCATTTAGGAAATTTTTCAGGGCACTGAAGTATTAACATAAGGCATCCAGTGATTTGCTAGTACGTGATGAAGGTGTTGTTTTGATTCCTAGATCGTACTTTTCTTTTCCAGCCTCTGCAGAACGTTAGTGCAGTGCTGCAGAAGCCTAACCCTCTCTATAATCAGAATGCAGATATGGTCCAGAAGTCGGCCAGCAAAACCCTGCCCTCTACTTGGTCTGACCCCAGCGTCAACATCAGCCTAGACAACTTACTACCTGGTATGCAGCCTTCCAAGCCCCAGCAGCCATCGCTTAACACAATGATTCAACAACAGAGTAAGTTACCTCAAATGCCCATCTGTGTTTCAGATCTTCTGTATTAAAATATAGATGACTGAGGACACGTGGGGGTATATGTGAAAATAACCATATTCACCTAAGATTTCCTGCTTAGTGTTCAGTTGGTACCCCTCCTACTGTATTCTGGTATGGTAAGATTTATGAGTTCTAAGGCCCTGGTCTTCTAAAATAAAAGCCAGTGATAATGGCACTGGGATTTGATTCTACTGCATCTACTGGCTTTTTGGGATCCTAGTCTGTTTGAATGCACACCTTCGGGGGAGGGCCTTGAACTTCCCACAAGGCAGGGTATCGTGCCCTCTCTTAGGACTGGAGGGGGAGAGGGGAGGGGAAGTGTGGGAGTGGGAGAGAAATGGGAGGAGGCGAGGAGGTGGAAATTTTGAATGGTATTATTTATAAAGCAAAAAATAAAATAAAATAAAATGTTTGAAATAAAGAAAAACAAACAAAAAAATACTTCTGAGAGCAGTGCATGCCATTAATCCCAGCACATAAGAGGCTTTTGAGTTACTAGGAGTGCCTGAACTACATGGGAGACTGTGTTAGAAACCCAAGCACCGAGACAGAGCTTAGTGGTACAGCGTTTGCTCCACAGTGATCCAAAGTAGGAAGCAGGGTTTTGTTTGTTTTTTCAGAATTACTGTACAGCTGTTTTTGTAAACAGTGATGAAGAAACAAAGCCGTCTGAACTCCCCAGCTCAGGGCCCCTGTCTCATGGATGTTGTCTTCTCTCTTTTAGTGTGCTGAGTGATAATGTGGATATCTGTACTGTTTTCTTTCTTGGTATTTGCATTTAACAACATTAATATGATGGTTTATCCTCTATTGAGCATTTTCAGAGAAAAATGATCTTTAGATTTTTCCCCTCATACCATTGCACATCTCCCTGTTGGTCATTCAAATTGTCTCCAACTCTTTTTTAACCATAAAAAAATTTGAATATATTCTGTACATCTGCTTTTTCCTTCATATAATATTTTGAGTCAACAAATACAAACTTTTTAAAATCTTTTGGTAGACACTGCTTTTGACAATTTGTTAGGAAGGATTCAGCAGTGGATTTTATAGGAATGTTTTGGGGTCATGTTTTTGTCTCTAGGAGACCAAAGCAACATCTGCTGAAAACCAGGACAAATTAATCAACTTCTCTTCTTGGGTTTAGAAGTATTGACAGTCAGGAAAATGTGTCTTATTTTTCTGCTCTGTGAATCTTAAGAATTTACTTCTGTTGAAGTCACCTTTCTCCTTTCTCCTGGTAGATATGCAGCAGCCTCTCAATGTGATGACGCAAAGCTTTGGAGCTGTGAACCTCAGTTCTCCATCAAACATGCTTCCTGTCCGGCCACAAACTAACCCTCTGATGGGGGGACCCATGCCTATGAACATGCCCGGTGTGATGACGGGCACCATGGGGATGGCCCCTCTGGGAAATGCTCCAGTGATGAGCCCGAGCATGGTGGGCGTGAACATGAACATGGGGATGTCAGCCACGGGGATGGGCTTGACAGGCCCAATGGGAATGGGCATGCCCAACATGGCCATGCCTTCTGGAACTGTGCAGCCCAAGCAAGATGCCTTTGCAAACTTTGCCAACTTTAGCAAATAAAAGATTATAAAGAAGCAAGTGGAAGAAGAATGTGTAGCTGCAAGTAGGTGATGCTGGGATGGAAAATGCTAAGCAGTTCCCTTTTCTTTTATCAGTTAATTAAATAACCCACATAAAGAACCAAAAAGTCTGAGGCATAAAGCGAAGTGTCTGTTGTTTCAGAAGCAACACAAACCCACTTCAGACGAGGCAGTCAGGATGGATTTCCCCAGTGAAGATGCCCATGGTGAGAGACCGTAAAGGTCGTTCGGAGTCGGAGAGCGCGTGTCACAGGAGAGTCCGTGGGAGGACTGGCACAGGGCTGAGGAAATGCGCTTCACTCTCTAACTTTATACTTTGCTTTTCCTGAGGAACTTGATTTTTTCTGTCCCTCAATCGCCTTGTCATAACTGGGTCTGTTCCTTTACTACCACTCTCGAGTCCATATATGAAATCATTAAAGTTGGATGATCAGTTTTTTATAAAAATATATATTTTTGTCCAAAAAAAGGCATACATATGTGATTATGGCTAAATCAAAGGTAGCTTGATGTATATACCTTTGTCGAGGTCCCAGCAACACTGCTGACAGGCCATCTGAGTTCTTACGGGCTTGAACCCTGTGTCCGCAGCTGGCAATAGCTGTGAGCGTCACCCATGTCTCCTTCTATAACTACCCCGTGCAGAACTGGGAAAACATTTTTTTCCAGGACTGCGCTGTGGTTTCCTTTAAAAGCTGGAGAAGGAAGACCTCTTGTGTTGTTTGTCTGCAGCAGTTGTTGGCTGCACTTCGCAGTGATTGACTTGGCAAGGCTGCCTTCTGTGCACCTCCCCTTAGCCATCATTCAAGTCAGAAACAGTCAGAAGAGAAAAATATTTATTTTTATCTTTTTTGGTGTCTTTTCAAAAAATTGAAAGGTAAAAATGCATTAAAACCTTAAGTTAAATATAAATGTTAGGACTCAGCCATGTTCACGTTTAGATTTTATACAGTATTTGTTTTGTTTGGGTTTCGAGTGTCTATAATATGGCATTAGCAATATGGTTCCAATAGAAGTTCGATATATATTATTAAAGGAGACCTGTAGCAGTCAGAGATTTTATTGATTTAATGACAAATAAAGGAAATTAATTAAATTTTTTGTTTTCCTGCTGTGATTCTGCATTAAGCTCACGTGAAATCATGATGCTAGAGTTTGGAATGCGAAATTAAATGTTTCAGCCTCAAGCTGGGAATATTTTTTAAAATAAATACTATAAGTATCGAATTATTACCTCCCCACTTACGTTGAAAATTTTTTTATTCAATTGATACAACTTTGTTTCCATTGTATTCATGATGTTCTGTTATATATAACATTAAAATGTTCATTAAAATCAACGTGGAACCGCCTCTTCCCTCACTCCACTAGACGCGAGGCCATTTGGGGAAAAATAATTATAATTTGGGCAAAGTAATTTTTATAAATAATTTAAAATTATTTAATGACTTCTCTATTCTTTGCTATCAGGCTCTACTGTCAGGAATTAAACATGAAGCAGCAGAGACACCCTGGCCTGCTCCGCTCTCGCTAATGTCCCATCTACAACATTTCTAATTAGGCAGAAATCCATGTACCTCAGCTAAGTGGGCAGGAAAAGTGATTCATTTGCTGAATAAGAGATGAGAGAGGGTGTAATTAGCTGACTGCGGTTTTTAATCTTTCAACAATTCTGTGTGTTTAAATTAGTTTCAAAGAATGGGAGCTTTCAAATGTTGTTACTTCAAAGCGGTCCAGCCAACTCTGCTGGCAGTGGGCTAGGCTGTCTTCATTTACGCTTGAACCCTGTAATCTTACTTGATTTTTAATTGAGAAGTATGTCTTCACTTTCTCAAATATATATAGTTTTTAAAGGAAGTAAATATTTTATACCTGAGTGTGTTTTTGCTGTTGTTGGGTTTTGGTTTTCTGGTAGCATTTATCTCAAGACATTTTTCCAGCCCCTGCTTTTCTTTGTTGTTTCTCTGAGGACGCGAAGGACCCCTTCCCCTTTCTCACTGGACCTCAACACGTAGTTTGCCATCTAACAAAGTGGTTTATGTTTCAAAACCCACCACAGAAAAAGGCTAAGTGCTCCCTCAGTGAGGGCCTGTCCAGTTCCCTTGCCTTTTGAGATAGTCTCCCTGCATAGTAAAGCCCTCCTTGAACTTCTTAGCCTCCTGAGGCAAGGATTACAGGTATGTGCCACCACACCTGCAAGGGCCTGTTTACTGTAGGGTTTGTCTATTGGAATCTCTCTATTCTATAAGTTGTGTAATGGGGAAAGCTACCTAGCAGCGGATTCACAGACAGTTCAGGTCCATTTCTGTGATTTCCCCAGCTCTGTTTTCCCTTCTCTCATAGCTTCAAGAACCATAACCTTAGGAGCCCGTGAGATGGCTCAGTTAGTAAAGGCACTTGCCCGCCAGGCCTGACTACTGAGTTCAGAGCCCAGGTCCCACATGGTGGAAGGAGAGAACCAAGTCCCACAAGTTATCCTCTGACCTTCACACAGACACACACCATGGTGCACACACTAGCACTCATTCATATATATGCAAAATAAATATATGTAATAAACACACATAAGAGCCCAGTGAGATGCCTCAGCCATTAGCCACTCCAGCCTGATGGCATGAGCCCCCTCCCTAGAACTCACTAAAGGCAGATGGTGAGAACCGACTCCACAACGTTTCCAATCACTCCTATGCTTGGCATGGGTGCCCACACATTACTCTCACAGTCATGCATAAAAATTGAAAGTCGTGAAATGGATATGCTCTTTGATTCAGCTTCCCTTTGTTGTTTAAAACTTCTGAATTGGGGGCTGGAGAGATGATGGCTCAGCAGTTAAGAACTCCAACTGCTTTTGCAAAGGACTTGAATGAGCACTCAACCAGCTCATAGCCACCTGCAACTCCAGTTCCAGGGCATCCGACGCCCTCTTCTTGACTCCACTGGTACCTGCGCACGTGCACATACCCAGAGACAGCTCTATTCATAAACACAATGAACCATCTAAATTACCTTGGTGCTGTTAGTTTGGAGGTAGTCATAAGAACTGGGCCCTGCAGATAACTTACATTTGGGAGGTGTGGGTCAGTGATTTACTTCTACCTCAAACACTCATAAAATGGTAGATTTCTTTGGTGGCTTTTCATGCTTTTTAGACTGCCTATGACCAGTCATAGTACAGTTTTATAGCTAAGATAATGGGAAGTAAAGAAAATTTGTGTTGGACATGGAGACATGTTAAGTGGATTTCAGAAATAAACTGGCTTTTTGTTCCAGCTCTCCTGGGTGGCAGCCTGGTGCTATAGGAAGACCCATTTACTTGGAGTTGGGTCTGGTAGTAATGAGACTGTAATCCCAGTTTTCTGGAAATGGGCAAGGCCAGGTTCAAAGCCAGACTGGCAGCTTGGACTATCTCAAAAAGTTAAAAGGCTGGTGGAGGGTATGATTCTGGTTTCAGTAGTGCCACCAAAACAAAAAAGGTTTGAAAGCAAATACATGAGATTTTCCATTTGCTGTCTGTTTGAGCTCAATCTATTGCTAACATTTCTGTGCTCTGATTCATTTTTCTAAAAGTCCCTGGTGATGTAAAACACACCACAGCCACAGCAGGGGAACCTGCCTGCTCTGGGCCTGTCTCTGCTTTACTTACGCACATGTGCTTAGACACCAACTCTATTCCAGCCTGTTGCTCTTTGCTCTTTTGCCCTTTCTTGTGATGTCACTTAATTGGTACAGCAGAATTCCAAAGTTCCTAAAAGTCAAGTCATTGAGAAAGCCAGGTGGCTGTCTTAGGGGTGGTTTCTGTAGTGACTGAGATTTGTACTACCTTCATGAACTTAACATCACTCTTTAAATGTTTCTGTCAAGGGAATTATCAGACTCTGCATGTATTTACCATGGACATGAAGGTGTCTGGGAGAGAGCTGTTTAGTGTACTTTTGGTCTGAGACCTGCACAATATTTACAGCTTGTTTATTTACTTTTGAAGCAAAGTTGCATGTACCCCAGGCTGGTCTCCAACTCACTATGTAGCCCAGGATAGCCTTGAGGATGTACTCCTCCAGGCTTGCATCACAGGTGTGTTCCACCACACCAACCCTGGTTTTCAGTAACTGTAGAGGTCTCAGATCTGTTATTTGATTGAATTCTTACAATTTTGTTTACTAAGATTTTACTCTTTTGAGATCCAGGTAAGTGATTACATATAAAAGTCAAAGGGAGAAAATAAGATCCCTCAAGGCTGTAGGTGAGGAACTGGCCTGAGGCTGACTCCAAAGTTTAGCTTCCCAGAAGTTTGGGAGCATCGAAGTCCTGATGGGCAAAAGTGGGCTTTATTTCTTGAAATAGCTCATAATATGAGACCTTTTCCTTTTTTTTTTTTTTTTTTTTTTTTTTTTGCTTAAGTCTTGAAAGTATAGTCTTTAAATACCCCAGGCACATGTGTTTCCTAGTTTATAATGAGATAAGGTGGTATATGAAGCAATGTGGTTCCAAGATCCCTTTGTAACAAACCATAAGAAGAAAGAAGACCTCAAGAACCTTTTCATCTATGAATGCTGCAGTCACTCAGCAGCAATAAAATCTGAGCTCTGGAGCAGCCCCTTGTCCACTCGGTTCCCTTCATTCTCCCATCTGATGGGATACTATCTCCTTACCATAAAGAATGGGCAAGACAAAAAAAGGGGGGGTCTAGAAGAGTTGTCTCCCAAGTAAAGATGGTTTTGATACAGTCACCCAGCTGAGTCTCCCATGTAAAGACAGTTGTGATACACAATCACCCAGTTGTGATACACAATCGCCCAGTTGTGATACACAATCGCCCAGTTGCTGATGGGTTTGTCCTGGAAAGGCAACGCCACCCAGAAAACCCTAATCTCAGCTTCTTTTGGAAACTAGTTTGTAGTATAGATACAGGATTCATTTTTGATGACTAGAACATTAAAAATGTGATCTGCTAGATCATAACCTGTAGATTTTATTAGATATTTTTCTTAAGACAAGGTCTTACTAAGTTGCGTAGTCTTAATGAACTCACTTTGTAGCTGAGACATGCCTTGAGCCTGCAATCCTCCTGCCTCAGCCCCGAAAGCAGCAGGAATTACAGGCCTGGCTTACTTATTTTTGAGACTGGGTGCCTTGGTAAATTGTCCAGGCTGGCCCTAAATTCATGATCCTTTTGTTTAACACCCTCTCCCCCGGGCTGGGATTACAGGCTATTGACACCGCACCCAGCTTTTTTTTTTTTTTAATTGTTTTGGAAATAAGTGGTGCAGGTGTAGACCAGGTTAGCTCTGCTTCCTCACAGGTGCTAGGATTAAAGGTGTGTGTCACCATGCCCAGGTTTTTTTTTTTTTTCTTTTTTAAGTGCAATTGACTAGCAGACTAGGTCCCAGTGGTTGTATCTTCCCCATGATATTTTTACTTTTGTAGTTACCAAAAATTAATAAGCCCAATTCTTCTGAACTGGGAAATAAGACTAGTATTGTAAGGTTCTTCCAAACCACAAAACTACCCAGTGTTTCTTAGGTGCGCTTATTCAGACTTAACCATGTGCCTTCCTTCTGCCCTGCCTCAAGTCCTCTGCTGCGTCGTTGCAAGAGAAACACAGCCGCAAGACCACCAGGGGGTGTGCGGACAAGGGTTCACTGTGACGAAGGGAGGTCAGGGTAATGTTATTAGAGAAGTGCAGCGGCGAAAAAAAAAAAGCCTGTGGTGACTAGGGACCACCTCTGAGGTGCAAGGCTGTGTCAGAGAATGAGAAGGAGGCAGCTATGCTCAGTGAGAAGAGAGACTTGTTCTGGAGACAGAAGGTGCCAGGTGGAGAACCAACAGCCAGAGATTGGTGAGTGTAGACAGAGCCCAAGGGAAGAGTAGATTAGAGAGGTAAGATGGGTTTAGCAAGCATTCCACTCCTTAGGAGCTCCTCACAGGACTCTGAACCTGGAATATTATGAAGCACCCCCACCTCCACCTTTCTGTCACTATGGTTGACAATGGAGTGGGGATGGAGCTCAGTGGCAGAGTGCTTGCCTAATGCACAAAGCCCTGGTCCACATAAAAGGGGGATGGAGGGGTGCTGAAGACAAGAGTTCATTGTCATCAGTGGCTATATACAAGTTCAAAGCCAGTTTGGACTAAACACATGAAGCACTCTCTAACAATATAGAAAAGGTTCTCTTGGCCTTTAAAAGAGTGGAGGGGCTGGGAATTTAGCTCAGTAGTAGATCACTTGCTAGACAAGTGCAAGGCCCTGGGTTCAGTCCTTAGCTTGGGGGGGTGGGGCGGAAGATCAGTGGAAATTTATATGGTATGCTTCAATATTTGATGTTAAACAACAAAACAACAAATGCATTGACAGTTAATTGTGTGTGAAGGGTGTGGATAACTTGCCTCCAAGGGGCCACTATAAAAGCCAGTTGAGTATTTTACATGGTAATGTTCATGTATCTATTATAGTCAGAGGGTGTGTTCACAGTCATTTCTTCTCTTATTGACACAACAGCCCCAAGCTAAGAAGGTAAGGCAGTTATTAGCTCTTCTGTACAGATGAAGTAAAAGGACTGGAGAGACCATAGTCTTTAGGGAAGAGGCCATGACTTCCAGGCCCTGGAATTCACATTCCATTTCATTCCACCCTCCTTCATTACTTGTTTATTAGTATTTCAGGCATTACAAAGGCCACAGCTAACTGTCCACTTTCTCTTGATCCCCAAACGTTCCACATACAATATACAACTGATTAATATTTAGCTAGTGGAGTTATATATACATATATATATATGTCTGTACACACATACATGTGCATGCATGTTTGTCACAGCATACTTGTGGAAGTCGACTTGTGAGAGTCAGTTCTTTCTTTTGACCATGTGAGTTCTGGGGATCCAACTCAGGTTGTTAGGCTTGGCAGCAAGCACCTTTACCCACGGAGCTATCTCACCAAACCTTAACGAGTGTTTTTAAGTAAGCATGGAATATTTATATCACCTATTTGCATTTCCTATAGGTCAGCAGTGGAAGATAAGCCTCGCAGCAAATAAAAACCTACACACTCTTCTAGAAGGAAAGCTTTTTTGTATGTTTTCCAGAAATGAACATATCTCTTATACACACACACATAAAACATCAGCCAAATCTAGAAAGCAGAAAAACCCGGCAGAGTCAGAGCAAGTTAACCCAGAGGCACCTCAAATGATCAAAGGGGAGGTCATGAATAAGCTGCAGGCAGAAGGTGGGTGAGACTGGGTGGCCGTATGAAGGGATCCGTTTCAGAAAGCACAGTGGTTTCAAAAGCACGTGAATGCTCCCGTAACTAACTCTTGAGAAACAGAATGGAGAGGCCCTGCCACCAAATCAAACTAGATAAGGATTTCTACAGGTAAGGTTGTTCTTGTGTTTTGTTTTTCGAGATGGTTTCTCTTTATAGGCCTGACTATCCTGGAACTCACTTTGTAAACCAGGCTAGCCTCAAACTCAGAGATCCACCTGTCTCTGCTCTCAAGTACTGTGATTAAGGGCATGTGTCACCACTGCCTAGCTGGTAAGGATGTTCTTAAAGGCATGTTTGAATGGACATCGTTAAGGGCTTTGAAGGCTGTTCAGACAATACTTGGCCATTTGAGAACCTCTCTTAGATTACCACTTGTTGAATTTATTTTTGATGGACGGGGCGGGGGCAAATATAAGATGAGATCTGAACATGGATTACACACACACACAAATTTTAAGTCCTCTTTTACAGGAAAGTAATAAGGTTAAATAAATATTAAAGCACTTGGATTTTAATTTACTTGGTTTATTAGTTTTGTCCTTCAGATCTCATCTCTGTAATCAACCAATAAAGGATATTGTAATAGAAAAACAGTTAAGAACTTTTCATAGCCAGATGGTGGTGATGCAGTGAGGCAGAGGCAGGCAGATCTCTGAGTTCAAGGCCATCCTGGTCTGCGGAGGGAGTTCCAGGACAGCAGGGCTACACAGAGAAACCCTGTCTTCAGACAAATCTTTCATATATAGAGAGACCATTGAGAAGCCCCCTCTGTAGGTGAAGGCACCAGCTGTCAAGTCCGAAGGCCTGAGTTCGACCCCTGTGACCCACGTGGTGGAAGGAGAAAGCTGACTTCTGCAAGTTGTTCTCTGACCACCGCACTTGCACTGCGGAATGGATGCACACACATAAATAAATAAAAAAGAACTTTCCACATACTCTTAGCTCCTCTACTGTGGAATCGTGTGTTTCTCTGTGTACAGCACCTATCTCACCTATCTTTGTGTATGTAATAAAAATGTTGGCTCTTAAGTACTGTGCCTTCACCCACTTTTTAATTGTCCCAAGAGTTCTTGGATTTGAATGATAAAAGGTTGCCATAAGGAGCCGCTTTAGTAATTAACCAGTTCTTTAATAAAGCCTCAGTTACTTTGTTTTCCTGATTTGGGGGGGGGGGTCTGTTCCAAGAGAGAGTTACATTCGACATCTGGGAACCTCCTAACAGCTGGCTACCTAATGAATATTCATCAGCCTTTGAGGCTGCAGACCATTAATAAACCAATAGATGTAAAGCAGAAACAATCTTTGTCAGCTTCAAACGAGATCGGATGCGATGTGCCGCATTGAATTGAGTTTGAGACGTTAATGACTCCATGCTGCCTCTGTATCTCCTCGCTTCGAAAACCCTGCCCAGACTGTTGGCCGTGTTTCCCTGTCCAACTTGGTTCCTTCCTGAGTGCCTGATAGGAAGCTTACAATGTCTGTGTTTTTAAAAAGTCTTCCATTTTGTTCTCCTAAGATACATGCTCATCACCAAGACTCTAAAATGAAGGCATCATCCCCGCTAGAGAAAGGTAGGGAGCGTGTCGACATCAAATTGGTTTTGTGTGTCTCCCTGTGAGCTAGCAAATTCTTAGAAACCTATGCACATAACAAGAAACTTGAGTCTGGCGTTTGTTGGGTCCTTTTGAGGGACTCCTCCCTACACTCCTCCCCCCCGGCCACACACACACCCGGGTAGGCAATGCCTCCATGTGACTCTGGTGTGTGCTCACAGCCTAGGTCAGCAATGCCTCCATGTGACACTGGTGTGTGCTCACAGCCCAGGTCAGCAATGCCTCCATGTGACACTGGTGTGTGCTCACAGCCCAGGTCAGCAATGCCTCCATGTGACTCTGGTGTGCTCACAGCCCAGGTCAGCAATGCCCCCATGTGACTCTGGTGTGTGCTCACAGTCAGCCTTCACATTTCCTGGGTGAGGTCTAGACAGGCAGGTTTCAAGAAGCCTTGCCTGAGGTTACTTCCCAGGTGAGAGATGGGGCCTAGGACTCTGCACTTTCACAATCAAACATGAGCCCTTGTGAAGACGAACACTTAAAAGAAATCCCACACTAGCTCAGAACTGAGAATTTCCTACAGCACCCTCGGCTCAGTTCTCATCCAAGTACTCGGGTGTTTGGGAGGATGCCAGGAAGAGGGGAAGAGTAAACTCTTGGAAGCTCTTTCAGCTACCTCCTGGATTTCATTTGACTAATCCTTTTTTGTAAAGACATGGTCTTATACAGTCCAGGCTGACCTCAAACTTACCATGTAACTGAGCATGATCTTAAACTGACCTTCCTGCCTCCCCTCCGTGAGTGCTGGGATTACATATGTGCACCAAAACACCCTGTTTATACGACACCAGGTATTAAACCCAGGGCTTCACACAGGCTAATGAGCCAGGCTAGTGACTGAACTACCTCTCCAGCACATCTTACTCTTTAACTCATGGTAAAATATACTTTGTCTTAAGTGTATAACCTGGTAAATATGTGTGTATAAGCATACAATACTATAACATTTACCTTTTGTTTTGGTTTGGTTTTTTTTTGTTTTGTTTTGTTTTGTTTTTTGAGACAGGGTTTCCTCTGTGTAACAGTCCTAACTGTCCTGGAACTAGCTCTTGTAGACCAGGTTGGCCTCGAACTCACGAAGATCCGCCTGCCTCTGCTTCCCAAGTGCTGGGATTAAAGGTGTGCACCACCACCTCCCGGCAACATTTATCATTTTTTTAAGCAGACAGTTCAGTGACATTGGGTCACTCATGCCACAGAGCTGTCTCTATCATCCATCCTCTTGAGCTTATCATCTTCCCCAACTCAGTATCTGGGAAACACTAATTTCCCACCCCTGTCTCACTCCTCTGAGCTGCTGGTGGCCACCATCCCGCCCTCTGTCTCTTGAGTGTGCTCTAAGTATCTCATGTTGTATAATATTCGTTCTGTGTGACTGGTTCATCTCAGTGTCCTCAGGACCCTCTCATGTTTGTATCATGCCTCAGGATTCCACCCCTTTTTTAAGGCTGACTAATGTTTTGTTGTCTGTATCCGCCATGGTTTATTTATCGTTCATCTATGGATGGGTGCTTGAGTCATTTCCGCTCTTTGGCTGTTGCAAAGAAGGATGCGTCACAGGTACCGTAGAAATGTCTGTCTGACTCCCTGCTTTCAGTTAAGTACACACCTGGATGTGGAATTACTGTACTATATATAATTCTGTTTTGTGGTTTTGGATGGGAGCCTCTTTGTGTTATCTGGACCAGTCTTGAACTCAGAGGCAGCGATCCTGCTGCCTCAGCCTCTCCTGAATAGCCATTATATTTGCTGGAGAGATGGCTCAGCAGTTAAGAGCACTGCCTGCTCTTCCAAAGGTCCTGAATTCAATTCCTAGCAGCCACTTGGTGGCTCACAACCTTCTGTAATGAGATCTGGTGCCCTCTTGAGGAAAAGACCTGGTCAGTCGTCCTCATCATTTTAGATCAGGAAATCCAATGTGAACAGTTTAACAGAACCACCATATATGAGCCGCCCATGCATGCTTCAGCACTGCCAGGGCATAAATTTCATTTCACTTTTTTTTTTTAAACTTTTGAAGAACTGTCATGTAGGTTTGCTTTGGCTTTCTTACCTTGAAGCATGACCCCTGGTTAGATCCCGTTCTCTTTTTGGCCTTTTTGAGGGCAAAGCCCAGTCAGGCAGACTTCTCTCGCTTCAGGGCTTGAAAATCCACATTAGAGAGTAAGCAAAAACCATGGGAAAGACTGAGACTGAGCCTAACAGTGGATCCCTCGCCTGGTACACACGGGGCCTAAGACAATCCTAGCACCACACAGGGGAAAAAGAGGGGGGATTAAGATCGACTCCCTACCCCACAAAAGAACAGCATTTTACAGCAACTGTGGCATTTCTATCACAAGCTGTGACCGTCTTAGGGGAAAGATGGCATCAAACGCCCATGTGAAAGCATAGCAATGGCCAGGTGTGTGCTAGCCCCCTTGTTAAAGAAAAGGAAACATCACCTTGAGTCTTTACTCAGTCTTAAGCACGCTAGTCCTGGAGATGGAAGATCCATTTCCCTGCCGTGACGGTCACTTCTTCTTCTATGGTGCCCTCTTAGACGGAAGGCCAAATTTCAGGAACGGAAAGCGATGGTGACAGAAGAAGGTGGTTTTGTAGAAAAGGACATGTTGTGCCATTCATGAAAACAAGACAATATTCTATACCATAGTGGAGTCAGAAATCCTATAATTGAATGGAATGATCTTCTCTGGGTGGAGAGGCAGTCACGTGATAGAATTCCAATGTGACACTCAAGAAGACACTAGAGATTTTGTCATCTGCAACGCAAGCATTATGAAAAATTCAATATGTGCCAAGTGTGGTGGCGCATGCCTTCAATCCCATTAGTTGGGATGCAGAAGCAGGCAGAAATCTGAGTTCGAGGCCAGCCTTGTCTACAATAGCGAGTTCCAGGACAGCCAGGATTACACAGAGAAACCCATCTCAAAAAAAAAAGCAAACAAACAACAACAACAAAAAATACTAAATGTGCTATTTAGGACAAAAAAATTCTAAAAATTTTGGTACATCTCACATGTATACTTGGATGTTCTGGACATGGGGAAATGCATGGCTTAAACTCAGGAAATAAAAGAATAATATTCATCCATTCCTTATATTTGCAAGATGACCTCTCCTCCCTGCTTCCTTCTCCTCCTCCTTCCCCTCCCCTCTCCTCTTTTGTCCTAGTTCACATATTGAGTATTGCAGTACTAGGGACAGAATCCAAGTCCTCATACATAATGGGCAAGTACTCTATTGAGCTACATCCCAGACCTTTTTTATAATAGTATATATTATTTCTTTTTTTTCTTTCTTGATTACTTTTGAAGATGGATGAGATGTTTCATTGGTTTCTGTTGAGAGTGGGAATACAGACGATGCAATCTTCTCTGTTGAGTTATTTTATGATAAAATCAACTGGCATCCCTCCTTCCCACTACCACCAGTTAGTTCCCTCTGAGCTCAGAAGGGGTCTCTCTTAGTGGCCTACTGGATGACATGTCTGTTTCTAGCCTCTCTTTCACTCTCAATATCATATTGGCCTCCCTCTAGCTCAAAAATAATTAATGACTCTCATGCCCCAGTGAGTCCGGCGGCTCACGGGCATCTAACTGCAGCCAGTCCTTCCGGACTCATCCCTCAATCCCCTTCACGTGAGGCATGCCAAGGAGACCGGCTCTCACTCACAGCAGCTCTTTCTGTTCCTCTCAGCCAGTCCTGGATAGAGCACACAGGCAGCCTTCCCCAGATGCAGGGCCTTTAGGCAAAAAGACCCAGCCTCCCTGTAACCCCAGGAGCAGGAAGGCCTTCTTTTCCCGTCTTCCCTTGGATAATTAGATTAATAACCACATGGTTGGTATCAGACAGAGCTCACGGTTCCTGCTTTGGATGGAAAGCAGTAACAAGTCTATTATAATCATGGTTAACCCTTCCTTGCCAGCCCTATGCCAGGCGTGATGCCAAAAGTGTCACAGATGCTAGCTACCCGTTTGGACTCTCATGCTAACCTGCATTTAGCATTTCAGCTAAGTAACAACTTGAGGTGGGGGTGTTGGTTGCAGAAGCTAGGATATGGTACTCAGAATTCCCTGAAAATCTTTTCACTTGCATGTGGTCACATGGTTATGCATTCAGAACCGTTTGCAGCGATTTATACAACTATAAAGCCAGGTTTAGTGACACACACTGTGACCCCAGCGCTTGTAAGGTGGAAGCAAGAGAATCAGGAATTCAAGGTCCTCCCTGGCTGCTTTGTGAGTTTGAGACTAACCTAGGCTATCTGAGATCCTATTTTAAAAAACTAAAATAAAAAACAAAACAAACAAAAAATGGGCTGGAGAGACAGAACAGGGGCTGGAGAGACAGTTCGATGTTTAAGAGCACTTGCTGCTGTTGAGAAGACCCAGATTCAGTTTCCAGCACCCACAAGGTGCATCACAACCTCCTAAACTCCAGTTCCAAGAGATCAGACACCCTCCTCTGGCTTCTGTAAGCTCTTGCATAAATGTGGTTCATATACATACACTCAGGCTTGCATATATATGCATATAGAAATAATAAAATACAGCTTTTATTTAAAGCTCAAAAGCAACAATAGCAAAATATAGTTTTATGTAATAATTGTCTTTAAATGAAGCATAATTTTTAATTTATTCATTTGTATTTTGTGTACCTTGGTGTTTTGCCTGCATGTATGTCTGTGTGAGGGCATTGGATCCCCTGGAACAGGAATTTCAGACAGTTGTGAACTGCCATGTGGATGTAGACCTGGGAACTGAACCCAGGTCCTTTGGAAGAACAGCCAGTGCTCTTAACCCCTGAGCCATCTTGCCAGCCCCATGAAGTATAATTTTAGGCCACTAAGTCTGTACACGTCAGATCATACTCTCAGGTCCCATTCTAGGAGACAGCGAGAGTCCCCCAGGTAAATGTGCATGGGTTGGGCTCTTTAGAGCCCTCCCTAATCCACTTATTGAGGTTGCATGTGTACCCACGGTGTAGGTCTCACGGACTGATCAGGAATCTATCGCAGCCAGGAAGTATTGAAAATCACAACCCAGGACTAAGGAGTTACCGCAGCAGGCAAAAATGTTTGCCTGCAAAACCTGATGAACCGAGTCCGAGCCTGGGAACCCACGTAACAAGCCAGGTGTGGCGGTTTACAGTTGCACTCCCAGTGTGGTGCGAGGCACACAGGAGCCTGGCAGATGTAGTGGCATTTCATTTGTATTTTAATAAATACAACTTGCCTGAAGATCAGAGAGTAAAAACAGCCCCACTGGTCAGCCTTATAGACCAGGCAGTGGTAACATACACCTTTAATCACTAGTTGCCATAGAAACTGGTTGGTGTATGCCTTTAGCCCCAGCCCTAGAGAGGATTATAAAACAGGAGGAGGCAGTTCTTAGACACAGTCTCATTCTGAGATTCCTGAAGGCTGGATCACCATATTTGGACTGAGGTTTAGGTAAGAGCCAGTGGCTGGTTACTTTACTTTTCTGACCTTTAGCTTGAATCCCTAAGTTTTTATTAATTGTGCAACAGGCAGAAGCACCTAGGTCAGCTAGTGTGGAGGAGAGCAGCAGAAATAAGAACACAGAACATACCTCAATAAGGTGGAAGGAAAGAAAAAACTCCCCAGAGCCATCCTTGACCTCTGTGACCTCCAAAGTATGCTCTATGGCACACACACACACACACACACACACACACACACACACACCCCACACATACACACACACGTTCATCTCAGCCAAGTTCCTAGACTTGATGATGATCATGACTTAACAGAACTGCAGCACGCTTCCTCCAGCATTTTCTTACTCAACTGTCTCTCTCTGGTCTCCTCAGAGAACAATTTGTAGGAGTTGATTCCTCCCCATGTGGAGCCCAGGGATCGAACCCAGGTCCTCGGGCTTGGCAACAGTTGCCTTTGTCTACAGTGCTATCTCGACAGCCCTCCTCTTTTTAATGTTTTCTGCATAATTCTTTATACTAGCTAACATTCTTTTTCACACTCTGTTCTTGCAGATTGTCCATCTGTCCCAAGATAATATAAGCAACATGAAACCAAGGTCTCGGTGCCAGCATCTCTGATGTCAACCAGGGCCTGGCCCTTGTGCTTAATAAATCACCCCCTTTAGGGTACAAAACCCGTACCCTCAACTATAGAAGACAAAGGGGGCACGTATGGAACAGACTGAACTGCAGTTTATCCTGAAGAAACCCTAGGGAGAAGTGCCAGGTGTATTCTGAGAGACAAGAGGACAGCGAAGGAACTAGCCCAGGGAATGACCCGTAGTTGGGTAGACAGCCAGCACTCAATAAAAGAAGCTGTTGGGTTTTTATTATCATGTGTTGTTAGCCAGGAAGATGACCTGGCCCCTAGGATTTGAGAGTGTTCTTTCGCAGTGAAAGCATTTACTACTTCCTCTTGGCTCACTCTGACCCCAGAAAACAATCCTCCCTAGAGCCTGAAAGCCACCCCTCCCGACCAGTCACGGTCCAGCTTCGGTGTGTTTTAGCAGCCCCACCCCCATCCTGCTGCTTCTAAAAAATCCTCGGGCCCGAACTCCCCGCAGGATTGGCCTCTGCTTCCTTTGTTCACTTTGTTTGTTTGAAGCCCTTCGCAGGCACTAAGAAATCAATAAACCCGCTTGCTGCTGACCCTGACTGTGGCTCTTTTCCATTCTCCTCTGGGAGGCTGGGCTCACTCCAGCCCACTGGCAAGGAAGTGGTGAGGAGCCCAGCTCCGCCTGCAAACGAAGGGTCCTTGAAAGTATTCAAGAGGCACAGGCTTAGCTGGCTGGGGATTCCCTACCCAGGCTGTCATAAGATGAAATGGAAGCGCGCGTCCAGGTTCGCGTGATGAATACGCTTCAAGTTCGGCTTGCTTCGATAGGGTTATCTGTCACGGAGCAAGTTAATTATTTAGGAGAGCGCTTTTTATGGTGGGGTTTCATTTAAATTTTGCCCCTTGATGTACGTATATAAAAATGACTAATCTGTCGGACACTGCTATAGTGCGCCAGCATCTATCACTATCCAGCCTCTTTCTCATAATTGGTTTATTAATTATAGCATCTTAATGATCTGTTTAAAATAAATAAACCATTTGCACCATTTCAAAGGTATTTTGTGAGGCTCAGCTGATATTAAAATAGCACCGGCCTTATGTGCCTCTTCAGCAAGTGACCTAATTAGTTAATAAAGTAATTGAATATTAAAAAGGATGTTGCAAGTGATTAAAATTTAAGAGCCTTCAGAATGTTATTAAAGCTATAAATCATACATCAGGGTTTTAATTTGCATAGCTACGGAATTACTAATGGTCCCCCGTGTGCGGGGGAGGGGGGCGGGGGGCTCAGCAATCAGTCCTTCAACAAAATGTTGGTGATATTCAGGCACCAAATTCTTTCAACCTCTTTTCAGAGCCACACAGAAACCTGCGCTTGCCAAATTAAATGTCTAGCTGTTGACACTGCTGCTTGCTCCCTCAGGCAAGTATGTACATTTACACATTCATCCGTGGACCAAAAAGAAAAGAAAGAGAGGGAGGGAGGGAAGGAGGGAAGAAGAAAGGAAGGAAGAAAGAAAGGAAGGAAGAAAAGACGAAAACCTGATCCAACGTCTGTGCCAGGTGTTGGGCCTCATGAGAGAAAACAGGTCCATCCCTCCTCTGGGAGATTTCATTCTGTAGCCGGACATCATCAGTCATGATGTCCCCTCTTTGGATAATTCTAAAAGGTGCCAAGGACTTATGAAGGAAAGATGGGTGCTGGCAAATGAGACCCTGTCTGCTAGAATAGGAAGGGAACTCCTGATCACAGGTCGGGCCTGGGCTTCTCTGCACAGGCTTTGGGTGAGGCTTGTCCACCCGAGACCAACTTGAATCTGCCAGTAGAGTGTAGGAAGGACCGGCTGAAATTGCTTCTCCAACAGTCATCATGCCTTCCTCGATACTGGAATCCTGACTGTGTTAGGCAATATGGCGAACACAGATCCAGGCCTAGGGACAGCCGGTCCATTGTAATTCTATTCTACTCTGCCTATGGTTGGTTTAGGGAAGTTGTGCTTTGAGGAATTCTAGGATGTTTCTAGAAAAATTTTTCTTTTTTGGTGGAGGGGAAAAGACTCTTTTCTGTGTCTTTGGATGATATTGTAAGTAGAGGTGATATCTGGAGCTAGAGCAGCCATACTGACACCATGAGGTAGAGGTCAAAGAAAACAAAAGCAAAAAATCGTAACTCTGGGCTGGAGAGATGGCTCAGCAGTTAAGAGCATTGCCTGCTCTTCCAAAGGTCCTGAGTTCAATTCCCAGCAACCACATGGTGACTCAAAACCATCTGTAATGAGGTTTCATGCCCTCTTCTGGCCTGCAGGCATACACACAGACAGAATATTGTATACATAATAAATAAATATTTTTTAAAAAATCGTAACTCACATACTCTCTAAACTCAAACCCTGGTATTGCTTGATTTTTTTTTAACCAGCTATGGAAATTAAGTTTTGTGGTTTGTTTGTTTGTTTTTTGTTTTTGGTGGGGGTGGGTGGGTGGGTTCAAGACAGGGTTTCTCTGTGTAGCCCTTGCTGTCCTGGAACTCACACTGTAGACCAGACTGGCCTCGAACTCAAAGTTCTGCCTGCCTCTGCCTCCCAACTCCTGGGATATAAAGGCTTGCTCCACCATCACCTGGTCAGAAACTAGGCTTCTTAATGTGTGAAATCACTTTCACTTGAATGCTGTGCTGCTTGCGGCTTCTAACATCTTAACAGCTGTGCGGGTCAATAGTGCGCACAGACACCCTTGAGGGACAAATGGAAAGGCTAACTGAATTGTTTTTTTAATTCCTTTTTTTAAAAAAAAATAAAACAATCTTTTTTCATTTTGCATACCAATCCCAGTTCCCACTCCCTCCTCTCCTCCTATTCCCTCCACCTCCCCCCTACTCCACCCCCTATCCACTCCTCAGAGAGGGTAAGGCATATTGCTTTGGGGAAGGTCCAAGGCCCTCCCTACTATATCTAGGCTGAGCAAGGTATCCATCCAAAGAGAAGAGGTTCCAAAACAGCCAGTACAAGCAGTAGGGATAAATCCTGGTGCCACTTTCAGTGGCCCTGCAGTCTGCCCCAGCCATACAACTGTCACCCACTTTCTTAGGGACTAGTTTGGACCTATGCTGGTTCCTTCCCTGTCCAGCTGGAGTTGGTGAGTTCCCATTAGCCCAGGTAAACTGTTTCAGTGGGTATCCCTATCATGGTCTTGACCTCTTTGCTCATATTCTCACTCCTCCCACTCTTCAACTGGACTTTGGGAGCTCAGTCTAGTGCTCCAATGCCGGACTCTGCCTCTATTTTCATCAGTTGCTGAATGAAAGTTTATGGTGACATTTAAGATATTCATCAGTCTGACTACAGGGCAAGGCCAGTTCAGGCACCCTCTCCTCTATTGCTTAGGGTCTCAGCTGGGGTCTTCCTTGTGGATTCCTGGGAATTTCTCTAGTGCCAGGTTTCTTGCCAGCCCCATAATGGCTCCCTCAATCAAAATATCTCTTTCCTTGCTCTCATCTCTGTCCTTCTCCCATCTCAACCATCCCATTCCCTCAAGTTCTCTTTTCCCCTCCCCTCCTCCCCTCATCTTCCCCTTCTGCCCTCCTTATCCCCCCACCCCTATGCTCCCAATTTTGTCAGGCAAGATTGGTTATTTCCTCTTTCCAGGTGGATCTATGTATGTTTTTCTTAGGGTTCACCTTGTTACTTAGCTTCTCTAGAATCATGAACTATATATAGGCACAATATCCTTTGCTTTGCAGCTCGTATCCACTTATGAGTGAGTACATACCATGTTCATCTTTCTGGGTCTGGGATACCTCACTCAGGATGATTTTTCTAGTTCCATCCATTTGTATGCAAATTTCAAGATGTCTTTTTTTTTTGAAGATTTATTTACTTATTATGTGTACAGTATTCTCTCTGCATGTGTGCCTGCAGGCCAGAAGAGGGCACCAGATCTCATTACAGATGGTTGTGAGCCACCATGTGGTTGCTGGGAATTGAACTCAGTGAACTCAGGACCTTTGGAAGAGCAGGCAGTGCACTTAACCGCTGAGCCATCTCTCCAGCCCCCTTTTTTTTTAACCACTGAGTAGTACTCTAAAATGTGAATGTGCCACATGTTTTAAATCCATTCTTTGGTTGAGGGACATCTAGGTTGTTTCCAGGTTCTGGTTATTACAAATAATGCTGCTATGAACATAGTTGAACAAATGTCCTTTTAGTATGATTGAGCATCTTTTGGGTATATGCCCAAGAGTGGTGTTGCTGGGTCCTGAGGTAGCTTGATTCCCAATTTTCTGAGAAACTGCCATACTGATTTCCAAAGTGGTTGTACAAGTTTGCATTCCCACCAGCAATGGATGAGTGTTCCCCTTACTCCACATCCTCTCCAGCCTAAGTTATCATTGGTGTTTTTGATCTTAAAGCCTAAGTGAATTGTCCAGGTGAGCAGAGATGACCTTCTGAACTGTGGCCATGTGGAAGAAAAGAAAGAGACGAGGACAAAGGCAAAGCTGAGGTCTTATGGACAGAGAGCCAAAAGGACTTGCTAATGTTCAGCTACCTTGTTTCTGGGCATGGCAGCTATCATTTGTTGTGTGTTCCCTAAACTCCAGGCATAGTTTTATCTACTCCTTACTCAGTATCTCATGGGACAATTTTGGCCACGGAATACTGTGAAGTACCACCACACATTACCAGGATTGAATTTGGTTTCATTTCCCAGGTCAAAGCCAGCAGTGTCTCCCATGCTAGTGGAAGCATGCCAGTTCCTCCTAAGCCCTCGGCCTGCCTGAGAGAGCATAGGTGAGAGTATTGCTTCTAGGTTCTGCTTCAAAACACACACAGAAAACATAGTACTCGCTGGGAAAAGTTAGAGGGGATCTGAGGTACACATATGGGAGCTGGCAAAAAAAATAAATAAATAAAAAACAACTTTAAGTTTTTTTTTTTTCCCTAACCAGGTTTTCCTTGCACAGCTCTGGTTTGCCTGGAGCTAACTGTGCAGACCATTAGCACAGAGATCTGCCTGCCTCTGCCTCCCTAGTGCTGGGATTAAAGTGCACCACCATGCCTGGCTAGTACTCTTAATATTATAAAGAAAATCAAATAGCCAAGTGTGGCACATCCCGATAATTCAGGCCCAGAGGAGGCTGAGGCAGGAGGACCATGAGTGGGGTGAGGGCAGAAGCTAGCTAGTGACTAGAAGAGCAAACTGGGCTACACCACAAGCATGCCTGCTTCGCACTTGCTTTAGCATTAAATGGGTGGTGGGCTACAGAAGAAGCTACATATGGGTTATGGACAGTGGGGGGGGACACACACAGAATCTGCGATCAGATCCCCTCTAACTTTTCCCAGCGCGTACTATGTTTTCTGTGTGTGTTTTGAAGCAGAACCTAGAAGCAATACTCTCACCTATGCTCTCTCAGGCAGGCCGAGGGCTTAGGAGGAACTGGCATGCTTCCACCAGCATGGGTGTATGTAAATAAAACCCTGAGTTTGTTTCAACTTAATAGCTGCTCATTTATGGCTTCCAGAAGGGCCTTTGGTGTCAAGATTCCTGCAAGGATAATCATTTTCTCAAAATGAAGTATGAAACTTCCAGGTTCCCTATTACGGCAAATTGGTTTCGTTTCTTATAAGCAAATGTTTCTAATGCTCCCTTTGCAGATGGCATTTGATTTCTGACCAGGTGTTACACAGCACACACTGACACTGTCTCTGCATTTATTGTTGTACACTGTCGATCACAGTGGCTGTCATAGAAGTTGTTTATAGACGGTCTGAAGAGGAACATTTTCATGCAGATAGTTACATATGTTAATGTAGACACCCGCTTCAGATTTCTCAATTTTCCTTTCTCAGCTTCCTTTGAAGTCAAAGTTACAAAGTAAGTCAACTTACCTCCAGGAAAGCAGTAGCTAAATAAAGACATGGCAGGTGGTCCGTCCATGACCAAGGCAGAAACTGTAAGGACGCTCTGAGTTACACCGGGCCATGCAGTCACAGGAAGGACGGTGGAAGCACTGGGTTGGGTTTCTGACAGTGGCGATAGCTGGTGACAAGCCATCCTGGCGACCAGTAACTAATGTGTGAGCTGCCGCTTGCTGCCTCCAGAGTGTACTTTGCACGTGACTCTAATTGGCCCACACAGGAGTGAAACCGTGACCCTTCCCTCATTAGCCACATGCTCAGACCAGCTGAGCTAGCTCGCACGGGGTCACTGGGGTCTCTTGTAGGAAATTACCATTCCAGTGCCCCGCGGTCCTCTTGTAACCCCAGCTAATGAATGTCCCATGGAGCCTAATGTCCTTCCTGGAGATGCAAGCAGCTCCCCCAGCAGCAGATGGGATCTTCTAAAGGTTTAACCCAGGAAGAGCTAACTGATGGAGCACAGAGAATATGGGGGAGCCAAGAAATAGCGTCACAGACACCTGTGTGCTGGGAAAAAGGAGGACACAGGACCAGTGTAATGTATCTGGTCTCAGGACACAGGATGCAAGCCCAGCGGATCCTTAGAACATCACACAGCAAGTTCAAGTATAAATGGCACCAAGGGTGTGCTCTATCAGATTAGCAGGCCATGTCACTAACATTTTAAGGTTTATTTTATTATGCATGTGTCTGTGTCTGTCACACATGTGCAGAGGCTCAGGGAGGCCAACTGTGGCCATCGGATGCCCAGGAGCTGGAGATACAGTGGTTGTGAGCCACCGGACATGGTTTCTGGGATTCGAAGTAGTATCCTTTGAAGACTAGTAAGCACCCTTAACCACAGCGCCATCTCTCCAGCCCCTATTGCCAAATTTTAAAGATGAAAATGGTGTGTGCCTATTTTAGAGAGGAGGAAACTGAGGCTTGGAAGTAATTAGTGAGAATCATGACTACACCATGAAACAGAAAGGGCTTTACTTTGCTGTGGCACACTGCCTCACTACAGGCCTGAAGCAATGGGGCTGATCAGTCATGGGCAGGAACCTCCAAAATGATGGTCAGATAAACCCTTCTCCTTATAAGCTGACAAACTTGGGTTTTTCATTGTATTTACGGAAAGCAAACAAACATAACCATAATCCTGTTTTTAGTGATTCCTTTAAGAAATAAGCTGTGATTCCACACACCACATTCCTCTCCACCATGCTTGTTGCTAGAAAAATCATGCTTCAGGTAGGGGTAGGGAAGTCTTTTGGAGGCTTCAGCATGTGTCAGGGGGTAGATAAGCATTGACACACCCCACCCTCACCCTAAAACAACGGCTAATTTTCGGTTAATTATAGATGCTTGTTTGAGTCATGAACATGTTTGCACCCAGTTCTGGAATGGTCACTCCGTTCTGCAGATGGGAATCTAAAAACAGTAGTCTCAGCTGGGCTTCATAAGGCACCGCTGAGAAACAAGGGCTTCCAGACAGTAGTGCAGGGGCCAGTCTCCTGCCAGCAGGGGGCGATGAGAATAGTGACAGACACCCAGAAGCAGGGGCTACCTCACTTCTAAGTTTATCCCTCCCTGGCTGCCAGCAGTTGGGCTGTCTGAGTTTAAGATTAGGTAAAGACAGGAAGCCATATTGCCACAGGGCAGATCACCGTTCATTTTTTTTCTTGATGTCAAAGATTGTACACATTTAAGTATGGATTGCAGCTGGAGACATGGGTCCTTCTGAGACCTAGTGAGGCAGTTTTCTTTAACCCACTGCCACCTAGTGGCAATTGAGCAGACTGAGAAACACAGGTCTATCTAAGACTAGAAGACAAGTTCTTTCAGTTCCTGCTTACCCTACTCAGAAAGCCAGGGTAAAGATATATTTATTTACTGACTTTCTAAACCCTGGACAATCTCTGATGTATGAAACAAAATGGGAATGACTAGACCTAGACCTGCAGGTCTTGCTCCCCCCTCCTTTTTTGTTTTTTTGAGACAGGGTTTCTCTGTATAACAGCCCTAGCTGTCCTGGAACTCACTCTGTAGACCAGGCTGGCCTCCAACTCAGAGATCGACCTGCCTCTGCCTCTGCACCACCATGGACTGGCTTCCCTCCTCCCCTTTTGTGGTGGTTAGGAATTTACAAAGGCAGTTGAGCTCAGGTTAACCCATGTCTTTTAGAGCAGGACACTGCATATCAAGCTAACTTGAGAAAGAATCAGTGTGCGTGAGTCTGTGTCTCTGAGCATGTGTGTGTGCACACGCACGCACGCACGCACACTAAGGATGGAATTTAAAGTTTCACGCATACTAGACAAGCGCTCTACCACTGTGCTATACCGTCTTTGGAATTTTAGAGTTTGGGTCTAGCTATGTAGTCTAGGCTAGTCTCCAGCTCCTGAGTGCTGGGAAGGCAAGCATATGCCATGTATGAGCTAGTTTGATGTTTCTTTGTTTTACTGGATACTGTGAAAGTACATAGGGGAGATTAAGTTACCAACATTGCAAGCCCTCAGGCCGCTCAGCTTCCATACATGCATGGAGGGAAGCTGTGACCCACTCACAGATTTCTGGAAGTATATGTAGATTACTCCAGTGTAGAAAGACATTCAGAGGGGATAAGAACCGATGGTGACATCAGCAGATCTGAGGAGAATGGATTAATGCCAGTGAAGACCAGGCAGAAGAAATCCACAGGGCAATTAGTACAGCTTTGGGATGGGAGAATTCAAATTTGGAGGAACAAAGCTGCCTCAATGATGGGCACCCAGATGTGAATTTTGGCATCAAAAAGGCCCAAGATCACAGCATCAGGACTACAAATGGCTAGAAATATTTTATTTGGCTATTTGTCTTTGTGATGTATATGTGTGCATGCATTTGTGTGTGTGCCTAGGGTGCCATCCTCTTTCACTCTCCCTCTTTCATTTGAGGAGGGGTCTCATCCCTGAACTTGGACTCAAGTTCTCAGCTAGACTAGAAGGCAGCAAGCCCACGTCTCCTGTTTCTATCCACCCAGGAGCTGGGATTACAGATGTATGAGGGGCACCTGGCTTGTTACGTGGGCACTCCCATCTTAACTCTGGTCCTCATGACTGTAGCTCCGAACTGCTGAGCCATCACTCCAGGCCCTCTGAAAATACTTTAACTTTTGAGATGTGTGTCCTCTCTTGGTAATAGACCCACGTTTTTCCTGGACTCCCCCAATTAGCAGAGACCAAGCATAAAGCAAGTGGATACAATCATATTTATTACAGTTTCCAGACTCCCATTTGACACACACCAAAAGCAGCACATTGCAAATGGAGGTTACTAGCAGCAGGCCCCATCAACAGGGATAATGTAAAGATGACACCAGTTGAGGTTTATCAGTTGCTGTATGAGCACTGAAACCATAGCCATCCATCTTCAGCCCTTTCATAAAACCATCAGCAAGTCAGGGTGCAGAGGGGACACGGTCGTGAGCCTTTACATGTCCATACTGAGTAAACAAACCACTTTTTGGTTGCTTTTTTTTTTTTTTGACAGTTTTCCTCTGTAGCTTAGACTAACCTGGATCACAGTGATCCTCCTGCCTCAGTCTTCTAAGGGCTGGGATCTCAGGTGTGAGTTTTGGGGACATGGCTTACTGTCCACTTTCCAGCTGGGAGAACAGAAAGGGAAGGGAAGAGCTGCTGTGGTCCAGCTCAACACGACACGGCCAGGTCACCTGCAGCAACCCTGGGAGTGTCCAGACATTTCTTTCAGGGAGCTGAAAGCACATCAGACATTTGCTCCCAAGAGCTCACAGTCAAAGGCGATTGCAATGTGCCAGGAACCACAGTCTCAGCTTTCCTAAGGGACACTCTGTGTTTGCAGAAGGTGTTCCGATGGAGCCTGGACTCTGGCAGCTTAAAGCCCCCACAGGTCTTGAGTGCATGGAGTTTTCTCGCCCCCACCTTCAGACCACTTCTTGATAGAAGGCTTTCACTTTTATTAGGAGAGTGAACTGACAAACATTGGAAATGCATTCGAAACATCAAGAGTAACAGAGCCCAACCCTTTCTCAGAAAACTGACAGGAGCCTGAAGGCTTATCTTAAGTCCACCAATTTGCCAGACAGTAACAGCAGAGTCCCCACACAGGCCAGCTGAGATGGCTTTGCTTTCAGCCACTGAGAACAAGCCTTCTGGGCAAGAGAGCCATGGACAGGTGAACAGAGGTACTGACAACGAGCTACATGCATTCCAGATGTGGTTCAGGAAGAGAAAAAGGAAAACATCTTTCCAACTACTCAGCTTATACTACCAGACTCTTTTCTCCCATCAACCTGACCTACACACAGCAATCATTTCATTCATAAGAAGTACAGAAAGGAATGAAACACTTTGGGGAGCACCAATGACAGCTAGCTGTCTTCAAATAATTTTAATTTTTTCCTACAGGAAAAATCTGCATGACATTTAAAGAAGCAATTTATAGAGCCAACTGTATTTCATGATTTTGCCTGGGAGGCCGTCATCGAGAGAGTGCAAACAGAAACACAAACACCCACTTTGCATCATGCTGAGTTGATTTTTCTTTAAGGGCAGAAGTGTTGGCACAGGTCTCTGGTAGGCCAATGAGGATTAAGGGCAGCTCAGAGTGCATGACCTGACAACCTCTGAAGGGGCATTCTTTCCCTGTCAAGACAAACAGGGCTGCTCCCGATCTGACCGCAGCTCACTGCAAGGGTTCCTGGGCATCCACACTGGAATGCTCTCTGACTTGAGCACCAGGCAAAAGCAAGGTGCAGATGGCTCCAAATCCCCTGCCTCAGAAGCTAACTAGCTAAGCATTTCACAAGTCACCTGCTGGCCCTAAGAAAGAAACCCTCAAGCTTCAGGGACACTAAAACAGACAGCTCAGGTGAGAGAGCTGCACAAGAACAGCTCTATGGGCACAGAATGGCACGTGGCAGGGCTCCGGCAGCCAACTCTTAACCACAGGACACAGCAAAGGTTCCTACTTCCACATTAACATTGCCCATTTAATGCAAGCTACTTTCTTTTTTTTTAAATATTTATTTATTTATTATGTATACAATATTCTGTCTGCATGTATGCCTTCAGGCCAGAAGAGGGCACCAGACCCCATTAAAGATGGTTGTGAGCCACCATGTGGTTGCTGGGAATTGAACTCAGGACCTTTGGAAGAGCAGGCAATGCTCTTAACCTCTGAGCCATCTCTCCAGCCCCTGCAGGCTACTTTCAAAACAGTATTTCCACCCATGACCAGGTTCAGCAGCCGCTGGCTCCTTCCCCAGCTTTCCTGTAACCTAGACACACAACATGTCTGAACCTGAACAGCATGTGGTCATCCCAAGTGGTGTGAGCACCACCAGGAGCTTCTGCAAGCTGAGCACAAAAAGCCAATAGACACGAGCAGGCAGACCACTCTGTCAAACCAGTCACTGCAACATGGGGAGAAATCCTGGTGTCTGTGCATGGCTGACTGTGCCTGGAGGAGCCTGGCCTCCTTTGCCAAACACTCCTGAAAAGACCTCAACAAGAATACAGGAATATTCTGTGAATTATCTGGGTGTCTAAAAATTAGTTTGAACAATCAAAACTGTTTATTCAAAACACCACAAAACACCAGTGAGGAGGCTCTACTCCATTCTCGATTCATGGGGCTCCTCAGAAGGAAGGGGTCTTCTAGTGTCTTCTAGTACTCGACCTTACCAACCCCTTTCCTCAGGGTTTTTCTTTCTCAGCTGTTTCCATAGCAACTTTTATTGACTGATTGACTCATTCACTCACTCATTCATGCCAGGGACTGAACTCAGGGTCTCTGAACAGCAAGCATTGGGCCTATCCCTAAGCAATCAGCCCAGTCCAGTCACTACAGTGACTCACTATAATCTATGTGATATCATTTTTGAACAGCAATACTTTAGAACCTATTTTTCTTTATTTTTGAAAATTTTTCCAATAATAAAGAAAAGGCAATAATTAAATTGACTTATCGAAAAATAATTACCATGCTTTGCACAAAATTGCACATTTCCTAGAGAGTATTCATTTCAGATCACTGTCCACATTAAACAGATAAATGGAGGAGATCTAAAGGGAGAGCATACACAATTTTCACAGCTACAGTTGTCATGTTGAACAGAAAATTATAAATCAATCCTTATAGAAATATGAGTGAGTTATATAGCAACATGAAACTAGCATGTGTGTAAAATAAGTCAGGAGGGTCACTAGGATGAACAGAAATTTCTTCTATTCTTTTTGATTGCACATTTCTAGGAAAAACACGCATCCATTACAGCTCCTAGCTAAGGACAGCCACACGGGCAACAAGGGTGGAGATGGGGGCACAGGAGGCAGAAGGGAATTTAGATCAGAAGACAAAAGAGTCATGAGCCTGGTCTGTACCCAAAGCTTCCACAGACCTCAGTGCATCAGCCCTGCCTTCAAACTTAGATACGATGAGAAATAAAAGCAGGTGAACAGAAAACAGACAGAAAGCCCACAAATGCCCCTCTGGAAACAATGCACACAACAGATACCCTTGAAAAGCAGGGGCTGAGGTGTCAGGGAGCAGCAAGAAGAAAGTCACTCTTTCTTTAATGAAGATGTTCCTCTGAGAACAGCTCCTCTCTAGAGGGAAGAACAGACCGTGAGACACAGTTGCTCAAGTTCTCACGGCCTTCTGCGGATGGCTACAGGACCACAGATGACAGCTGGGAAGACACCTTTCTTAAGTAGCACCTGCCTTGCTCGTAGGACAAGAGAATGTTTACTGAGCTATGCAAGAGAGTGAGGAAAATTACTCATGGCACTTAGATATGCTTGGAGGCTGTAAAACACCTTCCTAGAATTCTGCCATAATGCCCTGGTGAGGTAGGTGTCTGATGGGGAAACTGAGGCACCTCTGCTCACTTTTCATTGTCTGATGAGGCAGTGGTCCAGCTAACAGAACTTCATTTAGCCTGCGTCTCAGGAGGCTTATCCTTGCTATCTACAAACCCAGCAGGGGAAACGTTCTATTCATACATACATTTTGACTAGTTATTTTTTATTCTTACTTGGAACATAAGTTATCTAACAAATAGCAAGTATAAACAAAATTCTGAAAATCAACATTGCCTAACAGTCTATGTCAAGATGTAGCCCATTCTGTATTGTGACTGAAAAGCATAAGGTGATAAGAGTTCAAGTAGGAATATCCCTGGGTCCTTTGGTATTCCTGTCACTCAGGCTTAAATGGGAGTCAAGTGCCCTTAGGACACACCCATTCATTTCTAAGAACCTCACAGGCATGACACAGGGAAGAAAAGTGTATGACCCCTCTTTCACAGTAACCACACAGTCCCGCCTAGAAAGGGGACTCTCAGCCACGTGATATATGTGTATTACTGAGTTCATGCAGAACTCTCTGAAGTCAGACATGAAGGTCACATCAGGACAGGTGACACACGACACATGGGGTGATACCACAGAGCACATGCACACTAGCACCATGCCACAGGAGTCGGAGAGGACAATGAGCCACAAGCACGGCACAGTCCCATCTGGTACACCATGTGCAGAGGCCACCTCTGGTGAGGGGAAGATTGACAAGCTTCTGCTTTCCTTCCCACGAGAAGAGGGGATCAAAGCGGAGCTGTCACCATGGGCTACGTGGAGCAGCCACCTAGCTAAGCTTCACTCCTGCATACACTGGTAACTTTCCTAGACCTTATTAATATTCAAGGATGAGAAATGTCACTTCTTGGTCAAGACAGAATGATGTAGACCAAAGGTCAGTTCCAAGATATGGGTGCAGGTGATTTACACTGTTGCTCTTAGATCAAACTCAGGGTGTTCAGAGCACTAGCTTTTAGGAATGAAACCATTCTTTCTCAGGCGTTTTTTACAGTTTCCACAGAGTGGATTCCACTTGTGCTATGACCCTGAGTCAAAGGTGACAGCTTACCCTTGAGACTCTGGAGTAGACCAGGACAGCCCAGCAAGAGCATACACTGTGGATGGCTTCTGCCTGGTTAGGACTGCTGGCTCACACCTTCCAGAGGGTGAGCCAGCTCTGTCCTCTGCACGGGAAGGACCAGTGGGAACCCCTGCGACTCACACTTTGATTGGGGTACTAGGGTACGGCAAAGGAACAGGTCATGCACTTTATTTCTAAACCCAAGGGTCAAGTGGGGCTGAGCTGATCACTGTGCAAGATGAACCAGCAGGACATTCTCGCCTCGAATGAAAATCTGATTTATGTGTCGCGTGAATACCTGCTGGTAATCCACCTTGGGCTTTCTCTTTTTCTTTCGGGATGCGCCCCGTGAAAGGGTGGTGGCCCTGGAGAAGGTGCCTCCCGCACTGGACCCCTCTGTCCGTGTAGTCCTCCCTGACAGCTCAGACCTGGACCCCTCCCTTGCAGATGCCTGCAGGGAGGAGGGGACGGAGCGGGAGCGCCTGTGGGAGGAGCTCCGGTCAGTGTCTCCTCGTCCCCACACTGAAGCCACCTTCCAAGTGGATGTCTGGGAGTATCTAGACAGGGTGGAGTCTTCAACTGCGGACTTGGAATCTGCTTCCTTTTTGGAGGAATCCTGAAGTTTCAGCCGATCAAACAGCTATAAGGAAAGCAGTGACAACTATTAGCTGTGGAATACCTCCATATGACTCTGCCAACACACCAAGTTCAGAGTCCTCAGCTACAGCTTGTGAACGCCTTGCACTGACTTTTTAAAGAAAAGATAATGGTCACTTTTCAATTTCCAGACAAAACTCAGATAACTATGACAAGAGAAAAGGCACCCCTTATCTCTGTGGTACAAAGTTGGAAGGCAACTTGTGGCTCATATATGCAGGTAAAAAGCAGGTGCTTTTAGGATCTGCTGGAAGCATGCAGTGAGGGACTAAGACTCTGATGCGGACACCTGGTTCCCAGGCAGTGGCTTGTGACCATGGCATCTAAGCTAGAAGACAGGGTGGGCACACAGGAGGTCAGGGGGAGCTGCCTACCCTTGTGAGAGTCAGCGAAGAATCCCGTTCGTAGGCTTTGCCTAACACAGGCTTACGGTAGGTCTCATCCACATCAGTGAGGGCCTGGAGGAGCCCAAACAGAAGAAAGGGGAAAAGGATGTTACTGATAGTGACATTGATAAAGGTAGAGAGCGTCTAGGTACAGAACTAAACAGGTGACTCAGCTTGGTTACAAGACGGTAAAGTCCGATGCAGCTGCCTAGGATGTCCAAGCTTCCTCCGGCATATTAGGTGAGCTTCTTTGACAATGGCAAGGCCTTTACAACCCCATGGTAGGTATCCAGAAATTTCAGTGCACAGAAATATGCAGAAAGCTTATTAAAATATAAACATAAGGCTGTTCTTAAAATAAAAGTGAAGTTTTTTGTTTGGTTGGTTCTGTTTTACCCCTTCTATCCTAACTTCCCTCCTTTTTTGAGACAGGATCTCATTATATAGACCTGGCTGGCCTGGAACTCTCTTTATAAGCCAGGTTGGCCTCAAAATCACAGAGCTATGCCTGCTTCTGCCCTGATGTACTGGGATTAAAAGTGTACACTAGCACACAGCTAAAAAGTTTTTTTTACATTTGTGCGTCTGTGGGGAGGTGTACATTGAGGTCTGAGGAAAGGATTTCTCCAAAGCAAATGCTGCAGCTCTTAGGGGAAGTCTGGCAGTTTGGAGTCAAGGAATACCACAAGGTCACACTGCACAACAAACCTCACACAAGAATTTACTGGGGAAGACACAGAGGGTGGCTGCCTCTGCTCAGGAGAGAAGCGGCAGAGAACTGAGTGGGAGGAAGGCTTATATAAGGTTTCTTGGGGGCAGAGTTTTCCAGGGTGGAGATTTTCAGGGTAGGGATTGGTGGGATTTCAAGCTCAGTAACTGGTAGATTTTTAAACTCAAGGATTGGTGGGATTTAGAGTCCAGGGACTGGTGAGTTTTCAAGCCCTGGAACTCTGAGCTCAGATTTTTAACCCTACATCACCTTTTTTGTTTACTATTAAAAAATGATCAGGGGTTGAGAAGGGAGACAACATTATTAAACTATTTTCTGCTGATTGGGGACACCAAAAATTCTTGGGGTAAACTTGATCTTCACCATCAGGGTATAGTCAGAGCTCACAGGCCAGGGGCTGTAATCTATAATAGCAGCTGATTAAAGATCTGGTTAGAAATCTTTTGGATCTGTTGTTAAAGAAATCTAGACAAGAAGTTCACAAGGCAGAGTGTGAAAGAGAGTTAAGAAACACAATAGCCAATTCTCTTTTGGACTGCTCTCTCCTTTTGGCAACCTGCTAGTGAGCAGTCTCTAGACTCCACCATGTGAGTGGTCTGGTCGAACCATTGCATATAGGTTTCCGGAACTTTTGAAATCTTAAACATAACAACAGCATAGAAGGGGAGAGATATCAGAAATATTTTTTCACTACCTTAAATCACTGTCTTAAGTTTCTGAATCTTCAGATCTTTTACACTCTCTTGGACCCCAGAACTTACTGAAGCTCTCACATCGTCAGACCATCACACACTTCCTTAGACTCTCGCTGCAACTGGGCTGCATTTTCACCAAAGCCTCTCCTGTGTGCTCTCTAGGAACCCCAGTCCTGCCACACAGTGCCACACCTCAGTTGCTCTCCACAACCCCTTCATGTCCTTTTTTAAAACTAATGCCACCTAGGTGACTCTTGTATTACAAATTTCAGTTAACAGTTGAGGTACATTCTTGCATATGAGTATGCGATGGTGCAGCTCGAATCCCTTATTAACCATCTGGTTTGAGCTTTATAGCTAGGAAGAGTTGATTCTTCTGTGGTTGGCTTATTCTATGTGGTCACTTTTAATCAACATGGGAGTGAAGTCATATGGCAAATTCCATCCTTTCTAACCCTAGCAAAGATGGCTGTCAGCCACGTGGCTGTCTCCATCCCAGAGGGGTGACAACAGCAAGCTACATTTCCTTTAAGATTACCTATGTACAGGTTTTTTAACTGGCAACCCCAGTGTTACAAGTTTTAAGTTAACCCTTTCATTACAGAGTTTACAGACATTTTTTTTTTGTTTTATTTTTCCAGAAAGGGTTTCCCTATGTAGCTTTGGAGCCTGTCCTGGAACTCACTCTGTAGACCAGGCTGGCCTTGACCACACAGAGATCTGCCTGCCTCTGTCTCCCGAGTGCTGGGACTAAAGTCGTGCTTCACCATCGCCCAGCTGAGTTTACAAATTTTTTAATTATGCCCAATATGCTTACAAATCTTGAGAAAATTTACACAGCTGGAGCGTGGTACCAAATGCCTTTAAACAGAAAAACAAACAAACAAAAAGAACAACAACAGAGAGGGACCAAGAAGGGATCTGGCTCAGGGCTTGTCAAGCATTTTACCACCGGCCAACACCTCCAGCCCTTGAACTCCAAAAAGTTTGCACAATAGTCTTACAAATCTTTTTTTAAAAATATTTATTTATTATGTATACAATATTCTGACTGCGTGTATTCCTTACAGATGGTTGTGAGCCACCATGTGGTTGCTGGGAATTGAACTCAGGACCTTTGGAAGAGCAGGCAATGCTTTTAACTGCTGAGCCATCTCTCCAGCCCATCTTACAAATCTTGAGATAAGACTTTTACCTTAGCAAAAGTTTTAGAGAGTTAGACAAAACCAAAAGGGATAAGATGAGTAGCAATGGTCCCCATTGGGAACACTGTCTCTTTGTGTTCCTCTCCTTTCTCTGTTACAGAGCCAGGTGGTTCACCTAATATGGGACAGAGATCTTAGACGAAACCTTTAAACAAACACGTTTGGGTCTAGAGGAGAGAAAGCCATACCTCAACTCCAGAGCCAGTATTTAATTGAAGGGGGACAGCACAAAACAACAGTCTAATGCCACTCCTACCTAATACACCTGAATGCCTGTAAAACTGAACCCAGTAGGCTGAGAACAGAGAAGCCTTAGAGATAGGAAATGTCTGAGTCCTGGCTATAGATAGAGGATGATGTGTGTACATGGGTGTGTATGTGGCAACTGGCCTACTCCTTTGCTTTCCCCCCCACCCTGGTTCTGGTTCCCACATTGGAACAAACTTACAGATCCATCAACAGTGACTTAAAAGACAGGACAATTACACAGTGTGGCGGGAGACCAGACAAAAACAACAGGGCTTAGAGCTGAAGAAAGAGAAAGCTTGAATATAGGGAATGGGGAAGATTTTTCCATTTCCTGTTCTCTCTCAGTATTTGTAAAGGTCCTACATAAATTGGGAAATGGGGTGCCATTAGGAGGCTATTTGGGCTGATTATCTAAGTGTAGTAAGGCCAAATTTGATTGTAAAGGCAAACAAGTTTAGGGTATTTCAGGTCAGGTGCCAGGTGCAGAGGCTGAAGGTTTCCTAAGAGGCATCACAAGGTGGGAATGAGAGGGCATCAAAGACACTGTTCCAATGGATAGGTATGGGGGGACAAGAGGGAAAAATGTCGCTGCAGGCTGTAGTCCACAGCATCCCCAGAACTCAGGGAGGACCCAGGAAAACCAAGCCATTCCTTGCGTTATCACTGCACTCAACAGGAATCATGACTAACAGTCCAATGAAGAGACTTGGCGCCCGATATCAGGGCTTTTGAGGAGGTCTGAAGGCTTGCCTTGAAGCAATGAAAAACTGAGCTCAGGGATGGGGTCTCATCAATAGGAACCCATCAGGAACCAAGACGGAAAAGCCATGAGGGACTAGAGAAGGTGTGAGATTATAGGCAGCTTCGAGGGAAAGAAGAAAAAGGGGGGCAGAAAGGGGTGCAATATCTCAGTTGGGCTTAAGGAAACTGCGGGATTATAGCTGCCTTAATTGGGGTACCTCTGCCTCCAAGAGTACCAGAGAGGTGCCAGACGCTCAACAGTCACTTCCTTGGACTCAGGGAAGCATTTACACCAACCTAAGGGAGAATGTGCTACTAGTGGATGGAGTGCCGGCGATCAGTGAGTGGGAAGGTGAGTGTGTTGCAGGTGGACTGGAGCTGAGGGGCAGGGTCCCAAGGCAGCAGCCTCCGAGGAGGAGCTCAGGCAGCAGAAGAGCTTATCTGAGTCACAAAATCAATTACAACTGTGACGGGAAGACTTTCCCGGTGAAAGAGTTACAGCTCTGCGGGGGAAGATATCCTGGTTGTTGGAAGCCAAAAACAATAACTTGTGCACACTGTACAACATACCTCACACAAGAGATTGCATAAGAGGAGAGACACAAGAGTGGCCAGAAGCAGCAGGGAACTGAGCAGGAGTTTCCTACGGAGTGGAGTTTTCCAGGGTGAAGATTTCTATGTTGGGGCTTGTTGAGTTTTTGGGGATTGGTGGGTTTTGGGGTCCAGAAGTGGGCTTGGACCTTTTACCCTACATGGCATGCTTATATAGAGTTTCTTGGGGGTGGAGTTTTCCAGGGTAGAGATTTTCAGTATAACCACTGGTAGGATTTCAAGCCCTGGAAGTGTGTTTGGACTTTTTACCCTACACACGTGTGCTTCTAGGTGGGCATAGACATCAGATAACAATCTGCAGGACTCAGTTCTTGCTTTCTACCAGTGGGATCTGGGCATCAAATCTTGTCTTCGAGCTTGCTGGGCAATGACTTTACCTGCCTGAGTTATCTCATCAGCCCCAAGGCTATTATTAAAGATTCTCACTGTACTGTTAAACAGAAACCCTAGGTGGTTATGCTGCAGGACAGCTGTAAACCACATGCTAAGAAGCATGACTACTCCTTTATCCTCCTCAGTTTCAGTGAGCCTGAGGTTCACCAGGCAGTTCTCAGCAGCAAGATCAGCATCAGCCTCACAGGACAACTGTCAAGATCAATGAGATTATGCAATGGAAATTACTCTGAAAAATGCAAACTCACCCTACACATTTAAAGAAATAG